>OX463762.1:21707689-22307689 GCA_949825005.1 Gasteruption jaculator | reverse complement strand
AGAAGAGGATAATCTCCGAGAAATATCCGAAGGATTACCTTTGAAATCGGAAACGCAACTCACCAAAAACAATGACTTGGACGACGACGGATCCAACGAGGTGAAATCCGTAAACCCTCCGGTAAAAAATGTAAAGAAGACTTTACAGAAAAGGCGCAAAATAAAGGAGCAAAGGGCTTTGGCTTTGAAACGACTACACGAAAAGGTGGAAAAGAGGAAAATCGCGGATCTTTATAAACTCAAGATGTTAAAAAAGAAAATGGAAAAAGAAGACGGCAAGATAGCGTTGCTACGGGAAAAAAGGCTTAAACTGAAGGAAAAGAAAGCTAAGGAACCCAAAGTGCTAAGCAGAGTCAAATTCGAGCCTCTCGATCCTGTTTTCAAATTAGGGGAAGAATTGAGTGGCAATCTTCGAAACGCAGCACCCGCGGGAAGTTTACTGAAGGATCGGTTTTATTCTTTGCAGCAGAGGAACATACTTGCACCTGGCACCCGACTGTCGTACGTATTTTTACATACAAAATAGCAAATTATAGTTTTAAATATTTTTAAAGGTATAATTGGATTTACAAGTAATCCAATTAAATTACTATTTGTACAATATATTTTTTTCTTATTACAGGAAACTAAATAAAGCCAAGGTGAAGGTATTCCAGAAAGCAGACCATAAACTGCAGCTTCCCGTATAAATAATCTGTGAAACTTAATTAAGGAAAAGTGGAGAGGTAATGTAACTAAAAAAAAAGTTTCGAAACGCAATTAAATTGGATTTGTTGTTTTATATTTTGAGAGATTTTCGATTTCTTTCTTGTACAGGCAAAGACAGTTCACCTCCCATCACACCATTTCTTCTTTCCCGGAAGAAATTGTTTCTTCACTTTTCTTTCCTTCTCCCTCTTCGTCTTCCTCTTTAAAAGATGATCCAGCGGATGAGGTATCGCGAGGTGATGAAATATCCGAACTATCGGAGCTTCTTTTTAGACACTGTGGTGTTGATTCGATTTGTTCATTAATAGACTTTTCCGCAGTCCGACTTCCTTCTCTTTCCAAATCCTCAACTTTGATTACTTCCTCGCTACCTGTCGGTCTGCGACTCTCTTGGCTTTTGCTCGATCTTTCATAATCGCTCGATGCCTCTCGTACCAGCAGACCCAAACTCCCATACGAATACTTATCGAAGCTGTCGATATCCAAATTGTCACCCTCCGAAGTCAAGATATTCAGCAAAGTTAGCAGCAAATCCTCTTTGGTTTCGGGGAAACAACTCGTGCAAACTGCCTCCCCCTGGTCGATTTTGTTCTTTTGCAAATGCAATGCTCGAGCGATGCAAGCCTTCGCTCGGTGCAAAGTATTTTCCAATTTCGCCATGTTTTTGCAATTTTCACGTACGCGATTCAACATTTCCTTCTTTTCGGCTTGCGCCAATCTTATGTGTTGCTCCAAAGTGTCCCTTCTCTTAAGAGCATCGTTATATTTGACCTTATAGTTTTGCACGAGTGTTTCCACGTGATTGATGTAAGTTTCTGCGCGTTTCATTTTATCGTAAATTACGGTCATATTGAAATGCTCTTGCGCTAATTTGTCGATGGTTTCATTTTGTTTCAGGGTCTTGCGCATTGCTATTTTGGCCTCATTTTGAGCCAACTGCATTTGCAGTCTCAGGAACCTGTCCCTTTCTTCGCACTCGTGGGTCCTTTCTTCCAATTCACGACACGCTTTGCACATGGCATCCAATTCGTGATTCAAAGCGATGTTTTCTCGGATTGCTCGATGCGAGGCATCGGCTATCCGGATATTTGTGGCTTCGCGAAACTTCTTTGCTAATTCATTCAAACGTTCCTCCATTTCCTTTTGCATTCTGAAAGGCATCATTCATATATGAAAAATCTTATCAACATAGAGACGTGTATTCAAAAACCACCAAAAAATAAATACAAGAAAGTTAAGAAAAAATTAAGAATACCCAAAAAGGGCAAAAATTTCGTTGGAGTTACAAATGTTTTTTTTAGAAAATCACTTATGGCAAAATTTCTTCCTTGGACATTACATTAATTTATTGAAAAGGTAATTTTACCTTGCTTTACCGATAATCAAAGCCTTCTCTGCTTCGTAGAGTGTTTGTTTATGACGTTCTTCTTGCTCTGCCATTTGGGTTTCTTGGATTTCGAATTTCTTTTGTAAATCGATGCGAGCTAGTCGCCATTCTTCCAAAGAGCTGAGTTTCCCGGCTAGAAAAAAGTGAAAATTACGAATTCGATAATTTCTAATTCAAAAATATTCCGGCAATGGAAGATTAAAATAACAATTATTAGAACCGAATTGGAAGTCGAGGAAACTAGAAACCAATTTAATTGGTCTTGAAATGAAAATTCTTCAAAATCCTAGTTCCAGTATTTCTTTAGCGATTCCAAGCAAAAATGAATCAGATTTACTTGCGAGTTTGATCTCGGCACTCAAGTTGCTCTCCATCAATCGATAATCATTTTCCATTTGTTCTTCCTTTTTTTTGCAACCGTCTAATTCCTCTTTTCTCAACTCCTCCAAAGCCAATAAACGTTCATTAAGCTCCTTGGCCTCCTTTGTCCGTTCACTCAAAACTCTCTCCAGATGCCCTATAACATCTGCTCTATCTTCTTCTAATTCTTGATATTTGATCTTCATCAATTTGGCCTCTTCCTCCAGTTCATCGTTTCGTGATCTTAAGCTGTAACATTTTTTTTTGGTTTTCAATTTAATTAGCCGGAATGGACAAACATTTCGTATGGTCATGGAACACTGCTGTGAAAATTGAAAATTGCATTCCTATAGAAAATCAAAACGCAAGATGACTTCAAAATTAGATCACAAAGGTTTAGAAAACAAATTTTAATGAATTTATTCATTTCAATTATTTGAAAAAAAATTTTTTCTCCAAAAATCTGATTTTCTATAATAATTCTATATTTGAAAATTGAAATTCCTCAGTTTGAGGTGCAATCCAAAAAAGGCGTGGTAATAAATTAGATCATTAAGCAATTAAGTATGATTCTATAAAATATTATAAATTAGAATTATGAAAAAAATATTTTTATAAAAAAAGAAATTTCCATAGAAAAGAGGCACCCTATTTATTTCATATTCCCTTTTTCTTTTTGATTTAAATTTATACAAACCGTGCCAATTGTCTGTTGTTATCAAGAATTTGTTGTTCAAAAGCGACAGTCTCTCTTTCATTCAACCAGGGTTTCTTCTTCGACTTTTTGTCCCTTTCTGCTCCATCGGCTTTTCCTCTCTTCTTCTTCTTCGGCATTTTCCCAAGCCGTTTTATGTTTCCTCGGTTATTCCGATTTTCAATTTCTTTTGAACCAAAACCAAAGTGCTTTTTTGTCGAGACTCCCACGCTTTTCTCCCATTCTTACTTTCTTCTAACTCTACAAAATCCATACACGTGACTGCATTTCAATAACGCCGCGTTGCTTTAGCAACGAATTAAACAAACTGACAAAAAGATGAGAAGGAGAATTAGAGTGACAAGAAATTTTGGAAAAATATGAACCAAATAAGATTTTATGATTTTTAGGTGGAAAGGAAAAAGAACAAAAATTTTTCTGAAGAGAATTTGCAAAAAAAAATTATCATTTATCAAGAACCTATAAAGGACAACAAATCTGTTTTATGATTTTCCACATTTCTGACAAACTGCACAGGATTTTGAAAATATAAATACAATCCTCATGAGAAAAATTTTATTATCAGAATAATTTCGCCATTTATTTTAAATAATTTCGTCGTTTCAATGATATTAATGCTTTAAGTGAATTCCATCAATTTATCAGCTGGACACAAATGGACCATTCCTTGGTCCCTTTTAATGGAACCAAGGAAACTTTTTTAACCCCAGAAAATTGTCTTTATCCCGAACAAAGTGTCTTCAAAACAACCACTATTTATTTGATTTAAAAGGGGAACCCCCTTTTTTACCCGAGAAATCTCTTTTTTTTCGGAACAAAGGTGCCTCTTCACGAAACGAAGGCTGTATAAAAGTCTGAAAGATTTTTTAAGTGACTTTGCATAGACTAGGAACCCTAGTAGGAATTTATGCCGACACTGTAATGGCCTTTTTTATTAGCTCGGCCCGGACCAGTGCCGCCATAAATTCCTACTTGGGGAACCACATTTTATGCGAGGCCTCAAATATATCTTCCGAGAGGTCTTTCGTTCTTCGGGATCATTTTTAAAGTTTCATGGAGAACTTGAGATCTTCATTCCGAGTCTTTGGAACCAACTTTGAGCGGTGAAAACTGTATCCGGCTTAGGTCAGTCCGTAACACATAGGGGATGATTTTAACCCTTCGTCTCATGGTGGTTAATACAGCGATCACTCATTTCAAAATAATTTTTTTAAGGGGGGAAATACATGTAGCAGCTTAAAAAAATAAAGTGTACCCAAAGTTTCGAAAATTTTGATTGTTTTGTTCCTTAAAAAAAAATGATAAAAATCGATTATTTTCTCACCGTCGATAACGATAACGATAACGATAATAGGAGTAAATAATAATATAAAAAAGTAGCTAGGCCCTATAAATAAATAGAAATAATGACCAACAGAAGAAATTAAGAGATTGTATTTCCGGAAGTATCTATATACACCCCATATACACCCCAACAGTGATTCAAATCCACCCTCTTCGCCTTGAGTCTTTAGCATAATGGGCTGTTGGGGCTGCGCGGCATGAAATAGAGAATAAAAATAAATTAAACTAAAGACGAACAACCAAATTCTCTTTTTTTTTTGTTTATTGCGTTACTTATCGTTTAGTCCAGAGCTGAACCCCGTGTCTGGAGAAACGAGGGGTTGTAACGTGGCAGTTACCTCGTTACAACGAACTTCTGCTTACACGTGCCCTCCTCCTGCTCAATCGTGGAAATGGAATTTGTGCATCGGAAGAAATTGCGAATTGCAAAAATACAAAAAAAAAAAAAGAGTGCTTCCATTCTTGAGCGAATCGTTTCTTGGATGGAAAAGCCGGAAAAATATGGAATGAAATAATCCCCGTGGACGTGGGCCACTTACTTGTAATGGAAGTCAAGAGAAAGAATAAGGCATAGAGGAGCGGGCGTTTGAAATGGGAAGCTCTCGAAATTTCGGGATCATTATAACCAACGCTTTGCCAAATTAACGCTATGTAAATAGGGGATGAAGGGTAGTATTTTAGGGATGGCCGAGGGAAATATGCGCTACAAAGGTTAAATGAATGAGGAGCAGGGGAAAAGGGTAGGTACTGGGGTGCCTGAAAGGAAAATATTTATTTTATCCGAGCAATTTAAACATTAAATCTTCACGATGAGAAAGGGGACTCGAAGATTTTCTAATTTTACACTGTTAATTGACGCTTTGACGTCGGGCACGAAATAATACTTTTTTTTTGTAATTTGTAAAATGCCGGAAACGTAAAAATACGGTTTTCGCGAATCCTTGGTTTGGGGTACAAGGGTGGGATCCATAAAATGGCACTTTGGCCCCGTTGAAAATGGGAATTTGTCGGATTTATATAATAATAATGATAATCTTTTTAATAATTCGAGTGTTTTGTAATTTGAGGTTTCATTCTTTCAATGGAACCAAATCTAAGAGTTTTTGCTAGTTTTCCAAAAAAATGAGTAGGGTCCCAAAATAATATTAGTATGTCTATATACATATATATCCTATACCAAGGGTAATTGCTCGTAAAAGAAACCTGTAGATCCCATTGTCTCTTACGCGAAGCTACAAGTGTACAAAGGAAAAGAATGCAAGTATAAAAAAGTGTATTAAAAAATGTTTTCAATCTTGCACACACCGTTTTAATAAATTCAACTTTTTATCATTTTGAAAGCAGCATTAATCTTGCTAACCCTCTCGTAAGACGTTGGAAGTGTACTTCCCATGTTACTTCCAACTTTTTCCTGCAGCAAGAAAATTTCCAACTTAGCAGTTGCGAACTGCAGCACCTGATCCTTAACTAGGGTAAAAAATATAGTAACTTCAAGCGGTTGATAGTGCGCGTCCGTTTCTCGTCATTCCAACGTATTTACATTAATACTTATTTTATCGTAATTTTACTAATTCAATATTATGAGAAAACATCGTGGAATTTTTTTACTTTGATAATGTTTCAATTCTTCTCTCTCTCTCTCTCTATCTCTCTCGTCGATTTATAAAAAGAACGAGATCTTTCCAATATCGTGCGAAGAAAATGTCACTAAGCCCTATTTTTACCCTATTTTTGCTTAATACGCGAGAATGTCCCGGAAAATTTCAATAATTGCGGTATTCTCCTAAATTCAATTTTTCTGATTACCTGAAAGCATTGGAAATTAGCGACCACATTCTCCTCGCGAAGAAACGGAGTTTATTGCGAACCGGGTGGAGTGATAATATTAGAGACTGCATAAAAAAATAATTGCCATTTTCCAACGAGAAAAACACTCCAATCGTTTCTTAATATTCCATATCTCTTTCTACGGAGGCCAATTTACTTTCGGGCTTGAATTCATTTTAATGATTTTTATCATCGAACGGGAAGTCACGGGTTTCTTCTTATTTTTTTTTTTTTTAATAAAGTGACCCAATTAGGAAGAAAAGCAAGGAACTGAATTGAATATAAAATACAAATTCTGTAAAAGAACAGAGAGAGTAACTTTATATAACGAATCTCAAGTCTTTTCTGCAAATGCGTAATTAGCATATTCATGAATCAACGGGATTGCAAAGTTTGTCTTTTGTAAAACAACACTATCTTCAAGCGGAATGGAACGAATAATTGCGTAAGTCAAGCTAAGTTCCTTTTTTCCCGCTTTTATTCTCCCGTTTTGTTCGTTATAATTACATCACTGATGATTAATTGAAGATAAGTTGTTATTTACAGGAAAGGTTTCTATTGGATATATTTTTTTATCAATTTATTTACAACGAAGGTAAGGAAATAATTGATGCCTAGACGTAACTAAAATTTTATCGGAGTGTAATAACAATAATATACTAATAAAAATTGTAGAAATGGTGTAATAATGAAATACAATTTTATTTTTCAGTTTCATTAAAAAAGGATAATTTTTAAAATCATAAATTGAATTTTTTTCTTATAATTTTTTTATAATTTTTTAAATAATTTTTCTTACAATTTATTTTCTTCGTATAATTTTCCATCGTTGGATTATTTTCTGAACGTCCGATACAATGTTAGAAAATTTAGAAGGGACGCGTCGAAAAAAGGAAATTTGAATAAAAAAACTTTTAATCTTCGTACCCATTCATGATACAAAAAAAAAGAACCAAAAAGAAAAATATTACCAATTGAAAAATATACAGACCGACGAGGAAAATTCGTAAATAAAGAAATAAATCTTGATCGTCTCTACAGCCTCTGGGGTATATCCGTCACTAAATGAAGTTGGTATGTGTTGAATTTTTACCAAAAAAAAACACACAGATGAGTCGAAACTAGGCTCTTAACTTTTCGAATACATCGGAGCTTAATCGATCACGGTAAGCTTGGGGAATAGAGATGAAGGAGTTCGATCTCTATAGTCTCCAAATCGTCCCCAAAAGTGACACTAATGGATGGTAGGAGTTTTGTCCATTAGGAGAGCCATCGTGGTTGGATAGATTAGTTTTTTGCTCTTCAAGTATGAGGAGGGTGTACATCTAGAAATCTTTCTGTTTAACCCTCCGCGAGTCACGTGGGCTCGAATACACCCCAGTGGTCTTGAAACTTCTGTGTTTTTTTTCTTTATGTTTATGGTTTAAAAAAAAAAATCTTGTGTTTTAGAAAAATTAATTTTCATTGCGCCGCATTTAAATGTTGCGCGGAAAATATCAGCCGGAAGGGGGCGTTGCTAATGTCAATACGCTCGGAAGAAAAATGTCAAAAGGTTCGAGACAAAATTTTTCTTTATTTAATCGTGTCACTTCAAATTCGTGGAAAAATAAAATCCGAAAAAAATTAATTGGGTGCCCTAGAAATTTTTTAGATCCGCATCAGTGCAATAACAATGAACATCCGGTTGAAAAATACGAATACTGGGAAAAGGGAATAAAAAAAAAATTGAAAAATCGTACGCAACCGAATTCCTAATTTTGCATGGACTCAAGGTTTTGAGCCTTCATGGTTTCGAATAACACGCAACGTGATCTCAATTAACGTACAAATCCCGGGTTTCCGATATCTCGGAACCAATTAACCGCGTTATTCGAGTACCACCGCTGGGATATTCTTCGATTCGGAAACGCACGACGAACATAAAACGTAAGACAGAGGAAAGACTTTTGGAAAATGGAAAAGGCTTGGGAAAAAAAAAGAAAGAAAAAAAATGCAGCATGAATGATCCATGCTTTGATCCCTGTACCTCATACATGCTGCACGACACGCTAGATTGCGTGAAGCCACTGAAAAGAGCGTTCGTCCAGGAAGTAGTAGAAATCGTAATAGTGGCGGCGGAAAAGTAGTAGTAGTAGCAGCAGCGGTCGTACTACCGGCAGTAGTAACGGCGGCAGTGGAGTGGCAGTAGCGGCAGTAGTAGTAATGGTGTAGCAGAAGCTCGCCTTTGCAGCTTTCAGCCATCTCATGACTGCTCTTCGCACCTTCGCGATCTAATTCTAGATTAAAGAAACCTTAGAAAGGACTTCGCCATTCATTCGTTAAAAAAGTCCGGAATGATTACATTTACATACGTAGCCGTGTTATTTTACAGCGCTCTCATGGAAATACTCTCTCTCTGCGGAAAATGAAATACCGGGTTATCTTCCCTCTTCATCCCGTTTGTACCTATATTACTGCAATTTTATACTCTCTTACGTTTCTAGCCCTCCATTGTGTATTTATTGCAATAATGCACAGTAGTACCTGTGAGATTGATGTAGTGTACGAAAAAAAAAAAAAAAATGATATTGCCTTTTTTTTTATACAGTCGTCGCGTACGAAGAATTAAATGCGCAAATAAACAATTTTGCAATTTAAATGTACATATATACGGTTTGGCATATTGATACCAAATAATAATTTAAAAAATCGACATACTTAGAATTTTCAAAATATTTTTTACCCATAATTTGAATTCTAATTGCAGGTAATTAGAATTCGAATTTTACTGATTCAGTTTACTCGAGTTAATAATAAAAAATAATTATTTATAAATTTCAAATAAATTATGAATATATATTATCTCGAGAATTAATTAAATTATAATACGTTTAGGAAATTTTGGGATTTGCTTCGGGGGAGGGGTTGTAAAATAAATAAATTAATTTTGTCAACGTAGAGCTTTTTTTTCTGCCTCCTATGCTCGAAGAATAATATGCTTGACAAATTAATAATAATAAAAATGCAGTAAACGTTTCTTTTATATTATAAATTTTGACAAGTCAGGATTTTGCTGCGGACGTGCCACAATTTTGCTAGGGTTTTGCTGGGGATTTGCTAGTGTTTTGCTAGGGTATCCGTGAATTTTGGGATTTATCGAGAATTGGACATACTTGAGTGGTTGGAAAATTTTCAAAATAAAGTAACCATCCCCCAGACTATCCCCATACATACGAATACCCGGTACTTCGCTTTCAAATGCAAGCGAAGACCTTGAATGACGGGTTACTTTTGTTATGCCGCACAGTGGAGGACACGTGTCGTTAATAGATTGTTTAACAATAACCATTGAATGGCATTACAATTGAGCTGGATATATGTATATGTACTACAGGCTGGAGTTTATAATACGGCCAACGCATAGATATCATATCAACACGCGGCAGATATCATCAAAACATGGCTCGAGCGCACTAAGATCACACTGCACCGCAGATATATTGGATTAACCCCCAGTCAGATCATTTCAAGCCAACTGAATAATAGCAAATCAATATAGGGATTAAATTTGCTGATCAATGCCGCTCTATATATAGTATATATATATAACAGCTCGGTATTACGTACATATATAGCCGGTAAATATTTGGACGAGTCGAAGGAATTTTCTTTTTCAATGAAATTTCGCCCGGAATTTTTCACCCCCATAGGTTTGCCTTCTCGCGCTGAGTGATGAATTTCAGGATGACAAGGAAATTTCCGATATGAAAATAGTTCGCTCCTTAACACCCATAATGTTTCGCGTCATGAAATATTGTGTTATGTATTAAATATCGTACATAACAAATATCCGGAAGATGACATTTACTTTTTAACGTTTTTTCACCCTCGAGTGAATCTCTTTGCGAAAAAAATGCTAACTTTTTGTTTGTTTGCGAAACACTTTGGAGATTGTTGCTCCGCCGCGAAATGGATGGAGAACGGTAATGAAGTAAATATAACATGGGAAGAATAACGGAGGAGGACCAAATTTACTGTGTATCCATTTACGCGGGTCTCTATAGAGTAAAAGATTAATTACAGAGTCGCTTTTTATTTAGGAGATTAACGTCGCATCAACGGCTAACAATAACGTCATTGACGATACAGTCGAATTAATTGTAAATATTGGACATTCCGAAACGGTGGTTCCGTAAGCTGGCACGATCTAATTGTACCAGATGATACTGGAAAAAAAAAATGCAAATGAATTTTATTTCAACGAATCGTCAAATATCTGCTCTGGGTTTGCGTGTAATCTTTCAATTGAAATTCTCATAAACTCGATAAATTTGTAATTTGCAAAAATTGTAATCCGAAAAATTTGATATCGTATTTTTGAACATTTTTTGTTCGAGAAATCTAATAGTTCCATTTCGAAGCATCAATTTAGGATCTTGCTATGGGCTCACCCATGGACAAGTAAAAAAAAAATTTGTTCACAAAATGGCGGCCGTTTGAAAAAACGGTGTCGTTAAGAGTAAAATAAATAGAAATTTGTGAACAAATTTTTTTTTTACTTGTCCATGGGTGAGCCCATAGCGAGATCTTTACTAATTAAGAATCCGTTGGAATTTTTTGTTTCAGATGACCAGAAGGGTTCAAACCTTGTACGCCGGAACACTCTTTTTTTTGGGTCCCCCACTTTGCCAGCTCATAACTTCTTAAATTTAGAATTTCTGTTTTCATTTAATTTTTCATGTATTCTTAAAGTATCAATAAACGAATGATAAAAAAAAAATGTATAATAAAAATATTCTTTGTTTTATTTTTACAGAGCTGGAAAAAGCGACCAAAATTCGTGCCTCTAGACTAGAATACCCCCTTAAGTAAAATTTGTCAGGGATTTTTTCTTTTCATTTCGAGACACCCTGTATCCCTAAAAGTTACCCGCTGAACCCGCGGTACATTCTTCAAAAGTTGACGCGGAGTATATGGAGACTGGAAGAAGAGTACAATCTGCGCCGTTCATAGCAATAACTTTCAGGTACAGAATTTCTGTACCGACATAATTCGAAATTTGTCGGTCGATAGCGCCGTCAGCACGGATGGAAGTCTTCCACTTTGTACTTAACAACACACACACACACACACATACGGGAATGCTATCGTACCCGAAGATACTTGCAGGAACACGAACACCGCTGAGTGGTCGTAAATGGAACTTCTACGAACGCAGCTTTTACTCATCCAACTTATTTCCAACAACACGATCGTCCGGGAGGTCTTTGTATTCCGCGCTAACTATCACCAGTTGCACATGAAGCAAATTATATTACTACACGCTTGCAGTATTTCCCATTGGACCTATGTCAGTTCAGTCCGGAGTCCGTGCCTATTCAGACCCCGAGTAACGAATTTCGACGAAATTCCAAAATCTTCCGGTCGAGATTTGGCCTTTTGACCGCAGGTTTTGTCCGGTTCTTTTTTTTTTTGGGGGGGGGGGGGGGTCACCCGATTGGTCGGCTAATTTATTAGTTTTCCGAATTAATTGGCACCTGCTTAAATCAAATTTGACAAATTAACCCGAGCCCCGACGGTGGAAGGACCACGTCCGCGGCGGGTGAAAGGTTCGATAACACAAAGCTCGTCTCGAAGTAGTTTTTCCCATGTACCACCATAAAAGGTTGATTAAACGAAGCAAATTTGATTTACTTCGTACGAGGGCGACGTACATTTTGGTGGACTGCCTGTTTATGAACCGCATACAGATGCGATACTAGAACGAAAATTAAAGGGCTCTAAAAAAAAAACCTATGGGTGAGCATGTGTTAAATCACCCTGGACCATATGGTGTGTTATATTGCGTCGGAGAGAGAAGTAATAAATAACCCATTGTCGATATACCGGTAATTTTAATTCTCAAACTCGTGTATCGTTAATTTGTGATAGACGAGCGAATAAATGGGAAAATACTGATTTTCCTGAACCCCATAAGACGCGTCGTTGGAGGGCGGAAAGCAAGGGACGCAAACGTTATTTCCCCCTCGATTCAGTTTTGTGTACGGGAATCCAGTTACCGTTCTCTTTTGCACCAGCGGCGGTATACGGACCTTCGGTACCATTTTAAGGGCGATATTTCTTTGGCAATGTAATTACGGCTACCTTTCCTTTCAATTCCCTTACCGTTTTGCTATATTTTCTAAACATAAAACATTTATACGTTTTCCTTCGGGATCAAAATCAAACACTTCGGCGAGGGTCTTCTTCCTCAATTACCGTTCTTCTTCGCAGAGAACCTTCCCGGCTATTCCAGAATTGTAAAAACAAAGGGGCGATAAATTACGCGTAGGTATGTTGCCCATTACTACCGAACGGTAGGCAATGGTAAGGGATGTATTTTTCAAACGGGATACTTTGATCACTACGTGTATCGATGTATTGTAGTTTTTAATATAGGGCTTTCCATTAACGCTTTGACTGCCGTGCTGATCACCGGTGACCGACACTAAACTTTTCGTACAGGCCGAGCTGGTTGTGACAAATGCGATAGCGTATACCATTGCGACCCACGCGGCGCGAATAGGGAGTCACGTAAATTTTACGTGGCAGTCAAAGGTGTTAAAATTCTTACTTCTGATTGTTTCTTATTAGGTTGCTGCATAATTAACGACGATTATTTTGCCGCGTACCGTGCGAAAAAATCGACGTTAATTCTGCACCAGCCTACTACGAATTTGCAATTGTAGTTCGAACTCGTAACTCGTAGTTCGTTGGTTGGTACATAATTAACGTCGATTATTTTGCGGCGTACCGTGCGAAAAAATCGTCATTAATTATGCGCCGACCGAATACGCAACTGTAATTAAAACTGTAATTAGGAAAGAAGGATTTTATTTGTATTTAGGTCTTTAGAAAAAGGTGTTTCTTTAATCATTTAAAATGAAACCTCTTAATAGAAAATGGAAAACCCTATATTCTCTATTTTTAATTTTCGTTGCAACCTTACTTCTTTTGTTAAATAAACGTATTGAATTTTCTCACGTTATTGAAATGAAATATTGCGATGATTTAAACGAACCAAATATTCCAGTTTTTAGCTATAAATAGAAGAATATTTTATTTAATGTTCCTATACCCCCACCGAGAAAATTCGATACTTGCCACCGTGATAGCGCTGAGGTCAGCAATGGGGGTTTTCCTGACTGCCGTTGAATTTAACGCGATATTCGAGTGCCCGGTAAGTGTTGAGTTATCGCAATCTGCAGCCATAAGCAAAAAAGTTATATGGTGTCTATTATCTCCATTTTACGACACTTGCTCGTTGCGGTCTCCCGTAACGTTACGCTTAAACGCTGGAAACGAAATTTCAGAAAAGCACACACTCTCTGACAACGCATATTTTCCCTCGGTTAATAAACCATCATCGTCGCGTTCCTTGTAAAAATTTCGAAATTGTTACTTCCGGTTGTTTCTTATTGGGTTGCTGCATAATTAACGACGATTATTTTGCCGCGTACCATAGGAAAAAATCGTCGTTAATTATGCACCAGCCTACTGCGAATATGCAATTGTAATTCGAACTCGTAACTCGTAGTTGGTTGGTTGGTGCACAATTAACGACGATTAATTTGCCGTGTACCATACGAAAAAATCGTCGTTAATTATGCACCAGCCTACTACGAATATTCAATTGTAATTCGAACTCGTAACTCGTAGTTGGTTGGTTGGTGCATAATTAACGACGATTATTTTGTCGCGTACCATGCGAAAAAATCGACGTTAATTATGCGCCAGCCGAATACGCAACCGTAATTCGAAGTCGTCGTGATTCGCGGGTCCCGAGAAAAAGGATTTTATTCGTACTTGGGTTGGCTTTGTTTTGTGGCATTTTGCGGAAGATGGACGTCGTTTCTGGTTTCGGTTCACGAGGAAAAATCTCCAGCGATCGTAAGTGTCAGTTATAACTTTAAAATATATACAAAGCTTTTACGATCACGAGTGAAAACGTCAAAGTTTACGTCTCCATTTCCCGTCGACGTATTTGTTTTACGCTCATTGAAGTCGGAGAATCTCCCTTTTCCAAATTATTCCGGATCTTAATTGAATTTCGTTATCAGCGACCGATTTAGCCGAAGAGGACGCGTGGCCTATAATTAATTCCATAACGATACAGAGGAGACATTATGGGGTTTGAAGTTACGCCACGTCACTGGGAATTCAATTTTCTTTTAGAAACTTTCGCTGCCGTTACCATGAAAATTCATGCTTCCACAACAATTAATTATTCATCGCCGTCGACCGTGGGAGCTTTAGCGTTATCAGGAGGTTCCACGGAGAAATTGTCTGGAGGCGCTTAGCCGGGATCCGAACCAGGGGTCTCCAAGTGCGCGGCCAAAAATCGAATTTGTCCGATCCCGTGGCAAGGGAAAGCACCGTTTGTGGGCGTTTTGTAATTGTTTAAATTGAAATAAAGCCACAATTAATAACAAGCGGCAATTAAAATACACTCGACTTTCGAACCTTTTGACAACGATAAGCGAGATCGGGGTCATAAATGAAAAATAGAAACGCCACTACCGGAGATAGTAATTAATATAATGAAGACGCGGCTTAGATTAGGAAAATCGATCTTGAAGTTTCTCGCCGTGGCGTGAATGTAAGGAACCGAGCGGGATTGTGGTAAAGCCCGAGTGTGAGCTGTGTGGAAACTATAAGCTTTTGATTAACTAACGTTGAATATTTCAAGGCGAAATTAGCAACTGTCTGCACTCTTGGACTTGAATGCGAGTGTCAAATTAATGTCCTTGTAAGTTCTCTGAAATTTCCACTTAATCCCGATTCCTATCTTGACCTTCCTCGTTACAGTTTCAAGCGTATCGTTAACGTGCTAGGGATTAACTGGGATTGAATGTTGCACCGATTGTGTCCTGTATCGAGCCTTTTGTCAGCTTGGATCTTTTGACATTTTTTCTTTCCAGATTTTTGACACTGGAGATGTCCACTTCCGGTTGATACTTTCCGCGCGAAATTTTAATGTGACCTAACGTACGAGAAATAACGGAAAGCCTAAAGGCGAGATTTCACCGCACGCGAGTTTGGGGCGAATTTTCACTGCACGCGAACTTCAGGCGAATTTCCACTGCTCCGGTAGCCAATCATAGGGGGTCCAGGGGCGTGTCAAAGGGTTTAGAAAGCGAGTGGGTAAAATTAATTAAAACCCGTTTGTGATTAATTTGAAAAATTAATCACAAAAAAATAATACAGTTATATAAACAATTTTGCTTTGAATTATGCAAAATTGGGTCTGTGAGTGCAGATTTTTGGTTCTCGGTGGGATTTCGTCAAGGACTATCTCTCCTAAGGATTTTTTTTAAGCCCCGGCTAGAGATCCGGAGTAAAATCTTCTTGATTAAAAGCAATAATTTTTAGGTATGAAATTTCCTGTGCAGTCATAATTCGAAATTGGTACGTCGATAGCGCTGATAACCTTGTTAGTGCGGACGAAAGTCTGCTACTTCGTCCTCAGCCACATAAACACATACGGTTACCCCTGCACATGAATAATACTTCGAGTAACACGGACGCCCCTGTGTGGTCATAAATGGAACCTTCATAAACCCAGATTGTAGATACTTAGGTCCCATAATAAAGTAGCATTCTTGCCTCCTATCGTTCGTGACAGAGACTTCTAATAAAAAGTCGGCTACAACCGCGAAAGAAAGTGTTACGGAAACGGTATAAGGAGTGACGATAGTGGTTATGTACTAGATCTTCACGCGGGAACAGCCGTTTAAGGGGTTAGACCACTAGGATTTTCGAAAAATCGATTTTTTGTTGGTCCTCAATGGTCCCTCGGTATCTCAAAAATGATGTCCCAAAAGATTATGACCGGGACAAATCTCAAAGTACTCGATTTTCGAATTTTAGTTCACGGCCGCCCGGTCCGCAGCGAGCTACTACTCAAAACTTCAAACGCGTTTATCTCGAAACCACATTTTTCAAAATTGCCGGAAACAGAACTCGGACAATTTTCAACCGATCAACTTGAAATTTTAAATATATTTATAAAATTACATTACCCATAAAAGTACATATCACTTTTTGTTTATATCGCATAGTTCATTTGTTATTAATAATTTTCTGACGATTTTTTTGGCAATTTTTTTCAGAAGTGCGCCATTTTGTCAAAAATCAATATATCGTAAAAGTGATATGTACTTTTATGGCTGCTCTAATATATAATCGAAAAAAAGTAGCTGACTTTTTATAATTAAAAAATTACAGGCGGTGCGTTTCCGGCAGTTTGGCCCGGAAAAACGGAGGCGTCTTCACGAAAACACTGCACAGCCGCCATTTTGAACATAATCGTTTCAAAAAAATTAGTGTATACAGTTGATGATATGTATAATAAATAGCCTTTTTCGTAATTGCGATTTATTTTATAGTTTGTCTAAAAAAAATTCCCAAAAAGGCCTACTTTTAATTGTTTACATAAAATTGCTGATTTTGGGTGCAATTCCGATTTTTTTAAACGCGTCCCATCCATTCCCCGTCTTCCGCTATTATTTGGAAATTTTAATTGAAAAGGCTCGGACTTTTGTCGTTTTCATGAAGTTCTTTATTCGTAGACTCGCGAACGGAGAGACTGAGCTTTCGTGGAAAGCTCGTTGAAAGTAAAGGAGCGGTAAAATCGGGAAAAAGTGGAAAAAGGAAGTCGAGTTCAAAGTTGTACGTACAATTTTAGCTCCTCTTTTTCGTCCCTTCGAAAGTTCAATTACGTTTCAGTCGCTTCAGTGATGCTACACGCGCAAGCCATAAGGGTACGTTGTAAATTCTTGCGTTGCAATAAGTGGTGTTTCGAAATACCGCTCAGAATAGTGGCACGGCAGCGGTGTCTCTTTATTCAGTAAAATTGCCGAGAATGCGATGCAATCACATTCCAAGCATTTTCGCGACATTCGTTGTTTGAAATGAAAAAGAGTCGAAAAATTATAAAAATCTTTTTTTTTTTAAACTTTCTCCTTTGACTGCTCTTGCAAAAATTAGAATTGGTAATTAATATTTTTTTCCTGTATTTTTCTATATCAGGAAAAAAAATATTCATTTTAGGAGGGGGGCAATTATAGGTTCGGAAGGCCCCATTAAGGGGCACTTGTTCATTTTGAAAATTATTATTTTATTTTTATTTTTACGTTTTGCAAAAAAATAGGATGATAAAATCAGAATCTCTGGTGACCTAATTTGGGTTCAGAGTCTCACCATAAATTCCCATTGGGGAGCTACGTATTTTCTCGTAGGAACCAGTGGGAACCAAATTCTAGTGCCATGGGATCGAATATTTACATAGTTTATTCATAAAAGATGGATGAAGGAGAGGAAATGGAAGAACAAAAAATCATCACACCCCAGTTCTGGTATAGGTTGTAGGTTTTTATGTCAGCCCTGCACCCACGAACTGCTCGGAAAGCTCACCTTCGAAATTTGCCAGATATCCTCTTTGGGACCATTATCGCAAATGCGACGTTTGGTTATTGAGCGATTTTCGTGCCAAACATTGACCCGCTCGCGCGATGTCGCTTGGTCTGAAGGGAGAGACTGTATGTGTATAAATAAGGCAAGGGAGAGTTGGGTAACTAATCTTATCCACGTCCCGATACGTGACACAGGGTTGCTTGTACAGTTGAACATCGACTTTAGACCAACTCGAACAAATGTTGTTTGAGTTGTATAATACAGAAGAGACGCATTCCACGAAGAAAGGGTCCTCTACCGGCACGGAACGTGTATCCAGACAGCTGACGAAACACTTAGCTGTCCCTTCGGAGGGGAGTAGTCGAGGATTAGACTCCAGCAGTGTAGGTTTATACCCAGATTGAGTTCTACGTCACTTTTTTTCTTTATTCCACTAAAGTCCCCTGAAGTCTTATCGGATCCGGGTCAAAAATAACTTCTTCCGCCCAATTTTTTACTTTTCCGGATATTTCTGAGAGAAAAACACCCACAAAGGACCCCATTCTGTCCCGTGTCTCCTAATTTTATCTTTTCACGAGGGTACTGGGCCGGGCAAGGGCAAACAAGTGATTTACCTGAACAAGACCTGTTGCTGACTCGATGCCGACCAGATGCTGATCGGTTGCTGACCCGATGGACGTCAGGTTATCGGATCCGTGTCAAAAATACCTTCTTTCGCCCAATTTTTTACTTTTCCGGACGTTTCTGAGAGAAAAACACCCACAAAGGACCCCATTCTGCCCCGTGTCTCTTAATTTTATCTCTCCACGAGGGTACTGGGCCAGGCAAGGGCAAACAAGTGATTTACCTGAACAAGACCTGTTGCTGACTCGATGCCGACCAGATGCTGATCGGTTGCTGACCCGATGGTCGTCGGGTTTTAGGCTTATAAAATCGATTAAAAAAATAAAATTCGATTTTTTGAACCTTCCAATGTGGTTTTTCTTCCTCAAGGAGACGCATAATCCGTTTGGTGCCATGCATCTTAAACGAGTACCCAGTTACGTATGTACCAGCGGTTGTTTACAAACTTCCCAACATTTATTCGAGTCTCGAAAGTTTTATGGCCTTTGGTGTTCTTCTAAATGGGAACTCGATACCACCGGAATTGTGGCGCATGCCCAGTGACGTCACAGCGTCAAAATCAAATTCCTCCGAATCGTGATTTCGATATTACCTAATATTTTATTCGAGGAGAAATACAAATAATAACAGGGGTTGGTCCAACAAAACAACAGTGATTGCGGGTTTTCAACATTTGCGGAATAAATAAGATGCCGGATAACGCGGAACCCTTCCGTCCCTATTTATATCTATCTCGCCCATATAAGTTCCTATTTGACTTAATCAGAGATTCATGAATCCCGTGAGCAATTTTACTTACGAGTGTTGGCTCTCCCCGCCCCACCCCATCGATTAACCCTAAACCATCGGACTGGAATATGTCTCCAAGGTGTTGGACTCGCTTAAACTGAATATATGAATCCTGCAGGAACTCATTAACATACGATATAAGGGGCAATGTGGGAGCTACCCTATTCTTTGTGACCCTTTTCGAGGTAATATCAGGGTGTCTCATAAGTTTCTTCCTTTTTTTCATGCGGAAGCTCGAGCTCATACATGGCGTGGCGCGGAAAAAACTTATGGGACACCCTAATACGTGGCAAAATTGATATTTCGTTCACTCGGAAGGTTACTATTACGCCCTATTTCAATTTAGGTCGTTATTACATTCTGATTAATTATTATATCCTAGCCGGCGGCAAAAAGTACGCGAGCAAATGTTCCGTCCACTTCTAAACCCTTTGAACGATTGCAATTTGGCGCAGCTATTCTCTAGGACACTCTGGCAAATGTAGGCTATACACCACGGAACCTTGACACCCCATTTCTCCTCAGCTTGCATCCCTTTGACGTTTTGTCATAATTTTCCCTATTATTAATTCTTAAGGGGGTATACCAGAGCGTGACGCCCGAAAATTTACGTGTTTTCTGGGAATTTCTTTCAAAGAAAAGTATTTTTTCGAAGAAAAGATGCTCAAGCTCGAGCTTTACCGGACTGGGGCGTCTGAGACCCCGGAGCACCAGCCAAAGGTTACCTGGAAAAAGCAGAATCTGCACTTCTCGTCCTATAAAATATATATTCGCCTGCTACTTTATGCTCACATACGCGAATCTCTTTGAAACGTAGATCTTTGATTTCCCTTACAATGTCTTAGTTGACGATACGACTGTCGGATACCGGGTTACCGGCGGTACCGGTCAAAGAAGCAGTTGAAACTATCCGTCAGAGCCCACACACGTGTATCCATCGATACGCGTCTTCATCCTACCCTGGGCAGGTACCGTGCGCGATACTCGCTACTTGCAAGTAGTATTGCAGAAACATAATGCAGGCAGTAGCTACCAATACAGACTCGTATCACTCGCTGCGCTCACTGGCTACAGTTTGTTGCAATACGGACGCTGTTTTCTTGCCACGAGGAAAGGACTTTTTCTGGGACTTCGCAAACGTCATTTCAGTGGAAAAAAAAATTAAGGACGTGTACTTTCGTACGAGCTTTGCCTCGATAAAGGAGACACGATCCCGTAGTATTGTTATTACGAGCATGGATCTTCGATATTCATGTTTCGCTGAAACAGGAGCGCCTCTGTTCTTTCCTTTCTTTGATACATTATTTATACCTCGAAGATAGACTCCGTAGGATAAACGGAATTCTTGAACAAACGGAAGAGTGTCCCTTTGCGAGCCTTGTTGTTTTCTCATTCCAACTAAATTTTTTTTTTTTTTTTTCGTTGAAAAATTCATTCTTTCTTTGTGCGACCACTTGATGTACCTCAAGCGATGGTATATCGAAACGGAATTGTGAAAATACTTGCACGCCCGGGTGCATTCGTGATGCAACCCGCGAAAGTACGAGTTACAAATGTTACCGAGCCGTTACAACTGTGGTTCTCGATCCTTCGAGCCACGCAAGGATTCGAATAAAGGGTGTTCACGATACAATTATTTTTATAAATTGATATTTTTCACCAATTCGCGCCAATTACACGCTTTGCAATAACAACTATTGTTCATAGATGGCGTATCGCTCGCGAAAGTGATATTTTACGCGATTTCTCGTATCCTGGATATGGCGAAACGTTCGCCGAAGGGGGCCACTTGAAACTTTCTAAAATTTCCCCTTTCGTATAATGTGTGTCGCAGCGGACGTGGCTTTTATTCGCGCAAATAATCGCTTAATCGGCGGAAATTTAATGAGCATTTAGTAGCACTTTGAATACTACAGATATTCATAGCATTTGGTTTGTTTCGAATTATCCTCATTCAAGTGAAATAGGTTGAGGCCACAGAGAGAGAGAGAGAGAGAGAGAGAGAGAGAGAGAGCTGGTCTACGTATAACGTACATTCAGCATATACGCGATACGCTGTGCGAGAAGTACTGTTTGTGATTTCAACTACAATCATATCACATCCTGTATTAAAGTCACAGCGCCTCTGACAAATAATGTTATTTGCAAAAATGGAAGAGGCGTATCGGCTGCATGAATAAATGAAAAGCATCTGTCATAAATCCTATATTATATCCGGACATATTAAACCCTCTTTTGTAATTATTCCTATACCGAATAAAGCTATCCAATAAAGTTGCATACAATTTTGTCCACAATTATGAAAGTGGTCTAAGTCAACATTTGAAAAAAAAAATGAGATTTTCAGTTTTCTCGCATCATTTTATCTTGCAATACATTTTTTTGGTCTTCATTAATCAAGACCAATAAAACTCCAACTTTCAATGTTGCAGAATGTAAAAACATCTTTTATTTAATTTAAAACAAATCCTTTAAATTTATCAACATAAAAAAAATATGACTTTGACCACTTTCATAATTATGGGCACAATTATGAGAACGCGGAGTTTCGTTCTTTTGCGCTGGCCGACAAATGGGGAGTTGATACTTTTTTTAACCCTTACCCGCTAAACAGGGGTCAAACACACCCCGTGACCGTATTTTATAAATTTTTCAATCGGTAGAAGGCTCGTTTAAATTTTGGTGCTTCGATATCTATATAAAAATAAAAAGAGCTACAATTTTATTTTAAAACTACCCCTTTTCCTTTTTTTTTAAGATTTTAATTTTTTAACATACTCAATTTAATTTCTCGACTGTATAATCGATACTACTTTAAAAATTACACTTTTAAGGAATTCCAAAAAAAAATCGAGTTGATATATCAAATAGTTTATTTATTATAAAGATTTTTGTCTTTGGGGTACGTATGATCCCTGTGTATCGAAGAAGGGTTAAGTAAAATCAATTTATCTACAATCGACCTGTAAACCTTTTGACATTGGCGATGCCCACTTCCGTTTGATATTTTCCGCGCGAAATTTAAATTTGACGACACGCGAAAATTCATTGTCTCGGTAGCCAATGACCTATCCTATAAGGCAAAACCACGCCCGTGGGCGTGGTTTATTTTGTCAAAAGCTTCAAGTGTTTCAGGTACCGGTTTATCAAAAAGTGGATGTTTTTGCAGAGAAAAACCGGAACGGCAAAATATACCGCGACAGCTCATAAAACGTCAAAATGGAGAGGACTCTTCACTCTCGTGATAAAAAAAAAAATTGTGACACGTACGGATTATGTAGTTACAGTAACGTACTTGTTTACCGTCAAAATATTTGTAACTCTTGTGCTCCAGTTTATTCGAGGACTACGTGCCGCGCTCTGACACGCGGTAACAAACAGAAGAGGTAGACCTTCGTTCTTGACCTGCAGACATGCTAAAAACCTTATTATAATACGGTACCTGCAAGAAACTGCAAATGCGGTAAATATTACATCGCTACGCGGAAACAACGGGGTCGAAGGATTCTGAATTTTTCATAAATTTTATGAAAAAATAAAATTTCTTTGAAAATATATAGCATCGACGTATACTATATTTCTATTTTTAATATATTATTATTTAGTACAATTAGTAATTTTTATAAATAGTAAAAATTGCAATTTATTGATGTTTGTCACTTAATGGCGAGAGTACAGTGAGTTTAATAAAAAAAATGAATATTTACCGAACAATTGGAAATTGGTTTAGTACAAATTTGGAAAATGAAACCATAGAAATTTGTACCGAAAAATTGGAAATTGGTTTGATACTAATTTGGAACATTTTGCCATACGTCCTCGCCAATTTCGAAAATTCCATAAGTAACGTATGAAATCCGAAAACGAAACCATAGGAATTTGTACCAAAAAAATTGGAAATTGGTTCGATACTAATTTGGAACATTTTGCCATACGTCCTCGCCAATTTCGAAAATTCCATAAGTAGTGTATGAAATCCGAAAACGAAACCATAGGAATTTGTACCAAAAAAATTGGAAATTGGTTCGATACTAATTTGGAACATTTTACCATGCGTCCTCGCCAATTTCGAAAATTCCATAAGTAATATGTGAAACCTGAAAATGAAACCACAGGAATTTTCATCAAGTAATAAGAAAAAAAGAGAGGTAGAGATTTCCCTGAATTTTATGACGTGTTTATTCTCATGATTTCAGCACCAGAATAGTCGTTTCCTTCTTGAGTTAAGCGTAACAAGTATATTACGTGTACACGAAGCCACTACAGCTGCCTTATGAAGGAAGCGTCGCGCAATTTTCTAGCAATTTCGTACTTTTCCTCACGCAACTGTCTTATGAAAAAAAAAAAAAAAAAAATAGAGGAAAAGATAGACGTTGCATTTTACCAACTGCGAACTCGTAAAGCCTGTAAGAGTAATTCTCTTGAAAATGGAACGAATAATAAAACGAAGTTTCGGATCTTTAGAAAAATATTATAACTTTTTGTGTCATAAGAGGAAACACGCTTAAGAGGGATGGGGAAATTTGTCACCAAAGAACGAGAAACTTTGTTTGCGACTGCGGGCATTAAAGTTTCAAGCTTTCCCTACTTTAAATTTCAGCATCTGTCGTCGGCTCTCTTCCGGTCGAATTCATCCCTGCGCTCGAATTCTCTGGCTGGGTTTTGAGATTTACAGCAGGAGTCAAAAGGTACCAGACGTGAGGGAAAAAATCTAGGGGAAACGAGTCGTAAGAATAAGGACTGTCGCATATTAATAGAGAAAAAAAAGAAGTGCAATGTTTTTCTATTTTTAATATTATTTATTAACTAATTCTCGAAATTGATTATAATTAAAAGTATATGTATATTTACTACAATTAATTTAATATAAGTTTAATTAATAAAATGAATAATAGTATCTTATAAATTGTAATTAATTTATTTAATTTATTATTATTAATTTATAGTTTAGTTTTTTAATGTGATAAAAATTTTGTGTAAATAAAAAAAATTTTTTAATCAAATTTTCTCACCTGATGGTTAATTTAATACGAGTTTGCGAAGATGGTTGTCAGTCTCTTCTTATTCCCACGGCATTAATTGCCCGCCAAATTGCGGATCGAGGATGACCCTCGGATCGAAGCTCCACGTGCACGATCGGTATACCGTGTGTAACGGAACGGTGCACTATCGCAGCTGTCTCTTACCCTTAGGCGTGCACTGCTCGGGTAGAGCGAATGTTTGAATTATAGGTTGATTCGTTGCCTTGTTGCATATTAATTTATGTTGAACAAATAACCTCGGCTACGTGCGTTTTCGACGTCGTTTCTTTTGACCTTGCCCGAGTGTAGTTTAAATCCATCGAGATCCAACAGATTGTGAGATTTGAAATTTCTTTGAGATATCGTTGTCACGCCGAAAGCTGTAATTATGAGAAACAAGCGTTTGCTCCCTTCGCAAATTTATTATTACAAACTGGAGATTTGTAAAAGACACTTTGATTTTCCAAAAATTAGATTTAATAATTATTCTCAATTATTGAATGATTCTGGCATATCTTGATTTGAATTTTCGCTCAGAAATAGCAAAAAAATCGATTCCCAAAGTATATTTTGATGAAATCCTATTGGAAGTTGATCAAAATCAGATTTTTTGTCAAAAATTCAGGAAAAATCGTATTTCCCGGGAAATATCTGGAATTTTGACAATGAAAATGGATTCCTCGAAAAAAAATACATCGGATAAGGATCTTCCGAATATCCCTCGAAAATTGTTTCGAAAAGGCGAATTTTTTGGGCATAGCTTCAATTTTGATCGAATAATTTCTAGCACATTAAAAAACATACACGTCATTCAACATCAAAAGAACTAAGTTAAAAAATATGATACATCGCGCGTTCATAAGTTTCCTCAGTTTGCCGTTAGCTCTATTTATTCATGAGGCATCTCGTGTATGCAAAATCTCAGTTCATGAGAAATGATGGTAGATCAGTCCTCGATGTCACGTTTCAGTGAATAAAGTGCACGCGAGACGTATGATATTTTAAAAACTCATTTTTTTTTCAGTAACTAATCCTGACTTTAGAATGGATTTTGATTCTAAAATCAAAATTTGCCCCCTGTCACCTAAAGTCCGATATACTCTTCCAGCAAATATAAATGGTCAGTAAATACAGAAAAAGAGGTTAAGGGTCCTCCGCCACCGTCGATTATAAATAAATTTTTGATGAGCGGCCGATCTTCAAAAATTAATATAAAAATGCAATCTTTGAGGATTAATACAAAATCAACGCCATGTTGGCGAGTAAAGTGGTAAAAGACTTTGAAATTTTCATCAAGATAGTGCGCAGCACTTTTCATCACACCCTAATTAGTTCCACGTTTTAATTTTTCCCGAGGTAAAAATTAATAAATCCAAGAAGACTCTCGTATTTTCCCTGGAAACGCCAATAATGAATTTCTCTTTTTTTTATTCTTATTTTTTCAATGAAAATATATTTTCCTTCGTCTCCAAATTTTCACTCGAAGAAAGTTACCAATGCCCTCACGTGTGTTTCGGTGAAACAAAATAGATGTAAAATTATAATTCAAGAGAGTTTCGGTGTTTTTTATTTTTTTTTTATCAATTTTAAAATCTTTTTTATTTGTCACTCGTTATTTTCAATATTTTTGTTTTTTCTATAAGGTAATAATTATTTATTCCCTGCTGGGAATCGAATGGCTTTTATTGGTGATTGAAAGCACTAATTTTGAGGGCACCCAAAATAACAAAATCTGTGTATAAAAAATATAAAGAAAATCATTTCCGCTTGAATTGTAATTTTTTCTGGATTTCCGCCACATTGAAAATTTTCAGAAAAACCATAGAAAATGTTGGTTGTTGGAAACAGAAGCTTCAAATAAAAGTAAACTAATGAAACTGCGAACATGCATTGTTAGCAGGTTTGCTTATTCGACTAATTTGCCAATTTTACGTCGGGAGCGTCATGAAATTCTATTTCTTAACAAGTTCCCACCGACTTGGACTGTCGCAGTTCTAATAGCCGCTACCTTGTAATTAGAAACACCGTATCCACTGATCTACGCGACACTTCGACAGCTGATTTTCTGCGATAATTACTTCCAGGAGAAAATTACCAACTTGTTACAACTTGAAATTTAGCAATTAACAGTGACGTGAAAGTTGAAAAAGCTCCGACGGTTATAGAATGCTTAAACCATGAAAGTTTGAAATCCTTTGACCTATCTGCACCGAATTTCGCAACTTTCGTCTCCCAACGTTTTGTGATAATTTTCCCTAGACGGACTTCTAGGATTTCATGCCCAAAAAATTCGCTTCTTCGAACCAATTTTCGAGGGACATTCGGAAGATCCTTATCCGATGTATTTTTTTTCCGAGGAATCCATTTTCATTGTCAAAATTCCAGATATCCCCGGGAAATATGATTTTTCCTCAATTTTTGACAAAAAATCTGGTTTTTATCAATCTTCGCTAGGATTTCATGAAAATAAAACTTTGGAATCGATTCTACGCGTCAAATTACCCCTAGAAACGGTCTTGTTGACTTCATTTTTTAAAATTTTAATTTCCACCCGATTTTGAGGGGCAACTTTTGGCCGAAAAAATCGACTTTTAAAATCGATTTTTGAGAATCGCCGGGAGACTCTTATTAGATGTATTTTTTCCCAAGGAAAACAAGTTTGCACTTATAAGTTCACTGACGTAAATTTACGTCAGCGGTTGCGAATGGATAAAGACTCCTCTATTTTTATTTTCACTGCATCCAAAACTACAAACGGTATTCTTTCATTCCGATGGAACGTATGCCTGCACGTAATTCATCCCCCTTCGCTTACACCAATGTGGGAACAGTTGAGGAAGGAAACGCTTTTGGCTACGCGAGGAAGGCCTCAGGAAGGTGCTGATTTCAGTCCCAGAGGGAAACGTATCAATCTTATTATGTGTTCGGAACGTACAGTAAACATGGAATTAAATTATCATAAAAAGAAACGATCGCCTAATCGCATGGGAAAAGCCATAAGATCGTCCTACTCCATAAGCTTTCACCCCATCATTTAGGTAAAAGAGACAATGGGGTAAAGAAAAGCAAATGGGGTAAGGAGACCTCCTGAAATAGGGACTAATCTGTTTTCGTGATTTTTGAAGGCTCGTAGAAATATTTTGGCCCTTTTTTGGGCCAAGATCAACATTTTTGTTGATGCAAAATACAGGGGCTACTTTGTTCCTTGGAAAGAAATTTCTCTCGAACCCTTAATTGTTGTTTTAACTGTAAATAATTTTTGTAACTATGAATAAATAAGATTTTGGCGCAAACAAATTTTTTATGAGGATTTTCTGAAATAAAAAAGTGCCTCGAGAGATTAAAAATTTGCGGTTTTCTCTTTCGCGAGATTTTCAGACCAAGCATTGAATCACTGTACCCCGGAAAGTTGGACGTACATGGCACTCGAAGAAATTAACTGTGGTTATTATTACTTATGGTCCTGTTATCATTGAATATAACAGCGCGGTAACTCGCTTCTAAAAGTTAATAGGGTGGAAGAGATGTAATAATTTCCACTTGTGGAGTTGGAAGTCGCACGGTACTAAAACCTATTTCGGAAATTCGCCTCAAGAAAAGGCTCCAAAAAATTGAGCATTCAATTTTACATTTTTACATTTATTATTTAGTTTCTTTTTCGATAAGAATTCACGATAAAATATATTTCTACGAAAAAAGAGTAAATGGGAGTAAATTTAATTTTCACGAAATTGGTTGTCGTTCAATTGTTTCCTTGCGTAAAGGTACTATTTCGGCTTTGAGGGATTTCACGGACATCTTACACGGTTTTGTGTTTACTGGGGATACGATATCCCTGTAATTTGAGCTACCGGTGTCGAAATGATGGAAGTCATTTTACACTGGTACCGGTTAAATGTCTTATATTAGAGTTATTTAAATTTCTTTTTTGTTATAAAATAATTCCTGACTCGATTTTATTGTTAGATTTTACTGCGCATGGGCTGATAAATAGTTTGTGTCGAAAATTAACACTAAAAAAAATTGACACTCGTAAAAAAAATAAACACATGCCTGTGGGCCGCTGTCATTGGCTGCCAGAGCGATGAATGTTCGCCTCAAGCTCGCGTGCACTGGAAACTCGCCTTTATGCTCTCCATGATTTTTCGTGTTAAATTGTAAAATATGAAATTATAGAATTTCGTATTGAATTAAAAAATTGTAAAATTAATAGATACAGATATAATATACGTTATAAAAATGAAAAAAAAAATCGGCCGGTAGGGGGCGTTGCCAATGTCAAAAGACTTGAAAGGAAAATTCCAAAGGATTCGTTTTTAAAAATCGAGTGTACTTTTTTTTTTTTACATAAAATTGTGAAATAAGTTATATATGAGTTTTACGATTAGCTTAGGCGACTATAGTAGGTCAATAAATTACGAATGGTATTGTTTCGCTTAATAAAATAGACCGAGTCAAGTCACAGAACATCGCCGTCTCTTACCCGCCTTCACGAGGTAAACTAGTGCACTTGGACACATGACATACTGCGAAGAGACTTCCGCCTCAAGCGGTATGTGCAGGAAGCAATGAATGTGATAAAAGAGACAACGGAATTACCTAGGTGCATGCATCCAGAGACAAAGAATTAGCATATTCGCTCACGTGCGGATGAGTAAGTTGAAGGAACGTTTTTAAAAAAAAAAATTAATTTCAACTAATATTGTAAAACGAACAGAACTGGAAATTAACAAGAAGAAAAGGAAGATGGACAAGACCAAGAGGAGAAAATAACACCCGGCCAGAAAACACAAAGGAAGTTGATGAATTTAATTCTTGAGGAAGTAAAACAACTGGGAATGCACAATGTGGAAATGCGGGGCCAAAAAGGGGCAAAAATTACTTAAGGGGTAACACCAGTCTAGGATTTTGGAAAAATCGAATTTTTTTTTGTTGCTTAAAATATACTTTAGTGTCACAAAACAATGTACAATTGGTCCTATAGCGAAAAAAAATGTTACTAAGGTAGAATAAAATTTTCAAAGACTAAAGTAGTTTGAAAACTTGAAACGCGATTATCTGGAAACCATGTTTTTCGAACTGGGATGACGGATTAATCGGAAACTATTGCATGGATCGGTTTGAAATTTTGACAGTAGCTTGACAATTACATTCGTTACAAAAGTACGTAGCCGTTTTTTGATTCGAAGTAAATTTTTTTTATAAACAATTTACTACTCATTTTTTTTTGCCGAATATCGAATTTTTTTTTCATAAGTGTGCTATTTTTACAAAACTCAAGTAAAAAAAATCCCTACGTATTTTTATGGACAATGTCATGCAGATCAAGAAATTTTGTGGTTTTTCGTTCCTGGTCTTCAACTTTCGGAAAAATCCGTGCTCCCGTGGAGGCACGTAAAAAAAGGCGATTTCGAAAAACGACCGGTGGTGTTACCCCTTAAAAAACGTTCTAGAATGGTTTTCCGAATCGTGCACCCATTTCTATTTTTTCTGTGTACACACAGTAGAGTCTATTCTCCGCGAGAAACTGCGAACGATACCAGAAAATAGGTACGCATTGAAAAAAAATCATGAAACCGGTTTTCAAATTAATTATGTACCTGATGGCGACGATAGTACCGATGTTACTTCCTTTAGATGGAGCTGAAAGAGATTTCCAGTAAAACTTAATTTACCGAAGTTCGTGATCGCTTACAAGCTCACGACGGAGCTTCAAATTAGTTTCAATTTGAAGCTTTTATAACAAAAGTCGTGAAAGGTAATGGATCCATCAAAAGGATTCACTTTACCTTTTAATCGTAAAACTGTACTTTTATTAACACTTTCAGCGTTATGAATACATACATGCGTTCCGATAAATCATTTTGCCATGGGCTATGGCTTCTCCCGTAACTACTCGACGTAGGCGAAGAATACACGATGTTTACGAAACTTTGGGTTTTTCCACCATTTCGGAAAAAATAATTAAGTGCTGGACAAAATTTTGCTACTAAATCTTGGGACAATTCCAATTCCAATTCCAATTCCAAATTCTCGTTCGTGTTTACTTTCGTTTGGGACAGTAAATAATAATAATAATAATAATTATAACAACAGCAATTGCAATAATAATAAATTGTAGGTAAATAAAAAAAATAAAAAACTAGAGATAATTTAAACTTTGCCACCCGATAACCCGCGACTTTATGCGTTGGCCCGCATTCGGTGGCTCGACATTTTGCCCAAAAATACCCGTTCCTGGAATGTCAGTTATTTAAAAGGGGAACCGAAAATATTTTTTATACTTTTTTTTTTTATGGACGCCACTTTCAAATACACGAAAATAGGTGGAATCCACCGTCAATGAGAGAGCCCCTATAATTAATGTCTCCACCCTACTCCGATTTCCATAAATCTGTTTTTATATGATTCATTAACATTTTATGAAGGTTTATAGCAATTAAATGTCACGGTGCTTTATTTTTCGGCTTTTATACGAACGTATTGAAAGGTCCGGGAGAAGGCTGGCGAAGGTATTTCGAGGGATAATTCGAGAACCCCAGCTTTTCCCGAAATCCGTAAAAACCCAATGGCTCAAAAGGTGTTGGAAGAAGCTCATCCTCTGGAAGTAACTTAAATTTCATGTGAAAATGGTAACGCTGTAGTGGTGAATTTTCGGGGCGTTTCCTTTTCAGAAAAATAAGGAGTTTAAAAAAAAAAGATTTATCAAAATTGGTGGAGTAGTTTTTGAGTAAAAAAAGTAAATATAGAATTACGATTTTCAATTATTACGTCACACGCAAATTTCGCGGGGAAAATACCAGCAGGAAGTGGGCGCTGCCAGTGTTAAAGAAATTTTCCAAGAGGTTCGAGCTGATGGGGCCTTTTTGGAAAATTTGGGGCCATAATGGTACCATTTTTGGACAGTTGACTTCTCATTTGTATTTTTTTGTAGAAATTTTGGAAAAATCCAAAGTAAAAAATTCAAAATTTCATAATTCTAACTTGTCCCCCCATTTTGGTTGTGTCATTAATTTTGCAATCGTTTGCGAATAGAATTGGACACAAAATTCGTAGATTCCAGTACCAACGAGAGCTTGGACTTTTGGCACGATGAAGCGATAGATCCATTTTTTGATTTGGTCTCGTGCTCGAACCACGTCTCGGCCAAAACGTTTTACATCGATCGGAACAAATAGTGGCACAACAGGGTATGGTCTGGCAAATACGTCGAGCGAAGTAAAAGGTACCTACCATCCATGCTCCAGCAGCGTATCCTTTGTCCCTCGAGCAAAGTGAAGTCTGGCATTATCCTGAAGAAATTTTACCGGAGGATATCCTATCCTTTGCCAGCGTACAGGCGTTTTCGCTCCAATTCTTTATTAAAACGGAGTAATTGTCGAGAGTAGCGCTCTGCAGTGACACTTCCATTTGGTTCCAATAGTTCGTAGTGCACCACACCCTTCATAACCCATCAAGTGCGAAGCACGGTCTTAAAACAGGCGTCGCGTCTCGGTGTTGGTGTATTTCAGTAGCTTGAATCCAACCGCGAAATTTTTCATTTGGGATTGTCACCTTGTCTCCACTTTTCATCGCTAGTAACAATCTTCCACGAGGAAAAGTGTTATTTTGTTGCTTGGTGAGCAGTGAAAGACGTATAACATTATTAAGGGGTTAGGCCACTCTAGAGGCCGAAAAAATAGACCTTTTTTGGGAATTTTTTTTAGACAAACTATAAAATAAATCGCAATTGCGAAAAAGGGTGTTTATTATACGTATCATCGACTGTGTACACTAATTTTTTTGAAGCGATTATGTTCAAAATGACGGCTGTGCAGCGTTTTGGCGAAGACGCCTCCGTTTTTCCAGGCCAAACTGCCGGAAACGCACCGCCTGTAATTTTTTAATTATAATAAGTCAGTTACTTTTTTTCGATTATATATTGGAGCAGCCATAAAAGTACATATCACTTTTTCGATATATTGATTTTTGACAAAATGGCGCACTTCTGAAAAAAATTGCCAAAAAAATCGTCAGTAAATTATTAATAACAAATGAACTATGCGATATAAAAAAAAGTGATATGTACTTTTACGGGTAATGCAATTTTATAAATATATTTAAAATTTCAAGTTAATCGGTTGAAAATTGTCCGAGTTCTGTTTCCGGCAATTTTGAAAAATGTAGTTTCGAGATAAACGCGTTTGAAGTTTTGAGTAGTAGCTCGCTGCGGACTGCAGGCTGTAACATATAAATAAATTAATCAAGTTGTGGTTTCCCAATTTGCAGTAACGATTTATTTATTGCTTTATTTTTTGTTAATTTCCAGTTCGAGTATCTTAGAGTTATCGAACCTGAAACCACATAAAGAATTCGCAAAAGGGTTGTTAAAATTGTCACCGAGATGTTTCCCAGCGCATCGAACCCACTTGTTTTTGTCCAGTGCAAGAACGCAGTCATATTTCATACACTGCATACATATTTCGCATAAAAGATATGAAAAAGATAAAAAAAAAAAACGTCGAGGAACAGGTTATTAGAATTTTCCGCAAACTTCATAACAAAAACCGTGGCAGTATTTCTCATAACTCAAGAGTATCCGTAAACTAGAAAGGGAGCCCGAGACTGCTTGGCTTTTGGCTACGGCAGTAAGTCGACACGAAACCCTTACCCGCTACCCCTAAACCGAGGCTTTCGATGTATGAGTATCATTAACAGTGTGTGTAGTGGCGGTAAAGAAAATGAAGATTGTGTCTGGAAAATTCGCAAACGCTTTCCTCGTCAGGCATTAGCATGCAATAATCCCCGTTCTTATGCGATCCTAATTACGCACCTGCCGCCGTAGTCAAGATCCGATTAGAATCGAGCTTGGCATCTGCGAATTTCCACAAATGGTGCAAAAAATGGAAACGGGAAGCTGAAAATCATCTTCCTTGGTTTTCTTAATTGTTTAAAATTTTTTTTATCAATATAGTGAGTAGTTACGAATGGGTTTTAATTATTTGTTTTTAATATAACTTTTTTTTATAACAAAATTGATTAAAAATTATGATATTAGAGAAGAAAAAAGAAATTATTATTATTTTTTTTTCAAAAAATTGTCATTTGCAAAGTATTCATTCGAATACCTTGTAATCTATGGACACAAATTCGAGGTTCGACAACACAAAACGCGGAGTGAAGAGATAAGAAGAAGCAAGTCGAAGCGTTTAATGGAGGTAAAAGTTGAACACAGAATGAGAGCTTTAGATTAGTAACAGATATCTACCCCGGAAGCTGCGCTTGATGTATTAGGGACGTTAAAGATCAACGTCCGTGACAAGGAATTGAATTGGTGGAGCTTTGATTATACAACCTAATCGAACTTAATGATAAATAGAAGGAGAAATCACTAATTAGCGCTATTTCCACGTAAACAAATTTTATAAAGTTTTATAAAAATTTTGTAAAGTCAATTTGATAAAAAATTGGTTTTATAAAATTCTTATAAAACTCATAAAATTGTCGTTTTGTAAAATTTGTATAAAAGTCTCATAAAATTGTTGTTTTATAAAATTTCTGATAAAATTATCATAATATTTTCGTTTCATAAAATTTCTATAAAATTATCATAAAATTTTTGTTTTACAAACTTTTTATAACAATTTTATAAAACCAATTTTTTATCAAATTGACTTTATAAAATTTTTTTACGTGGGTTATTATTAACGTTATTTTGAAAATTTCAATTCCAGGAAATAATTGTGTAATTGGAATAGTTAACTGTCATAATATATATATATATTTTTTAAGGAGTTAATCACTATGAATTATTATTTATTTATGTTATAAATGTTTTCTCTAATATATTTTCCATTTTCGCGTTTTCGAGGACTCGTTCTAAAGCGTCAAATAAATATAACTCTACCTCTATAATTATTAAATCTTTATTGGAACGAAATCTTTCAGGAATTCTAGCTCGAACCCCCAGTTTACGACTTCTTCATTTTTCTACTATAAAATATACATTATCGGCAAGGTGCAGATATAGTGCAAAAAGGGAAGAGTTAGGTATCGCAGCTAGGTAAAGTAGTAGAATGACGTGGAGTCTGCGCGAAGTTCAAGTCTCCCGCAGGAAGGATCCGTGTTATAGCACAGGGAGGAATGTTAGGGGTTGGTCGCTGTACACCAAGAGGGTGGTTGGTATAGGATATATATATATATATATATATATGTATAGAGAGAGAGAGAAAGAGAGAGAGAGAGAGGAATCCCCTCTCTTCACCATCGACGAGCTTTGGGATTCGCACTGTGAAAACGCGAACGGACGAGCTAGTAGTCGTCCGCTCTTCGTTAGCCAACATGGCCCGAAAGTGTAACCGACAATGGCACCAAAAGAGACATGAGGGCGACGACACCCCCGTAATTTAACCCACTCGGTCCTTCGTGAAAAATTGCGTTTGTTTCTTTTTTTCTTTCTTTTTTTGCTAAATCCAAAACCAAGTTGAACGGTTTCGCGAGTCCACTACTTCCGGCGAAATTGAATCCACAGGTACCACGGAATTCGTGCGGGAGGTGCACGAATCGACCCCTCGTCGATCTCGCGTTGATCCAACTCCGGAATCGCGGGTTCCGGGTTCGCACGTGGAGGCCATTGTGTGTTCGAAGAAATCGGTACGCTCGGGGAAGTGTTTTTTTTTTTGGTTCGTGATCGATGACGTCACTCGTTAGGTTCTTCGACGGGTACGAATAATCGCCGAAGATTCTTTTTGGGGTTCTCGCGGACCCCGTATTCGCTTCGTAAGGTCAAAGCGTCGAAGAGAAAGGGGTTACCCAAGGATTTCGTAACACCCTTTCGAGCCGGTGTTAAGAGCGAGAAGAGGACCAAAGTGAGATCTCGTTCTTGGATTTTTTTTCATTTTCTTCCTCGGCGTCGGCGAACCTTGGGTTTAATAATCGAGGTTCCGCGTGTACCCCGTCGCCAGCTGGATTAAATCGAGGGGCAAAATACTGAAGCCGATTTGTCGAAGCCGGAGGTGAACGGAAGGGTCTCAAAGTTGGTTTTATCGTCGTGCCCCGTCTCGGATGAAGACACGGATGCAACGCGGGGCGGAATGAGGATCGCACGATAACGCGTACGCGGAGTTTTGGAAATCGATCGAAAATAGGTTAATCGTTTGTGACGAAGGATGCCGCGGGGAGCGCTCGCGAGATGTTCGACGATAAAGGGAGGAAGTTCGGGCAAAGGACCGCTAAGGTTTCAGGTTCTTGAGAAGAGACTTGGGTAGACGGTAGAGTGACGTCAGGTCTGGCTGGTGGAATTCGATGGATCGATGGAGTCCACGAGAGATGCCAATTAAAAGCCGGAGGATGAGCGAAAAAGTCGAGGAACCGAGGAGGAACAAAGCGACATAAGTAAGTCGATGAATCGATTGGAAATTGATGATTGTTCGAGGTGGGGGTTGCAAATCGAGGGGGTGCAAAAGTGGAATAATTTGAATTGCCAAGTAGTTGCGCCGTAGCGTGGGGTAATGGCACAGCCCGCTAGATAATTAAAGAGCGATCGGTTCGCGTCTAGAACGTACGTAACGAAATCAACAGCGTTTCAGTGAATTAAAGGGTTAATGAAAGCACTCTTGCTAAAGGCTGTGCGGTTGCTATCTACGTTGTGGTAATACGCAAAAGAAAGAAAAAAAAAAGGGGGCAAAAGAGAGAAAAAGCTTTCTTTTATCACACTCCGACTCATCCCCCACGAACTCGTCCTTTGGCTCTTTTGTCCCGCTTTAACCGTGAGCTTAGGTCGCCCCTTGATGTATTAAAGGGGCACGTGAAATATTTCAGAGGCATTTTCATTACCGGCCTCTCCAAGGAATGCACGTGGTGGTCGGTCTTTATACCCGCGCTTCAATCCCTTTGTCTAGATTTTCCTCGATTTTGTCTTATCGATTCGATCGAATTGAATTTTCAGTCACGTGACTTTGCACGAGAAATTTCGAATTTTGCAAGTTTCGTTGGAATCAATTTGGAATGGAAGCTTGGGTTTAGCAAATTATTAGTGAGATTAATTAGTATTATTAATTTTATTAATTAGTAAAGTAGAAAATTCGATTTTTTAATTATTATAAATATATATTATATTATATTTATAATATTAAATTTCATATAATTTAATATTGAATAAATATGAAATTGTCTCAATTTAATAATTTATTTGGAAAGATATTACCGCCTCTGTCTAATTTTACACCGAAGGGTATAAACAAAAATTTATAACACCATTAAACATTATTGCCGTTGAAGAAGTCCGTGTCTTCCCAGCTATGGCTTTTTTTGGGATCGAACCCCTATAAATTCATGCAAGGGTTCCCTCTATACGACCCATTAGAAACATACGGGACAGACTCAACAATGAACTCCGAGGCCACTTTTGACATTTTCTCTGTTTTTTTTTCATTTTTTCATTTTTTCATGTTTATCGGAACGACAACTTTATCTTTCATATGTTGCAAACGAGCGAGTCCATACACCGGGGCAGGATGAAATTAATTATCAGTTTGCAAACCGCAACCGCTCGAAATAAATTATTACGATAAAATATATCGTCAATTTCCCAGGTAGACAAACTTTATCTCTCCGCTCGCGCTATACCTGGTATCATGGTTAGCAAGTGTCCAGTCGGTTAAGCCGTTTCTCTTCCAAAAACGCTCAACAGCAATAGTTGAAAATTTTTTTGTGTTTTGTATTAACCATATTTTTATTTTTTATCAAAGACAAGAACTGTAAAAAAATTGCAAGCGCAATTTGGGACGTGTGGTGTCCCACTTGAACGGTACCTGTCATGTGACGTCATAATGCGTACACTTTTGTTTATTATTTTTCCAATTATTTATTTATTATATATTTTTTTGCTTTTAATTTAATTATATATATATTTTTTTTTGAGAAGTTGATCCCGGTCCCAAAGCGCTAATAAATGACACTAACTCCAATTCGATGTGTTCATTCGTTGTTTCCAAATTTAACAAACGAAACCGAACAATTGAGCAATTGTTTAAGCCCGAATATTCATAATTCGCTATTTTTCGCGATAAAAACTATTCCGTACCATAAACTGTGTTCGACGAGACGCGTTCAGGCGAAAATATCAGTCATGGTCCGTTCATTTGACCCAGGGCAGACCGTGGAGTCCTAACCACCTACACAAAGCAAACTGACTAACCGGATGCACCCGAGCGAGTGCTGCTGCAAAAATGAGTCTCTCGAACGTCGTATGCGTGTACCAACTTTTTCGCGTTGGGACGTCACATCGACACGGTTGTGTCAACATTCGCTTACACGTGGTAACAAAATGTTAAAACGCTGTCGAGTTAATGTTACAGCTAGTGTCGATTTTAATACACGGTGAGACAAACACGTGAATGGTGCAAATGAGAACGCTTCGGACCCTGGCTTTTGCATGCACGTGCATACGTAACGGGAAACGGCAGTATTTGGGATGCACTAACACCATTAAGAATTCATTCGTCACGTTTACAAAATGTGTGCAAACGTTGCCTTCGGACAACATATTTCTATGTTCGCCGAATGGACTCGGATAATGCGCATAGAAGAATACACATTGACACTGGACAAGGTAATCAGTGTTAATGCGAATCTGTACCATTTCGCGAAATTTCAGCGTCAAAACTACGCCGGCCAGATGTGAATTTAAACTCCGGTTTTAATTGTAACACGAGTGGGAATTGCATTTGCACCAAATAGGTGAAAACATGGGGTAATGTTGATTTTGGCGTCGAGCTTTTTTCCAGGCCAGGCCGGTATATAAAAGTAACAGGTGTCAAAAGTAACACCTGCGATATTAACCCTATGTGCTAGTTACTTACACCTAGTTACTATTTTCTCGCGTGCTGTGAGATCCTAGGGTTTTTATTTACCATAGTTTTGAATTTTACAGTTTTTAACACCATTTCTACCAAAGGTGTTAAAACACCTGTGGAATTTGAATTTCGAACCATTTTCGAAACGGGAGGTGCTTGGTAGAGGAATTATGCGTCTGTAAAATTTGTGGTGTTAATTAAGAAAATTTATTACAACTCTATTTTAATTATAATTTTATATTTTCGGTTTTGGATTTTGAATTACGTTTAATCGGCGCGATTGAACTACCGTCAATGTCTTGTTTTAAACAAAGAAAGGAATTTATTAATGACTAATTACAATTTAATTTATTAATATTCAATTTATTAATCGCATTCATTCTAAATGAAAATTAACGAAGTTTTATATTTTTATTCTGGAACACCTGAATTCTAAAATTTTGCATATTTTTAATTAAGGATCTATAGAAAAAATGCTAGGAACATATGAATTTTGTTTTTAATCAGTATCTTATAATTAATATTTTTATTTTTTTTTAATTTAATTTTTATTTATATAATTAATCCTTCCTTCTTATTATATAATTAATAATTATATTTTTTTCAATAGTTACCCGAGATAACGTCGATATCGCTGACGTTACTTTTGACACCTGTTACTTTTGGTACCGCTCTGGCCTAAGCAATTACATTAAAGGAGTCGCTTCATCCAGAGACACACCAGTGATGGAAGTCGAGAGGGTGTCAATTTCTAGCCGGAAAAGAAGCGCAAAAAGCTCGTGTCCCTGGGAAATACGGTATCGACAGTTTCGCAGTGGGTACCTGTTGACCAAGATGTAATCAACAACCTGGCCAGCGTAAGGGCTCCTCTGCATAGAATAACAACGGAATTCAGCAACATCGAAAAATTTCAAACGGAATATCGATTAATTTGTACTCGTCAATATATAGTATATTCTTGCTGCTATGGAATAGTCGCCGAAACCACAACCCCGCGTCCAGTTACAACTTTATTAGTTTATTGCTTCACGAAATTATTCGGACAGTGTGGTACCTATATTTTTTTGTTCGACTTTTACCGAGAACATGCATATTCGATGCATTTTCGAGAGTATTCGTGGATACACTGCGACAAAGGACACTTCCTCTTTACAGACTTTACTCGAAATCAATAGGGTTGCTCCTCCAACCCTACCCCTACGGGAAAAAAATATAGTTTCGAAATATAAGCAGATATATTCTATTATATTCGGATATATATAAATATATGTCGCAATTAAGTCAAATATATTTTTTATGAATATACTAGCGCGGTAGAAATATATTTGCAAAATGTACAGAATTATATTTGTAGGTTATAATTTTTCCTATTGAATTATGATCCGAGGTTATATTTTAGAGAAATATTTTCAAGCGGTCCAATTGTAGCTACAAAAGTTTCAGTTTCCATCTGGAATTGTCACCTAACTTTGAATTTTTTGATTCCATTTAAAAAAAAAAAGGAAAATATAATCATTTTATTTATTTATTCCAATTTTTCTCCGATCGATCCCCAAAAATACTAAATTTGGATCCGAGGATAAATTTCCCGCGTCTGTTTGGAATTAAATCACTCTTTATCGACGCGTGGGTGTCATTTTAAAATCTTCAAAAACTTCTTAAAGTTTTTTTTTTTCAAATGACGTCACTAAGGAGACGAAAAGGAGGTAAAAGGAAAAAGGTGTAAGCAGATAAAGCCATTGATTATTATCTTCCACCAGGACTTTGAAAGCTTCCAGCCGAAGCTCTAAATTTTCAATTTCATAAAAATCTTCGTTTTGTTTAAACTTTCTACGACGCGACGCGTAAGTCAACGTGAGATGAAAAAAAAAAACAGGTAATTCCAAATCTTGCAAAAGCTGCTATACCGATTTCCATAAATACGTTATTTCTATATCTCGTTAACTTTCCGCGAATGGTTGAAACCATCAAGTACCGCGGTATATATCGTCCGGGGGCTCGGCAGAATGGTAAAATTTACCATTTGGCTTTTATGTCCTTTATAGCCGTCAGATGTTCCTCGACGGAATAGTTGACGGTTAACGATTGACGATCGCGCGGTTATTTACGTGCGAGCGAGCATTTACCACGAACCGCAATACAATTTTTCTTCATTCCAGTGTACCCATTTCCGGGCAATGCCGGGTCGAGCAGAAGCTATTCAATATACAACGTTTCGATCGATACTACATGGTACCATTTTTCCTGAATTCAAAAATCGTTTATCGTTCTTCCTTTTTTTTATTATCTACTAAGGGGAGCTTCTCATCAAGCAACCCGAAACTGACCCGTTTTTATTTATTTTTTTTTTCATAAAAGGAAGCGAATAAGGTACTGGAACTTTTTCACACATATGTATGTATTCTTTGAGTGTACAAAAAAATTTTTTTTTATTAAAAAACAATCGTTGTATAATTAGTTAAACACTCGTTTATGGTACCGCCTCGAAAAAAAGTTTCCGCATGGTGGGAATTCTAGAGCCTCCAATTTTTATCTGAAATCAAAAAACAAAGAAGTTTTAGAAAATATATCATATTCCTGGGAGCTTATACCAATAAAACCGAAAACAAGTCGAAAATTGACGAAATGGCGGACTCGTGAAATTTTTGTACCGATTTTTCACGTTTTTCTTGCTCTTAAAATCGATATATAAAAAAAATAATAACAAAATTAATGGCTTTATAGGTATAAGCTCACAGGAATTCAATTTCCTTTAAAATAAAAAAAAATCAAGTCGATCCCTCAATTAGTTTTTGAGCTAGGATTCCCACCAGTTTAAAAAATGTCGTTTTGAGATAAACGCGTTTAAAGATTCGGTTAATTAATAATAATTAATAATAATAGGTTCCATTATTATGCTATAACTTTTATAAAAAAAATTATTTCGGTCATACCCTTTTAGGGGCATATTCTACACATCATGAGGTATAAAAAAGCAACAACAAAAAAATCGATTTTTTGGTCGATTTTGATGAGAACCTCCCCTTAATTGAAAAATATTACTTGCAATCCGTGGGTCGCCTACGAATTCAAAAACAACTATATTTACACATTTCCATGAATCCTCCTCCACCCGAAGCTGGTCCTAGTCTGGTATCAGGCTTCCTCTGAAATAAATACTTCGCTGACATTTCATTTTCCATTAAATGGGGAGTTGTTACGTCGTTCTTCTCTTCCCCGTTTTTCCACCTTTTTGGAAATTTTGCGTCACACATCATAGAGAAAATCCCATACAGAGCTGACGCTTTATATTAAAAAAAATGTAATTTAATACGACAGAGTATTAGAAACCTTGCCCCAGTTACATTTTCTCTCCAACCCTTCGGGATAGACAGAGAAGTTAAAAATATAGTTTTCTACTTTACTGGTATTAAACAAAAAATCCTTTTTTTTTAATAACCTTTATTAAATAACAGCTTCTCGTGGAAAAAATTGGGGTGCATTTGATCCCTATGTGCCGAGTAAGGGTTGAGGGTGCGGTTGAATCTACAAAAAGTAAAATTTCTACCGGTAATGTTAAAAACGACCGATTACAAGGACCTTCTATCCTCGAAAAGTTGCAAGAGTCCGATGGATTAATCGCTGCACTCGTATGCGGGCCAGCCAAGTTGAAATCTCGGTCAAATACCTCTGGAATTATTTTCCGACTGCTTCCACTGTGGTTCCGGTGGTTCAAATTATTCCAACTTAAGCCATCAAGTTAATGGAAGATACTATAGTTACAACGTAACATAATTTTCAATGTATGGTAATTTGTTTCAAGTGCAATCCATATTAGCCGAGGTTATAGCATCACTCTGACGTATTGTGTTCCCTTCGGAGGATTAGTTAATGTTTATCGTTAAGTCAACTTTAGTAACCTTAGCTGTTGATTCAACGTTAAAGCTGCCAAATGAAGCAAAGGTTGAAGTTTCCACGAGATTAACGAACCAGCAGCCATAAATCCATAAGAGATTTTTATGTATGTAATTGTTGAAACCGTGTTTCTTGTATATTAAGGGGTAACATTACCCTAGGATTTTCAAAAAATCGAATTTTTTTACCTTTAAATTTTACTTTAGCAAAAAAAAACTGCGATTCCTGCACCGAATGTATGGTGCAGGAATCGCAGATTGAAGGTAAAATAAAATTTTCAAGGATTAAAGCACTTTCAAAACTTTAAAATCGATTATCTGGAAACCATGTTTTTCGAACTGGGAGGACGGATTAATCGGAAACTATTGCGTGGATCGGTTAGAAATTTTGACAGTAGCTTGACAATTACATTCATTACAAAAGTACGTAGCCGTTTTTCGATTCGTTGTAAATTTTTTTTATAAACAATTTGCTGCTCATTTTTTTTACCGAAAATCGAAAATTTTTTTTCATAAGTGTGCTATTTTTACAAAAATCGATTTAAAAAAAAATACCTACGTACTTTTATGGGCAATGTCATGCGGATTAAGAAATTTTGTGTTACTATTTTTCAAAAATAAGGAACAAAATATAATAAATGTGCGCTATCATAATATAAAAAAAATATAGTTACTTTATGGAAACGAATCAAATTGAATTAGGGTAAATTACGTTTTTCTTGTCGATCGTTTCCACAAGAAATTGCACCAGAGTCGCAAAATTCAAATGAACTATTGTAGTTCGAATTTGTTTCGCGTCCGGCTACAAAATTGGTAACGCAATAACGGAGCGGAGCAACTTTTTCCAGGTTTAAATCCGCCACTGAACAATTCGCGCTTGATACACCATTTTTTGGTGCCCCTTTTTTTTTTACAAGTGTAATTATTTTTGAGGGTTCAGCATCGAATGGAAAAAATTCGAAAACCATAGGAAATTATTATAATTAAACACTGTCACATGATTTACAACGATAATGGTTTATCGATTTGACAGGTAGCATCCGAATGGCTAAAATATTACGATTATTGGTTTTTGAAGAAAAAGAAAAAAATTTTCAACGAATTTATTCAGAACATTTTTTCAATGTTGAATTGTCTTAATATCATTTCTTCGTCGCTCAAAGGAATGGAGCTCCCGACGTTAAATGCCCTTGGGAAAAATCTTTAGTCAGAGTCAGTTCAATCCGGAAATTTAATCGAACCGGCAGAAAGCAAAATCGAAGGGAAAATAGAGCTTGCTGTGTTTCCAGAAAGGGAGGGTTCCGATTGACACGAATCCTAAGATATTCCAGAATTGCCGGTAGAAGAAAAGACTAATGAAGCATATTTGGTGAAAATTGCATCTCATTGTCAGTTAAACCAGGGAAATTCAGAGGACGGTAAAAGAAATGAAAATTCCGAATTTTGAAAAGTATAGTTTTAATACAAATTTTAATCTTATTTAAATATATTTTTTACAAATATTTTTTCGTGGGGGTGAAATCGTGAGTTCGCTGCATTATTAGAGGTCCAACTCGAAGGAGAAGCAAAATTTAGCTTTATCTTGAAAAATTCATAAAGATTCGTCAAGAATACGCAAAAAACCGAAACGAAAGAATTTTTTTTTTTGAGTAGAGCGCAGAGAAGAGTCAAAAGGGTGAGGATATTTTGCCAGAGAGAAGGCGCTCCCGTTTAATGGCGCTTAGCAATCACGAAGATGAAAAAAATGATCGTTCATTATTCAACAGTCTCTAATGTATTGCGAGTTGTCCCACACCCACGCACTCATTAGGATGGATTTTACTTTTCGACGGCCAAAGGGGCTCAAACCCTCGACCTTAGCGACAAAAAAAATTACTCACACTATCGAAATCTCGAATTTTCTTTGCTAAAGGATAAATTTTAAGTTAATTTTTAATTACAATTTTAATTTTTTTGAAACACTTCAAGTTTGTGAAAAAAAAATAATTGTCCAAAAGAAAATTTGGACAAATATATAAAAAAAAATTACAATTAGGTATTGAAATTTTGGATGAACAAAAAATGCGTTTTTTTCACGAAAAATAGAAGAAATTTGACGAGACTGAATATAACTGATACAAGAATTTACCTACACATAGAAAACTAGTTCTACATGAAATTAAACGGTGCATGGGAAACATCTTTAGCCTCAACGCATCTTTTTTTTTCTTTTTTTTACGGTGCATTCAGACATTAAATCCAGATCCTTGATAGGAGAATCGAGTTTTTGCTTCCACTTCACCCTGTTATGACACCTTATAAATTCCTATCTCGCATACTCACGGAAAAGAAAGACTATCAATAAAGACCCTTTTCCCCGTGAAAGGGTTCTCTTATACTTTTCATAGTAAAATAAACGTCGAATGATACTTGACTTTTTTCCTACCCCGGATTTTTCTATTCATACTAATGTGGGACCTTAATAAAAACTTAACACTTTTTAAACCATTAGTGCAGAATTAACTCTTAAAAAAAACATTATTCCCCCTCCTTCTTCAAGTTCTTACAAAAATTGGGAGCAGTCATTTTCTCTCGAGTGTAACAAATTCTACTTTAACCCTTATCCGGCACAGAGGGATCCTATGCACCCCACGACCGTATCTTATAAATTTTGAATCGGCAGAAGACTCGGTTCAATTTTTAGAGATGTCAAAATAAAAATGTTATGTTTTTTTTGTTGCTAAAATCGTTTTTTTTTCTATTTTTTCCCCTGTTTTTATTTTTTTTTATCGCACTTAATTTATTTTTTGGTTAGGTTTATATTTATTTCATGGTTTTTGCCATTGGGGTGCACACGATGCCGGCATATGGTGCCGAGTAAGGGTTAAATAAATGTTCGTCTTAACACGAAACTCTGTGGATCGAGTGGAAGTCCAACAAAGTCCGAGATTAAAACCGTCAAAAGATTTTCTAGTTTGGAAACGTCTTAATTAAACTTTAATCTTTACACCCATCTTTTTTAAAGGCCATCAAGGGAAGAAATTGATTTGATAGATTTCGCCACAGTCTTCAAAGTTTTCGTTCTCATCTTGTTTCAATTGGAAAGTGAAAAGTATCAGAGCAGATGAAACTAATGAATCTTCGGAAGAATTGAGATAAATTGCGGACTGGCGAAATTAAGAATTATAACTTTCTTTACGCGATCAATGAAATCTAATTAATTTTATTTCAAGATGCTGTCATTAAAAATAAAATTGTTTCCGAAATTTTCTTGCCCGTAACAAATAATTTTGTTTAGATTCGAAATTGAACTTCGAAAATAATTCGAAATTCAAATTCTAAAAGATGTCATTTCACACGTTTGGCAGAAATAGTGTCAAGGTGACAGTCAGAGACGACAGGTGTCAATTGTACGAAATTTTTCAAAACGGAGGAGCTTTTCTTTCCAAGACAAAAAAAATTTTTCTTTTTTTTTCTAATCCCGCCTACTTTGAAACCTCCTTTAAACCGCATCGGCGTTGAAGCGGAAAGCGGCTTTAAAAAGAAAATGGGGTGATAGAATTTATGTAACGGTAGCTTTCCTTAGACGCGAGCCGCTCCCTTATCTGGCATACGAGCTGTAGAAGATTGGAACACCGACGAAAAACGACACGAGAAATTTTTTTTTCGAGCAGACTGAATTCTGTTTTTCAAAGTTTCAGTGAAATTTCCCTATAGTTGTGCCGGGTTTTGCAACTAACTCCGTAACCCTGCTGTACCTGCATGCTACCGATAGCTCGCGATAGGGAGATATCCCACCGTATAACCTGTGCGATGGTTAGCATATTTCCAACATATTTGTTATAAAATATTCTACCGCGGTCTTCGTTCGGAAACTTTATGGTACGAATCCTGGCGTTTTAAATAAGTTTCAAACCGCAATCCTGCTTTACATTCCACGTTTTTCTGCCGCCCCCCGCGTAAAAAAATAGAGTTTTGAAATATGAGCGGATGTATTCTATTATATTCGGGTATAAATAAAAATATGGTGTTTCTATTTCATAAATATGGTCATTTTCCTAGGGTTTTCTTAGGTTTTTTTTATACGGTGAAAGTAAAATATATTTTTAAAAAATATATTTATAATATTATTATAATATTTTATACCACTCCAAAAGTATGCACATTTTTATGTATCTGGATACATTTTTTTTAGATAAATTTTAATTACATTTTTGACACACATTTTTTTTTTTTTCGCGAGGGAGTAGACACAAAATACTGGACAGGTTTGCAGACATTGCACAACATTGTCCTTATTTTAGCTGGAAATCCGGCTGCGAGTGACACACAATTTTCTTCCGTGCAGTCGAATCGGCTTTAAGTTCCTAATGAAAATAAATATACCTTTAATTGCGTTAAAGGTTTTAACGCGGTTTAGTAAACGGGTGGCTGTCTCTGACATTTTTTCCAGTAGCACGGTATTTAACTTAATTCCTTTGTAAAAACTCGGTGCTCGGCTAAACTAATGGTCATTAAATTGGTTGAGAAGCGAAAAGCGTCCGTTCCGGTGAAATTTGTCCTTTGATCCACCGTGTTCCTTCTTCCTTCCTCCTTTCGCGATATCCTTTACACGCTCTTCGATAAATTCCGTGGGACGTGCATATAGTTTGCGAATGTATGACGGTTAAGTGACAAAACAAAGTGAATGTCGAGCTTTCATGTGACAGTGAAATATTAACTGGCGATTGCAGGGTGCACTGATTGGTTTCAAATCGATGTTAAATTTCGAAAATTCAAAATAAGGGACCCAGAATGGCAAAATTTGGATTTCCGTGAGAAGTAGTCCCTTGTGGCGTTCGAGGTCCCTGAACACTTTTTTCTTTAACACCAGATTTTGAACACCAAAAATGATGGATCGAACACGAATGAAATGCTTTCACTCGAATGAAATTTTTATTCGATATTCCCGGCACGCTGAGGTCACCGGGAATCGAAGTGTCACGGATTTTATGCAAATTCTTGAAAGTAAAATCGTGTTTCTTTCGTGTAACCATGACATATAAATTTTGTACAATTTGTTGACTAACTCGTGATGAAACATTGATAAGAATGTCATGTTGCAACTGACGGTTGAGCGAAAAATAAGACTGACATGCTTCTAATTACAACCTTTCAGAAATATTTCACCTCCCATGCGTCTGTACTGGAAGTTGTTTTGCACACGGTGTGCACGAACAAACGAACGCCAGATCGCGCAACCGGTAGCACAGATAATATTACAATATTTCAAAAAAATAGCGTTTTCAGCTCCGTTATGTATTAATTTGCAAATAATAAAATTTTGTAAGAAAAGGATTTTTTTAATAAAAGTGCATTGTTTATTGGGGGAGTGTTTCGTTGAAAAAATTGAGTCCGTCTCGAGTGGACTCAGCGTCAACTCTCCCTAATGGTACCTTAAAGTACCTTTTTCTTTTTAAATTTTTTTTGGCGTTGTATTTGAATGTTTTGAAGAAGAAGCATGAAAAAAAAAGAATTTTCATTTTCATGCCCAGTAATTCGAATTTTAAAAATCTGAAAATCACCTGCTTTTCCAATTTTCATTTTCATTTATAATTTCCACAATTTTAATTTCCATGCCCAGCATTTCGGTTACGAAAAATTGAAGCTTTACCTGCTCTTCCAATTCCAAATTTCGACCTGGAAATTACTAGACTTATTAATAATATTCGATTCACGAACAGTAGCAGCAGAATTTCCGCGTATCAAGGAAAACTTGGAATTACTGTCATAGAATAATAAAAAGCTCTTTGACATAGTGCAATAACTTTTAATGTTAGACATTACAAATAAAATTGTCGTAATCATAAAAATATATCCTTTCCCCTGAAATGACGAGTTTTCTCGTCGAAGAAAGTATGGTATGGGCTACTACATCCAAACATGACGTACATTCCAGATTATAAAGTTACTTCCACACTTGAGGGAAACGTCACATTGGCGTCCCTCTTGCAAGCGAAGATATCATAATAGGGGCAATTAACTGTTATTAAGTCAGTTCCTCGAGATTTAATAAATACATTTCTACGTAATCGAGGGATTTCGAAGGTATCCTACGGTTAACGCGCCAGGCAGGCTGCTTATGAGGACTCGGAGCGAGTAGTGGACTCGGTGCTTATGCACGAGACACCATAGAAGCTGTTTACGCGTGAAAGTTTCCTTACGCTCGGGCCATCTGCTTTTCTTAATTAAAATTGTTCCCAAACATTCAAATTCCCTTCAAGACGTCGCTGAAGCTAGGGTGCCCATGGAGATTACTTTTGACACGGTTACAAACTATGAAATCTAATTTCACACTCAAATTAGGTTACATTGAATTACAGCGGAGGCGTTTGAAAGAGAATACTTGGATACGTTGTGTCGCATTCGCGTGAAAAAAAAAAGAAATTCGAATTTTACGAATTCAAAAAATGTCCCGGCCTTTAAAATTTGAAAAAATGCTTAACCTTTTAGAATTTGAATTTCGAATTATTTTCGAGGTTTAATTTCGTCTTTTTTCTTGAAATCCACAAACGGGAGGTGCTCAGCAGAGCGATTATGCGTCTGTAAAAAATTTGGTATCAATTAAGAAAATCTATTTTATTTATAATTCTATATTTTTGGTTTTGGAATTTTTGATTACGAATAATTAGCGCGGTAGAAATAGTCTTAATTGGAAAACATAAAATTAATATCGTAGGGAATAATGTAAATATAGTGAGCGACGGGGCTCGTTTGTAGGCAAAACTTCCTAAGATAAATAGTGGTTGTTTTACTCGAGTTCAATTAAAGCTCGGTTTCAATAGCCCATTTAAACGTGAAATGTCTTGTGAGATATTACTGATGGTTGAAAGGATATCGGATGGATAACGGCAGAGCTGAATCTGCTCATCGTCTAGGACGAGGATATATAGAGGGAACAAGAGAGAGAGAGAGAGAGAGAGAGAGAGAGAAGGGATTATCTTGATGATATTCTGTAATTTTGACAGAAACATCAATTAACAAGAGAATGTCCGGAATCCTGCAGATCCTATTACGGCATATCCTTCTTATGCATCTGCCATCTATAATTCTGCTCTAAAATAATCGCTACAAAGATACAGACACTTTTTGTCGATACGTGCATGATTTGCAGGATTTTCCTCATCGTGGTACGATAAATTTTGGTTTATTTTATATACATGAAATAAAATATATATTTATAAATGGCTCAAAGGGTTGACTAATTTAATCAAGTTTGAAATTAGGTACGAGTTTTATTATGCATCCTCCCAGTATATAATTGTCCCATGAGGTGGATCCTTGGGTGGATCCTTTCCCAATCGTATAGCGCAAGGAGCGTTTCGACGGTAACAACTAAAAGTTTTTGAGCGGATAGCAACGCTGTCACTCGAAGTTTAAGTAACAGTTAACCTAGGATCAGGGAAACTATAGCGCCGTTGCGACTTAAAGTTTAAGATACACTTAAACTATAGTTTACGTCAGGTGATCTGTAGCTTAAGTATAGCTTAAATATTAAGTGACATCCTGGCGACCGGGCCACTACTGCTGAAGTTAGTTCACTGTGTGTAAAATCAATTAATAATGCATTCAATTTCGTCTACCAAGAACTAGTACTCTTCCCCTGTCATACATTCGCTATTTCTTAAAAAAAAAATTCAAATAATAATTGAATCATTGAATAATTGCTATTATCTATGGTACTCGAAAAAAACAAGGTTATTGTAGCTAAAACTTTTTGCCTAATATAATTCCAGTTGATTAACTTAAAAATTTTTTCTTTTAAAGAAATGCGAGAAGAAATACAAATAATTGCTTTGGATTTGCGAATAAAAGTAATTTCTGGTCCCAGGCTCTCATAGCCCCTCCTTGTTTACTTCATTGCCAATATTTATCAATAAGTTGTTGAGCCAGAAGAAATAATAACACCTAAATATTTAATAAAATAATTATTAACATAATTATTAAATAAAAATAAAATAATTATTAAAATAATTTAATATTTAGGGAAACAACCCAAACAATATTTTAACTTTAAAATAATTGGAATATTCAATAATTTTTGTATGTATTCCACGGAATGTTCCACGAGAGCCATTTCTGTTGAAAAAAAGGTAATGGTTTACGATAGGGGACTGCTCCATTTTTTTTTTTACGTTATACGGCTTTCCGATACGTTCTTTCAGATGTGAGTTCAGAACGCGTAGATTTCTATCAGATCTTATCGGATTTCTTATGTTTTCATAAATCCTGTCGGTACTTATATGAAAATTGTAATAAAAATTTCATATTATCCTCCAGTAACCCTATCCTTACGGGTTTCCATATGTTTCGGAAGAGAAAAAAAAGTCTCATAAGGCTTTTTGCGTAAATCTTGAAACTCGACATTTGTTATCGGCATCGGGAAAATGAAGATGAAAGTTTAAAGGGACTAGGTCACCTAAAAATGTTCAATTTTTATTTTCATGCCGAGAAAATTTGATATTTCACCTACTTTTCGAATTTTAATTTTCAATTTTAATTTCCACATTGCGTTGTATCGACACGACGAAATATAGAGCGAAAAGTGATTGCAGATAGGAATCTATTAAAAATTGATCGAACTTGCACCCCAAGGGTGCCATGGAGAATGATAGAAAACAGTAAGACGGAAACAGATTATAGACTACCACATACTAAAAATGATGGTGCCATAAAGTTACTGTATAAAGTGATAGAGTCTGTGACCAGGTCGCAACCACGAAAAAAAATATGGGTGAAAATTATATTTGAATATAATTAAAATGTATATAAAAAAATGTATCAAAATATGTCTCAAAAATTTAATAATAGAGAAAATGATGATCCACAAATATAATTCTGTATATTTTGCAAATATTTTCATAAAAAATATATTTTTTAGGAATAATATGAATTTTTCAATATGTGAGTATACGCTATATATATTTTTAGCAGATACACTAATGTATAGTATTTGTTTTATACGGTTCCAAAAAATTACATTATCTGCAATTTACAACCACTATTTATTATAGGGTTCAAATCCTACTCGTAATTAATTAGCATCTCAAAGAAAACGTAACAATACGTTAAATCAAATTTTCGTCGTAGAAAAAAATCATAAATAATTTCCACCTTTGTGTATAAAGTCATTTTTATTGCATGCAGATTAGGAATAATAATTTGTATGCAAAATATAACATTTCCTATAATTTCTTAAGAAATGCTTAACAATTATCACCACGTTGCGTACCTATTTTGATTCAATAGGTGGCACCCCTGTTTCCTTCTTTAAGAAAGATTTACATTTAAACAACGCGAATGTAAATATTATTTATGGGAATCTAGCGTGAAAAGATCACATCGCTTTAAAATTTAAACTGGACAGACTCGAGTATATTATTTATTAAATATAGCACAAAATTATCATAGACTCTAAATCTTGTTAAATTACAACATGGTCATTATTTATTAAATTATACGTATTTTTCTTTTACAATCTCACGTTTCTCTAGAAAGTATCGTTAATTTTTAAAACATTTGGTGTAAGTCTTGGACCAAAAATGAAATGCGTGTTCTTATACAGGGTCTTTTATTAAGAGGTTTCATTTTAAATTATTAAAAAAACACCTTTTTTTAAATTGAACACCGAATAACAGGTGAAAATTGACTCCAGATTTCTACCGCAGAGGTCGCTGTTGCAAAGAACAATAAAGTGACAAAAATTGTAAGAGTGGAATTTATTGGTCGACTCACAATCAATGACAACTACGGGTTCCAGTCAAGAGAAGAAATTCGAACAAAAAAAATTCAGTCTCCAAATGACCTGGGAAATTAAATTTGCGTAATTCATTCGTCACCTGTTCAGGTGATTGCGGTATATCCGCGGTTCGGGTCTCGATTTCTAGCGATAAGTGATAATACAAGGAGCGCGTAATTCCTAAAAAAAAACACGCAAATTACTTTATGAATCTCCGATTTCGCTCTTCACCAACATCAACGAAACCATAAAAACATGTTCAACCCGGGTAAGGTATCAGGGTGTCCCATAAATTTTTTCCGCACCACGCCATGTATGACTACGAGCCGGATAGGAAGAAACTTATGGGACAGCCTAATACCTACGTGACTTCTCTCTCGACCGGACATGTTCCTTGCATACCTTGCCCGTGTATTCGAGTTTGAGGAGTACATAATGCTTATCCTCAATTACAACATTCTCCACTTACAAAGTTAGTTATGAGTTACTGAAATGCGGGAAGTAATACCGAAGGAATTTTAAACCACTACATTTAGCGTATGCGCATGTAGCCCGTACCCTTGATGGTAATTAAAGGGACATTTATTTACAGCCAGTGGCATTTACGGGAACAAGTGGTACTCGGAGGGACCGTCGATGCAACCATTTTCGCAGGGCGGTGTGATACTACGGGGTCTAGATTTAACCATGGAAGCTGGACAAGTTCGTGTAGGGAAAAGTTGGGTTTTGCATTCCGCTGTCCGCCTAAAATTGCGCGTGAGTGCCATAGGGCGGCGCACCAGTCGACTCGGAGTGATACTTGCCTAGCGAATAAGCATTTTTTACGAATATTTTAATCGTATATAAATATATTTTTTACAAAATTTTTTTTTTCGTGGGGGAACCCCGTCTTGCATCTCGTAGAGCTTCTAGGTCTTCGCTTCTAGGGGTATTTTCTAGTGACATTTTCTCGTGGCGATTTGACGTCACCAAAAATAGTGTTTACTCCAAAAATGTACTATGCGCGCGTGTCTTTAAACGCAGTGACACTCGACAGCGCTCGTTTAAATTTACTAATAACTGTCATTAGGGATCTGACAACTTGTACCTCTTTTAGCGAACTAAACGCGGTGTAACGTGTAAAGCGAACGCTATACATCGCCGGTATCTAGTTGGAAAACGTCATTAACCTAACTTCTTGTTAATTGGATGCAATTCATTATATCACAAATGCGTGAAATAATTCAGTGAACTTGTATCAAAAATTCAACTCTGTTTTATTTCTCACCGACGTAATTTCCTTTTATTATGGTGGTAGACGTCACCCTCGAGGGTTGTGACTCCGCGTCTCCTCAGGTGAATATAATTTATGCGGGAATATATTTATAATTAAAAAAAAAGCTGTGCAACTTTTTTCTCAAAATTATTTTCCGTCGCTGAAGTTTTAGTGGATGACGTATATCCTCAGAAGAATTTATAACTTCTCCAAAACTTTGTATAATTTATCGCGATACTTTTCACCCCCCCCCCCCCCCACACACACACATACAAGTTAAAAATGTTGTTTACTCCTCTCGAACGCAACTATTCCGAATTTACAAAATTTCAGTAGGTAGTAAATTATCCTCTTCAATTTGTTTGGGGCAAAAAAAAAAATAATATTTTGGACTTGGGCCATTTTCAAAATAAACGGTTCAAATGTAAGACTCGAGGGTACATACATTCCCTATACGTGTAGTACCTGTACCTGGACGTATTATTTCGGTTTGAATCACTGGCTTCAGTTATTCCCGGTTCTCTTTCACCCTTACGTTTTATAATCCGCCCCTACTTTTCTTTGACAATTCTCTCCTCGCAATTTCCCGAGCAATTTAAATATTACAATAGGCTTTTTTCCTTCCACTTCGCTTTGCAAACAACAGCGAGGGAATTTGTTCATCTCTAGAAATAATTAGGCGCTGTTAAGCAGTCAAGAAGTGCTGCCTTGGCGAACATTTAACGTTTAATGTCACCCACAGTGAATTGTACACGAAAGTAATTAGCGAATTAAAAAGTATTAATTCATCAGGAACTAATACCGACGCTAATAATTAACACTTCTAATTCGGCCGCACTGTTTGTTTTGTTTTTTCTTCTCCTAATTGATAACGATGCACTGGGATGAAAAAGATTTCGAGGACAAAGTCCCGGGGAAAAAAAAACAGTTCGATGCGAGCGATTTCCAAATAAATCCACTGACTTCCCAATTAATTCTAGGGAAATTTATTGCACCGATTGACAGCACTCCCCTCCTGTGCTTATATTTATTCGAGCCGAGTAAATATCACGGGGGCTTTTTTTTCACTATACGAGTGCTTTCCTAACGTAGATAGTCGATATAAATCAACCCTCGGCTTACGAAATATTCTCATTTGCAGTTAATCTGTTTCTGAGAAAAACTATCGCGTCACGAAATATTTTTCGATGTTATTGTGAATTCCGTGATTTACTGTAGGGGAGTCTGGGGTCAATTGGGACTAGTGCGACAACGATACGCTAAAATAAAAAGTTTTCAAGCCCTGTCACTGGCAACACACAGTGGGCCACATATTGGGCCACGAAAGCCCAATTGGGTCCCTTTTCCCCCATGGGACCCAATCCCTTCTCGGAATTAGTTCATTTGTTTCGAATGACCCGCGTTTCAAGTGACCCCAGTCTCCCCTACCGATGAAAAAATTACAGATACAAGTGCCATTCAGTGGCTCACGTCAGTCCAGGGGCAAAACAAATAGCGCTTGCAAATATTGCTGCGGGAAAACGCATATCCGATATTCGCGTCAGCCTTCGCTGTTTTCCAGTCGCGCGTATTAAGCGTCTCGGAGGACGCTGAAATTGCAATTTAACTGCAAGTAGAAGCGGAACGGTGACTAAGCGGATTATTTCGTCATATCTTGCACCGAAGCATTTATGCTGCAAGGAAGAATAATATTGTCCACTTAACAACGCGGCAAATAATTGAAATAACTTGCAAGTGAAGTACCTGGGTAACGGTGAACTGACATCGCGCAATTGCAGCCCCTCTAATTGATGGTGTCTCGGTAGCTACCATTATTTCTTTACCGCGGTGCTTGACAGTGACATTAGACACTCGTCCCGAAGGTTCGGCGTCACAGTTCTTTCTCGGAAGTTGATATTACGGGAGCGCCGGTAACATGTAATGGTCAAACGAGATTAAGGGGTTAGGCCACTTTAGGATTTTCGAAAAATCGATTTTTTTCTTTTTGGTCTTAAATGGTCCCTTGGTATCTCAAAAATGATGTCGCAAAAGATTACGGCCGGGACAAATCTCAAAGTACTCGATTTTCGAATTTCAGTACACGGGCCGCCCGGTCCGCAGCGAGCTACTACTCAAAACTTCAAACGCGTTTATCTCGAAACTACATTTTTCGAAATGGCCGGAAACGGAACTCCGACAATTTTCAACCGATTAACTTGAAATTTTAAATATATTTATAAAATTACATTACCCACAAAAGTACATATCACTTTTTTTTTATATCGCATAGTTCATTTGTTATTAATAATTTTCTGACGATTTTTCTGGCAATTTTTTTCAGAAGCGCGCCATTTTGTCAAAAATCAATATATCGAAAAAGTGATATGTACTTTTATGGCTGCTCTAATATATAATCGAAAAAAAGTAACTGACTTATTATAATTAAAAAATTACAGGCGGTCCGTTTCCAGCAGTTTGGCCTGGAAAAACGGAGGCGTCTTCGTCAAAACGTTGCACAGCCGCCATTTTGAACATAATCGTTTCAAAAAAATTAGTGTTTACAGTCGATGATATGTATAATAAACACCCTTTTTCGTAATTGCGATTTATTTGATAGTTTACTTAAAAAAAAATTCCAAAAAAGGTCTATTTTTTCGGCCTCTAGAGTGGTCTAACCCCTTAAAAGACTCATTGTTGGATTTCGGTACACGTGTGTGGCGGAAGCTGTCGTTATCCTGGACTTTACAGATATTCGGTGGTACAGGTGTGAGCTACAAGAGCCGTATACCCCGTGCTCGGGGTAATCAATATCGGGAAGCAAATTACCTTGTTCTCTTGGGCTTGAGCTTCGTGTTTATGTTTTCTTAATAACGGTAAATCACGCTACCAGGATTTGGGGCGAAAATTGAAAGGTGATCTAGAAGTGATTTAGAATAAAAAAATAAGAAAACAAAATCTGAGAAGAATATCGTATTTAATGATTTTATGGGTTATGTTTGGGAGAATGAAATTATTTTTATACTCTTCAATCATAAATAAAAAAGAAATTATGTCTTCGTTGATCTCGCCAGCACAAGAATTACAGTCAAACCTGTTTTTGTGCGGTCTTTTTTTATGCGTTTTTCATTTGTGCAATTTTTTTTCTCGATATTCACACACCGCACAAAAAAGAGTATAAATAAATATAAATAAAGAAAAATAAATATCAGGTGTGTCAATTCGACAGGTACTCGAGGGGAGCTAAAGTATCGGATTTCGAGGCTCCCAAATTGACTTCGTTATCCTTAAAAGCCACGAACGTGAGATCACCGCTGCTTTGGAATTATGAAGCCATCGAAAATGATCGAAGTCAATTGGGTATAAGTGATCGATACCATCCGTTAAGTAAATTATTCCAGAAGTCATTTATTATTGGCTACACCTGTCTGCCGCCGCTAACGCAATCTTCAATGGGAGTTCGCTGATAAATATGGGAGCCTACTCGGGGGAATCTAACAAATTCCTCGTGTCCCGTTTTATGGATTATTATTATTCGTTCTCGTAAATAACCTCCAATGAAAATTAATTAAATTATACATTCAGTTACGCGAAATTGCGTTATCCGGTGTTTCAATTACTGTTTGCGTTTGTCGGTTAAAAATACAGCGAATTTCGCGTTTACGATAAATACAATAACTTTCTTATGTAAGCAGGAAATTAAAATGTAATTAACGTTCATTTTACGCTCGATCGTGTATCATTTTGTATTTAAGCGCCATATTTTTAGCCTCTCGTACCTTCATTTTTTCACGCACAGCGAAATGTTACACAGCGATTTTCAAAAAGTATCCAAATCCCCTTGCCTCCTACTTTGAACATTATAAAATAACCGAGTTTCCCAATAAATCGAAGCTTAAGGCTTTCCAAAATATCGCGAAAATGTAATTTCCTGAAAAAAAAGCTTTTCCAGTAAAGAAATTATAACCCTTTTATTTTTCGGGGTTAAATTTACGGACGACAGTCGTGAGATATGACGCTTTAAAGAAAAAGGTAGCTCCATAGTGGGCGTCTTCCAAAAAAAGAAAAAAAAATGGGATTTATTCCGAGATTCGAAGAGGGTCTGTTTCGGGGTAAAAAGACGTACAATTACGAGAAATAAAGCTCGGGTCGAACCCCCTTTGGAGCTGGACCGAATTTACAGCTCGAAAGTTGAAGGACGGGTCGATCTGGACGCCGCTGAGCAGAAAGGGTTCTATCCGTTTAGACGTCGCTCTCTTATCTACATCTTGGTTTGCCCAAAAGTCTGCGATACTTGTCTCCTTTCAGCCATTTAACGTACATAATCCGCTAGTCGTAGTTTTTGCGACGTGACAATGCCAAGTAGACGCATCGTTGCCTGCGTACGTAGCTCATGTAAATTCTCATTATGCAGCTTCCTCTGATCTCCCGTTTTCTCATCGTGTTTAGGACGAAGGGATGGAATACAGAAACTTATGGTTTTCGTTGGGGGATTTTTTCCAAAAAGTAACCGGACCCCCCCCCCCCCCTTCCGAGATTTGTCCCGGTCATAATCTTTTGGGACATCATTTTTGAGATTCCAAGGGACCATTTAAGACCAAAACAAAAAATCGATTTTTCGAAAATCCTACAATGGCCTAACCCCTTAATATTAATAATCAATATTTTCCGCTTTGGTAACAATTATTTAATAATTATTATTATTCACGTACGGGAAGTGGGACAGGGGAGCTAACTTTGCTCGTGAAGAATGAGCGGAGTTAGCACGGAATAGAAATGTTTGGCGAGCTTTTGTGGACGAGGCAATGAACTTCCGACTTTCGACTCCAGAGTTGCCGTGGAACAACTCACTGTCGCTTGATGCAAAAACCACCCCGGCTGTTGACATATGCTTTGCGCTCCTGGCTACATTTATCCCGCCGTGAACCTCCCCGTTTTCAACAACCGCGATAAGGTCCTCCGGAATTATAAAAGACGCGTTTGTGAATCCGCTAAGTTTCCCCGCGAATGCATAACAGTAAATTCCTATTACGTGGTGCACATGTCCCGCGATAGCTTGAAAGCACCGCGAACAAAGAAGAATGACACCACCCGCATTTCGTTGTAATTTCGACACTATTTCTTGAATAGCAAAAATATTGAAATATAATTGAAATGGATTTTTTTTAATTAATACCAAATTTTTGACAGACGCATAATTGCTCCACAAGGCACCTCCCGTTTGTGGATTTCAAAGAAAGATTACGTGAAACCTCGAAAATAATTCGAAACTAAAATTCCGGAAGGTGTTTTTTGACACCTTCGGTAGAAACAGTGTTGATGGTACCTAAGCATTAATTTGTACCGTGCTAAGTGTACGAATCAACAAAGGGGCGAGTCGTTAGGTGTACCCTAGCAAAAACCCTAGGAAACCTCTAGTTTTTATTTGAAAGAAGGTACCATGGAAGTTATAATTACTCAGGAATGGCACTTCTCCAAATCACGAGTAAGGCTAAAAATCGTGTTTCCATCAAATTACCCTCCGAATGTCTTTTATTCCCTTCCACTCGATAAGTTTTACACCTCTTCTCTACACCCGATAAGTCTTTGTAGCTGTACAGAAAGACAATTACTAACCCTTATTTTTCAGCAATTTAATTGAAGAGGCAAATGATCATTGAGTCAAAAAAAAAAGGGTATCCACGAGATGGCCCTTCGGGTGCCTTTTGCTCCTTTCTTACCTGTACCATTCCTTGAGCCATTTATCCTGAGTTTTTCTAGGGATTTGCTGGGGTTTCTTGCATAACCCTAGCAAAACCCTAGCAAAATTAGAAACCCTAGAAAACCCCTAGCAAAAGAAGAAAGGAGCAAAAGGCACCTGAAGGGCCATCTCGTGCATATCCTTTTTTTTTTTTTAATAAATCAGGGATCTAATGGATTACGTCTAATACGGTAATGGTAGTAATTGGGTAAAGTCTAACCGATCGTAATAAAGTAATTGATGAAATTGATACTTTTTGTTTCTCCTGCGTGAAATTTTAATAGATTTACGAGGATAAACTGTTACGTATCGATACCCTTTTGCGACAGTAAGTCGTCGATAGGTGTATACTTAATTTACACACACTGCCACCGAATTTTACTACCTCAGCGGATTTCAGTTGGCATCGAAAATATATACGAAGCGGTGCCGTTAGGGACAAGGTTTTAAATAACAATAAAAAACGAGTAACAAGATGGTAGAAATATGTGGCAATTTTGGATCTATTGGATAATAAATTCCGTAGATTGATGGTCCCGGTTTTTTGCCTTGACATCTCGACCGGGTTATAAAAAGATTTTATCTCGGCCCCTCACTATTTTTCTTCTGCTTGTTTGTTTTAGAAATGAAATCTTCTTTTTATGCGTATAATTTTTGGGGAAAAAGAAATTTGCTTAACTCGTATGGAAGCAACAAAGAGTATTCGAGCTCCTCAAAAGATTGTGTGGAAACTTAATGCCAGCGTCGTATTTACTTCGTTTCCCACTGTTTGCCTCCTGACTCCAAGCTTTTCCGCCATGGGTTTGCTTCTACAAAAGAATTGCAAACGTTGGACGTTATTCTTGGACAATATTCAACATTCGTTTCGTCCCAGAATTTTTCATCACAAAATTTAGCGCCTTTATATTTTTGTTTGATCAAACACAAAATTAAAAATAAATTTGTGATCCTTTGAATTCTTCGTTGATTTTCAATAATCGCAATAATTTAATTAATGTTTTGTCAAAATATATTCCTCGAAAACTGAATACTTGAAATTAAGTTGTCATTTTTTTTGTAATATTTTTTACAGGATTTATTGAATTTTCGGGTAAAAAAAGCCTTTTCAATCGTATTATCCATTGTTATCGTATGTGACCATTTTATTAATTTCATTAGAATGAGAATTTCCTATTTTTCGTATTAATTTTTGCAATTAATATTGTATTAATATTTTCGTAATAATTTTTTCAAAAAAATTGTTAAAAAAATAATACGTACAATTATATTTCACAAATTTCGAAATCCGCATTATTAGTTTATTATTTTCTGTTTTATTAAGAATGCGAATAAATAATCTAAAATTTCACCAAAGATGCGAATTTCTTTCACCCTCAACATTTTTTTTACTCCATTGAACGTAGAAATGAGGTAGTTTCGGGCACAACAACGCGAAGAAAATTTCACATTTTCTTTTTTTCGTTATATAGCAAACTAGTTAGTTTCGGAAGCTCTTTTTTTTTTAATTTATTGCGTATCTATACTCATCACGTAGGGTATAAAAGGGATGATAGCCGTTACTTAAATTTTTTGGCACGGGATTACTTTGGCACCTGAAACTTTGCCAAGTGTAATGCAGTGGAAGCCAGGAAACTTCGCGGACTTCGCAGCGTGTACTATATTTCCTGGATTTACCCCCGCGAACTTTAACGAGATCTTTGCCATGAAACGTCAGTATCCACAGCAAACAAAAGGAGCCCAGATCTCGAGCGTCGAGTTCCTCGGTCCCTTATTGGTTATCTGTTTTTGATGACCCTCCATAACGTTTTAAATTCTCCAGGTAATCACTTCGTTCCAGCAGGAATATCGAAGCCCAGCTTGCGTCGTTTCTCACCGAAGCGATTACCCGCACACTTTTTTTCGACGATTTCATGAAATTTCGGAGGCAAAAGAAAATGAAAGGGGCGGCCAGAAACTGCTGGGAAATATATCATTGTCACTCCGCTTCGCGCGGGGACAATTGAACGCTTGTCCGGTAGATTATGCGGTACGAGTGGAACAAAAGCTTCGACGCTGGAGAGATCGATGGAGATCAACCCTTTGGCTCGAAAAGTCACTCGATTTCTGCGCAAGGAGCTTCGAAGGAAAAAGTTTACCCGGAAAAATTTAATAATCGCCGGGAAGTGAAAGAAAAAAAATTCGTAATGTCTTCAACGGGGCGAAAGAAAATCGAGATGTAATAGCTTCAATTTTTCATCGATGTCAATTCGGAAGACCGGGCAATACGTTGAAATGGAAGCGGAGTTAATATCGACAAGGCTGCGTCGAACGAAAAAAATCTTTTGGCAACGACCGGGTCGCTGTCATTGGCTGCCGGTGCAGTGGAAATTCGCCTTCACGCTTTTAATTATTTTTCGTATCCTATAAAATTCGTGTATTACAAAATTTCGTACATTACATTTAAGGGGGGAGATACGTGTGGCAGCTTCAAAAAATCAATTTTTTTTTTTCATAAAATGTTAGTTAACCCTTTGACTGCCAAAGGCGTATATATACGCTTTGACAAGTTCATCAATACATACGAAAGGCGCATATATGCGCCCTTAATGACTGACATCTGAAATATTGCCGCATATATTGATAGTTTCGTGCAAGAGTAAGCCGCAGTCAAAGGGTTAAACATCTCAAGAATAAGGTGGTAAAGTTTTAAACTTGAACTAAGACTCTTCGCAGTTTCCCCTAGTCACGAAGGCTTCCCAAAGTCTAATAATCGTGGGAAATCGAATTTATGGAAAATCGAAATTGAATAAGAGCACTAGATACAGGCCAGGTGTTAGCAAGGGCTACACACCGGTTGAGCTCAATGAGATAGCTCCAGTAAACAAGCAAGGGGCATATATTGAAAAAAATAAGAAATACAAGCGGAGGATATCCGCGAAAGTAAAATTGGAGCCCAGGATCTAGACAATGAACAACATCGGGGAGATTTGCCATCGCTTCGACATCGAAATTGTGGATTTCTATAAACCCACAATTTCGATATCAAAGCCATAGCGAATCTTTATAGAAACCCACGGTTTTGATATCGAAGCGTAAGGAAACGGGTAATTTTACTTCGCTCGAAATTGTTACGAGCGCACGTTTTTTCGATTTATTAGAGGGAACGTTGAAAACAAACGTTCCCCTTTATCAAAAGGATTGTTCGAAAAATTTAAGCACCCTTTCAGTGGCTACAAAGAGAAAAATGGGGAATTGTGCAATATTAATCAAAAGCATTTTTTTTTTTACCAATACTTGCGCGTTCAATTCGCGTAAAAGGTAAATTCCTCGTGCTACGGACTTCGCGAGAGGCGACGCAAAGTCGCATAAAAATTGTCACATTTGGATTTAAACTATGGAGTTGCGTGTATCGAATATATGGATTAAATCCAGTCGCTGTTATTCTCAATCCATCCAGTGCCGCCCAGGACCTACAAAATTTCGATCGTTCCGAATAAATAAACGCTTTGTACCGTGTAACGTACTTTTGTATTTGAAATGTGCGTCAATTAATAAAATTAAACGTTCCTAAAAGGATGGACCTTTGTGACCCAGAATTTTTTCAAATTATTCGCAAATGAAATCTATTATTTTTATAGATGCGTTCAACAATTGTTCCAGTACCCAATTTTTATTCGAATTTGAATCTGAATTTTGCATTCGAGTATGAATTTCAACTCTTACATTTGAATTTGTGTTTGTATTAATGTCAGCCCAAGCTTTGGCTGTGAATTAAAAAGAAATTATTATTCCACATAAAAAAAAAAATAGAATCCAAAACACGCTACTTTTTTAAAAAACAACTTATGAAAAATGAATACAACTTATTTGCGATAATAAAATTTATCAAAATACATTATTTTCAACATTCAACTAATTATGAGGCTGAAATTGAATTCAATTCGAAGATACGCAAAATCTCCGAAAACAATTTAGCACAGATAGAATTTGATTAACCCCTGGTAACGGAAACACCGTGAATCGAAGGTAAAATTTCTTCGCCGATGTATCATTAATTAATGCAAAGTGGCTGTGAATTTCAATTAATGCTAAAAACATTAATTCATTATTCAGCTCGACAAATAGTTGATTAATCAAATCCAGTGTTATTGGAATAAATTACAATCATATTCATTTACTGCGGTTTGTAATCTCCAGAATTTTGATGCGCCGAAAATTGAAATCCGTCCGTGGGCAAATTGCGGGATTACAAAATATTCAAATGCAGCAGCGAAAGGTAAGCAACCGTTTCGTTGCACCGCGGGACTGTTGTCGGTATATGATAATTGGTGCAATGGCACACTTCTCATTGATTTCGAATACAATGTGGACTTCGGCAAACAAGTAGGATGCGATATTTTACGTTGTATCTGAAAAGTGATAACTCGGTCATAGCTTCAAAGGATTAGCCAAATACCGCGATTGCAGATCCACCCGAATCCGCTTTACCGTGAACGTGGTTTTCGAGAAACACGCGAACACCGAAATTCCTTTGCGGGCAAATAATTGCATTCGACGAAGTAATGGACCAACCCAAAATTCGGGATTCCTGTCCCCGTTGATTTTCGAAAACATAATAAAGCGGAAAAGGAGCCAGAGAATCTTCCGCAATTTTTTTTTTCATTTCGTTATTTTTACCTTGACGAATCTGCGGATGAAGCAAATCGGGAATTGTTTGTAGAAAATTTTGTAGATGACGTATCGTATCGGTTCGAACCATTCCGAGCGATGGTTCGCCAAAGAGAGTTACACGCCTCGTCGATCAAAGGCTATTGATTGATCATCTTTTGTAATTTAACATCGTCTCGAATCGAGGGATTAAGACAATACACTAGGAAAGTCGCCTAATTGTGAATCAAAGATCCGGAACAATTGAATTTGTCGCTTATAAAACGAAAGGTATGGGCTTAGGTCACTTTTGGGACCACCGGTAGCGAAGTCTGGGGTCAATTCGAATGGTTTTGATAAAACGAGTTACTATGACGTCATTTTATACCACACCTGTTTCGTAATGAGCTACAATTGTAGCCTGATTGTGTAGCTTGGAAATATTATTATTGACTTTGTTTCTCGCGAACACTGTCGAAATAGTTAAAAACATGATAATAATAACGAGAGGAATCTCTACATTGATTACGGCTCCTGTACGGTCATGATATTTGCGACCCGTTATCTCCGTTCTCCATATTTGCTCCATTGCGCCAAAAAAAAAAATATAGCAAGCACCTTCATATACTTGGTATGGCAATTTCTTGGTATGCATTATTACTACGAGGCACAATTTGTCTCCGCGTATAAAGCTCGCTAAATTTCGTTATGAATGAATAAAGCTCCTCAGATAAGAGAAAGCTCCAAAAGATGCTTTTAATACCTCTTAAAGATTGCTTTTTGCCATAAAATTTCTCGTCTCTCTACTCGCCATGCCGGGGAAATACTCTATCGATCTTAGCTGCCTTACAGCTTTTTTCCAAACTTTTCTTTTCCAGACAAAGCCAATATGCAAACGATATATTTTATACAAAAGAGAGTACAAATTTCTTCGCCTTTTTCATTATTTATTTTTTTTTTCCCTTTATTAATTCACAAAGGTTTGTATTTTATTTACTTGTAATAACGATCGACAGTTTTACGACTTCCAAAGGGAATTAAAGTAGGGTTGCTTGTGCACCGGAATATCGTTCTTTCGGAGAAAAAAATGTGTCACTATGGGGATAGAAAAATCCATTTACGTGATACCATATTATATCGCAACCACGCTATTTATTATATTATAAATCTATTCTCTCAAGGCGGGAGCAACACAGGATCTATTTCTCTTCTAACACGGTACAGGATAAAAGTCGGGAAAAATGTTAAATAAACAAGTGAAGAAAGATACTCGATTTCGAAATTCTTTGACATTTTTCTTTTTAGTTTTTTGACTTTGGTAACTTGCCGGCTAATTAGCGATTCCAGGGACACACCGAATTTCAGTCTAAAACTTTACCACCCTATTCTTGAGATGTTTAACTAACATTTTATGATAAAAAAAATTGATTTTTCGAAGCTGCTACATGTATTTCCCCCTTTAATTAATTATATTGAGGTTTCTACTAATATACGTCGCATCCTACCGCAATTTCTTTTTGCGGTAATTGTTGTTATTCTTGTTACATATTTTCAAGTTTGTATCAAGGGAAATGGTAACGTTCGAGTCTCACCCCTGTTACGGAGCAACGAGTTAATTAAAATTGCTGTACATAACATCGCAAATAACCGTAGAAGAGTGCGGATAAACCGCGTGTTATTTCGTGCCGTTTTAATAAACCCAACGTGTTTGAATTTTTGAGTATATTTACACGAAATACACACACACACACACACACACACAATTTTATTCGCAATAATTTGCTCGTAGTAGTATCAGCTGTGTTTATTCGAATATGGATAAAACAATTGCGATGTCGTATATGTATAATTCTGAAGAGATTTCGGTTACAACAAGTATTCGAGACTGAGATAAAATAAATAAAATTCCAGCCGGGCTAGGGACTTCGAAATCGGTGCACCCGGGAGCGGATGACCATCCTCCTGTTGCTGTATCTCGGTAAATAACATCGATCCCGAACTTGCGCCGCTCCATCCCTGAAACTCGAACGTTACAATTTCACTTGGTACAAAGTTGATAACAGCAAGTAGAACAAAAGCCATTCCACGAAAAAGATTCGGATAAAATGCTGTTCCGGGTATGAAACCGCCGGTGCCCTGCAAAACCGTGCGGTGCAACCGTTTCGCATTGTTAGCAGGAATTTTCCCGAACTATCAAACTCTGAAACTGACGGAAATAAAAAAAAAAAGCTGACATGCACTCAAGGGTTAAAACTAATACCAGGTTTCAGTTATTTTCAATTAAGGTACAATGCACGCTGAAAAATATATTGAAATTGGAGGTATGGCGATACAATTTTATGGTAAAATTGCAAATCTCGTGTGATAAAGTTCCGTAGCAAATTGATTTTCAATATTTATTAGCCTTTACTTTTTATTTTAATATTTTTTGTTTCGTTATTAATTATACCAAAAACGTAACAAAGTTGGAAGAATAATTTGGGACATTTGTGTCCCACTTAACTGGTACTAAACGCAAGCTCGTTACGAGTACGCTCGATTTCTGCCTGGCGCAGGGTAACTTCCATTTTACGGAATAGACTATTTTTCTACAGTGGCAGCCTAGAAATTACCCTACACCTGGTAACGCTTAGGTTGGCAGCTTGCAAGCCTCTCTTCCATGATGGAAGTCCAGGGGTCGAGTCCGTTTCAGTGGAAACTGGGATATTGAAAGGATGAAAAAGACTCCGCAGAAGAACAAGTGGCCATAATAGTCACACGACTGGAGCCAATACTGAAAAAAAAGAGAAAAAATAAAGGCTCTCTACCTACTGGAATGGGCACATACTGGACTGGAATTGGTATGGCCGGTGTAAATGGAAAAGAATGTTGCAGAAAAAACCGCCTTTGTGGCAGACTCGGTATGTTCTGATTGAAACAGAAACATGTCTGAATTCGTACCATCTGAAGCACAAATGTCAGTATTCAGCGGAGAGCTTTGTGCTTTTTTTTTGTACTTGCTTTCACGGTTATTCATATTATATCGACCATTTTATGTTATTTTTTACCACATTTGCTAATTTTTCATTGACGTTGGATTCCGTATATAATAAAAATGACAAAGCACTCAAAGCTGCATAGCGCTTTTACTGTTTTCAAATGTTTCATCCGTTTGACCTCGGATTGCCAGAAATCGAACGTACAGGAGGATGCATTGGTCCTTGACTTGCCTTTGATTAGGAAATTGATATTGGTTGCTCGGAGATTCGGAATCTGAGATACCACAGACCTTTGATGCTCACGTGGAGGTACCTTTTTTATTTTTGGTACCCCTTTGTTAGGTTTTCTAATTTCTGAGGGAGTGCAAATCCTAGCGATGGGTCTTCCCTATTATTTAAGCAAGTTCGAAAAAAAAAATGGTAAAGGATTCAATGACAAAAGGTTTAGAAAGTTTTCGAGTGTACTTTGCTGATTTGAGACTCTGTTACATTTTATTTATTTAATTATCTTCGCATTTCGCTGGAACTTAACCTTTTTTTTCGCTTGATTTTCCAACCCCCAAATTTTGTTTCTCTGGAATACAAATATTTCTCGATACCGCCAGTTACTTCGTAGTCCATATTTCCGGAATAATTTGACACGAAGTATGCATCGTTCCCCTCGCAGGGGGTAAAATTTATGAAAGAATTAAGAAGAATTAATATTTTATCCACGGCGAGCTTGCGAGGTATGCCTTTATACACTTTGACAGATTACACAAAGGAAATAAATTATTAACAATGCCTGGGCTTGGTGGTTTTTCCTTCGAAATAAACGTCACAATTTTTACAGTACATAAAGCATACTGACAACGCGTATAGAAAATTTGCGTGCCGGGGAATCCCATATAATGGAATCTTGTATGAGACGTGTCTCTAGCCGATGCTTTTCACAAGAAGGGAATCCCGTGGTGAAACCCCTTCGGTGAAATGTGTGTGGATTTCATGCAGAATCCAAGCGGCAAATGAAGCAAGTGTATATAACCTACCGTGCACGGGAAGAAGGAGAATATAAAAATATAGGGTGAATGAAAATCTGATCCTTTGAAACTGGGACGATGGGTATACCGTTATAGAGATATGATGATACGATGGGCAATACAATTGCTGGTAGTGGGTATCCTGTGCCAAATGGCTCCAGATATGTGGACGCTTCAAACATGTAGGAGGGAATAAAGGGGATTAAAATACTCGCCTTTGTTTAAAAATGCTTCTTTTCAGTCCAAATTATCACAGTTCACGAGGGAAGGTGTCGTCTCCATTGTTCTAGATCGTTTGGCAGTATTATCCCTTGAATTCACGCTAATAATAAAATTGGAACTCTAAGTTAGCTGCGTGGCTTACAGAGACTGAATGGAGTTCAAACAAAGATTTTATAATTATCTCACTGAATTTGTTTACATGTAGAAATGGTACTTGATTGCAATGCGGTTTTGGGACTAAGGCAATGAAGCATAGCAGAGTTAGCTGCAGTAGTAATATTATTGAGGGGTCAGGCCACTCTAGGATTTTCGAAAAATCGATTTTTTTTTGTCTTAAATGGTCCCTTGGTATATCAAAAATGATGTCCCAAAAGATTATGGCCGGGACAATATAGTTCTAAAATATTCAAATTTAATGGAAACAAGAATTTCGAAGATCCTTTGAAATGTAAATTCGACAAAATTGTAGACTTATAAAATTTTTTATAAATTATAGCGATGTTTCGAATTTTCATTTATTCCATATTTTTCAGTTATTATTTTACATTACCTCTTGGCTTGCGAAGGACTCGGGAAAGTGTTTGATCGTTTTACGTTAAAAAAGTTAATTACGAGACAATATTTTTTTTTAATTAAACTGTAATAGCTTTGCAGGGGCAACGGTGCGCTTATGATTGCACTGAATCGAAGAAGTTGTTAAACAAAAAGAAATGAGGTCGCTGAAGTTGCAGTGTATTTTTTAAGGACACTTTAAAAAATTTTAAAAACAAGGAGTAAATTAACAAAACTATATAAATTATTATTTTCGTTCGCTTTCTTTATATGTTTAAATTACTTTTTCTATATATATTTGTCATTCCACTTTCATGGATTTAATTGTCATTAAAAATATTATTTATTATCAATTTAAAAAAGTTTGAGCTGTCGATTGTATTACTCATATTTAGTCAAAGATGTATCCTACGACAGCGATATTACTGAAAGGTGCAACAAAAGTTTGTACAATAAAAGTAATTTTCTTTTAAATGAAGAAAAAAACAAACAAACAAAGTTGCTTATTGAAATATCATAAAACTTGCACCGTGCCGTCAATCTTCTTCTCTTCGATTCTATTTTCTTTTACTGGCTTCGTCGTATTTCCGGTTGAAAAGATACTCTCTAGGGATCCGAACGTCTCATACAAGTGAGAAAATATATTTGCAATCAAGAGATTGCAAGGTACACCTCTATCGCAAAAAAGGGTGAAAAAAAATTTACCCTCATGCGATCTTCTCGGTATTTTATTCGAAACGCTTTACCATGTCTGTGTAGGTACTTGAAGTTTCTGTCATATCATAAAGAACCGTTTCCACTAAGTGTCCCATAAGTATTAATAGGGTAGCGGTTCTTACTTGTATGCCTGTCCCAATTAATGTGCCCCCATATTTAAATTAAGTTGTAGAAAGAAACGAGTAAAAATAATAGAATCTTTTTTTTACTAAAGTTGAACTACTAATACATGTACAAAATCAGGTTGGGATAAGAGACATACACCATTTACATATATTCAAATGTCGATAGAGTAAGGATCCATTGGATTACCGAATTCTATGGAATTTGACATAAAATAACAATAAATCAAGCCATCGATCGACAGGTAATTGCCATCTTTTTCAATCTCCAGCAAAAAGTACTTCAATTGAACCCCGAACGAAGCGAGCCCTTTTTATTGACCCGTCGTTGAAACCTGCTCATTTAAGATTGTACTTCACTTCGAAGATGGTCTTCCATAAAAAGCCGAGTCTCAGCCGGTAATTTAAAAATTACCGAATGATTTAACGCGATTGGCTGGGTATTGATTTCGTTGCACTACTGGAGATTTTCGACCGAGGCTTTGAACTTCTCTGATTTTTTACGTATTTCAAGTCACACCTTATAATTTTATATTAGAAGGCAACTATCTTCTCCTAGGGAAGTTTATTCTTTCGCACAACCTATGTCACCTCGGAAGACCAGTAAAGCCCTACCCTGACAACGTAGCCCTTTTGAGTGTATTTGTCTATGTGACAAAACTCCGGGCTGGGTCGAATTAGTATTTGGGGAATTTTATTGAAAGGAAACGCTTGTAGGATTTCCTAAATTAAATATTATTCCTAAAATTTCTTGTGGCGTTATTTCAACAATGGTGATTTCTTTGGTACCGAATGACCAAACACGTCTTGATCGTACTCAAGAGCACAAGGGAAAAGAATAATTCCAGCTTTTTCACTCGAACTCGAACGTAAATGTAGACGTCGTGATTAAACATCGCTCTATACACTTGGAGTTAGGAATACCATTGGCTTCAGAGGGAGGAAATTGTTTGCCATGCGTATCACACTTAGCTTTTACGACTGGAGTTCCGTTTCGATGGTAGCTCGTATAAACGTATGGAACGAGGCAGTAAAGATGCTTTTTTTTTTACCTGCGCCCACCCATCGTTTAAAAGGAAGAATCGATTCTTTGAAGTTCCTTAATAGCCCAGTCCCGTGCACTCACGAGAAATCGTTTCCTTGTTCCAGGAACCACCGACACCCGACGTCGAAGCGAGAACGGCCGGTGGTCATCTTTCAGTCACCGAACACCGAAGACGGTCCATTGGAAGACCATGGCCAGTGCCCGTAGGAAGTCATCTCGGGTGAGACGTACCAAGATTTTGTGATCACCCAAGCGGCAACGGCGACATTCCTCCGCGGCATGGAGATGGGCCCAGACGAGACGATCGGCAATGTTTCGCAGTCGCACGAAATCGGGTACCTGGAGGAACCGCCTGGAGACTACAGCGTTTCGCGCAACAAGGACAACGGTGCCACTGGTTCGAGCATCGAGCCGGGATGGTTTAACGATTCGCTAACGGGGGTGCCATCGATGAACACATCGACCGTCGTGTATCCGGGCATCGCGAGCAACTCGACGTCGTCGCTACCTTCGTCAATTACGACCACGGATAACTACACAGTGATATCGGATCTGTTCGTGTTTGATGATTTGAACGATTACATCAATCGGTTGAATTACAGCGCCTTCGCTAATTTGACGGCCTACTACAACGGTACGAATTTCAACTTCAGTGCTGTTAATTGTACATCGTCGTTTGTTAACGGTAGTTTTCGAATTGGTGAGTGTGGTTTAGGTTCCGGTGGTGTCGAGAAGTTTAACGGCAACAATTGGTGGGCACTCTTACTGGTTGTGGTACCGTGTTTGACCATTTTCGGCAACGTGCTCGTCATCCTGGCTGTTATCAGGGAACGGGCGCTTCAAACAGTTACCAATTATTTCATTCTCAGTCTTGCCTTAGCCGATCTCCTCGTTGCAGTTCTCGTGATGCCATTTGCCGTCTACGTTTTGGTAAGTTCGCCTGGTCAGCGCGTTTGTCACGACAAATAGCGGGGTCGCCCCGAATGCACCGATACGCTTAAGTCACCGAGCTTAAGCTACGTTCGGGTACCGTTTTCGAGAGATAAGTGGGTCCATTACATTTTGTTAGGAGGTATCGTTATAGCCACGAGATTTTGAAATCAACGTTACATTAAGAGTAAACGCTCGGTTCGTGGTCGGGACTCTAAATCGGGGCGATAAAGACCCAATGCACTTACGGATGCGCCGTGCAAGGGGCGGAATGAAGCTCAGCGATGTTGAGTGCAAAATAAAATACCCAATAAAACGTCAAAACAATTTATGTGGGGAGGCTGGGTCAAGGCGGCAAGAAACTCAAAAAGCTCGCGAGAAAACGGAAAAAAGGGGTTTATTGGTCACTAAAACATAACAAAAGAAATAAAAGAATAAGGAAATGAGAAAACTCTCAAGACGCGACTTGAACTCCGATTGCTCGACGACCCGACTGCCTAACGACTCGAGTGCCTAACGACTGGCCGCTCGACGATCTTCGCCGACGTTCGGCAACCTTCGTCGTTGCTGGGCAACCGCGTGCCTGACAGGGCCGGCTATCCTAAGGGGACCCTGACTGGGCCCCTACATTTAATTTTTAAAAATAAAAAGAATTTTATTTTTCTTCATTGTTGTCTCTGACCAATAAGCGCTACAAATTAGGATTTTGTACCAATAAAAAAATTGACAATTTTTTTATCGATAAAAAATACATGTCACTCGCTAGGAACGTGTTAAAAATTTCGATCCATCTTTTTACAAATGTTTATTTTACCGCAATTGGCAGAAAAACATTTTTCAGTCGACGATGTACCCGCAGAATCGAAGCCATTCTCAGTTTCCGTTTCTCCAGGCACGGGTTGAAATTTTCTCATGGCTACAAATGTTTGCGGTGTTTAAAGAATCACCCTAGCATTTTTATACCGCAGTTATCATTTGATGGCAACCGTGTGGCGCAGCACATCTAGATAGAGCATAGTCGGGACCATAAAAAGCGAGTCAGAATGCTTACTCAGACAAGGGAAAAAGTATCTAACATCGAGAGTACAGTGGTGAGCAATGAATCGTATTTTAAAGTTCGCTTACCTTCAGCGACTCTTGTGAAATTTCTCCTTTTATCGAGCAGAATCTTTGAAAATTTATCAGTGTTCCCCAAACACGCTTGTAATTTTAATAAATGGGGCATATATATAGGACACTTTGCAAGTTTCCGAGCTTTTCCGTACCACGAAGTTAGTATCTATCTTATTTGGAACGTTCACATATTATGTGTATGTATATATGTATGTATGTGGGTACGGGGTATACAATGTTTTTATCAGGTCGCTTACATTTTATCTTACTACTAAACGACGAGAAACAAAAAATCATTTATGAATATTTAGACGCTTTGTTAACTGTTCTTACCGAGAACTCCGTCTTTATTATCGATGGGTACCCGTTACGATAATTTTAAATTTATATCTTATAAAAAAAAATTATGAAAAGTATTAAAAATTCCAAAATTGGAAGACACGGTATGGGGACACCTGGGGTCATAAATTAAATACCATGCATGGTGTCATGTCATGAACAATATTGGTAGTGGCATTTTTGAAAGTATGGGATTTATCAGGAACGACGAAATAAAATATTTGACCTATTATTTATGACTTAGGGATACTTTGAGATAATTTTAGCCCTAGTGTTTTTTCTCCTGGTCTAATTATTTGAAAATAAAATACCGTAACGTAATTAAACATTTTTTAATCCATAAATAAATATGTGTGAAAGCGTGTTTTTAATATATATAATAATTTTCCAAATAAAATTCACATTTTTGGAGGCTCTCGAATGAAGGAGGTGTCCTTTTTAGGGGAGACGGTGACCGAAAGGGTTAATTGCGAAAAAAAAATATCACAAAAGGGATTTATACCCTCTTTTCACTGGTTAAACTTCAGCGAGTTGAACTTGTACCAGAAGCACACCTAAATCTAACCTGCAGGTGCTTAAAAGAGGGGCGAGAGGATTACGATAGGGGATGAAAGGATAAAGGTACTAGGGGATTATGTAAATTTGCAATTTGTTGGGAAACGTTTAAATTTCTAATACTATTAAAGTTGAACTTCCAACTTTCACGTTGTAAAGTCCTTTTTAATGCTGTCATCGAAAAACATCAAACTATATTTCTTCGTTTATCGCATGAGCGAGGTCCAATTGGGTGCCGCCCTTCGAGACTCGTGATTCCTTCCGATTTGTGACTCCATTGCACCATTGACGTGCCACAAATGCATACCCGTCCTTTTTTTTCATACAAAATTTTGTCAAATTAATATGAGAAATATTTGATAGTCGTTCTTTCACGAAATGATGGATCTCGTCGAGATCACGCCACAAAGCAATATTTTGTAATTCCAAATGGACAAGAAAAATCGAATAATCATGTGGGCTTCTAATAAAAGTAAGACACGCAGGATTTCTGTGATAATGGCGATGATAAGTGATGAGAACTTCCTTCAATGGGAGATCTGCTGGCTTCCCCACTGTTTATGATAGAAATGCAGCCATGGCAAAAGTCGTAGAATTCGACACAGGAATTAATTATAATTGTAATCGTTTTGGAAAATTGAATTTGGCAATGTGTGGTACAATTTAGTGGATATAGAATTTTTTCGATATTTAAAAATTTTTATAATACAAATAATTTCATCTATTTCAATGTGATAGTATCCCATTTTGTGATATTATTATATTTTTTGTACGAATTTTGTTTTACAAAATTATGAAAATGAAATTTTTTAGGGTATCGCTTTTTTGCATCTTATGAAAAATATTAATCGTTGTTGGAAAATAATTATTTTTTTTTTGCACCTATGCATGCACCTATTGAGTGTAATTTTGATGTTATATTCCAATGTGATGAAAATTTCGAGGTTTTTGTAAATAATTTGTGGGACTACTAATAATTCTTTATTCTCCTTGGTTTTTGAATTGACCTAGGAATTATTTTTTTTTTCAATATTGGGAACTTGGAGGGCAGCCATAACACATTCGATTTTCCAGCACTATAACATTTCTTTGCGAAATATTGCAACCTTCTGAAAATTTCCTCATCGGTTGCGAGCTCTTTGTGAGGAGCTTTGACTAATGGTACACCGAACCGTAAGGAATCCTGCATAATGCTGCAGCTCTCAGTAACTACATTCGAAAAGCAATTTCTACCGGAGAAGATGATACGTACACGCCGAAAGTAGTGGGTACAAGAGAAAGATGATCAAAATTGGAAATGCCTTACATAGCAAAAGTAGATTGTACGTTTACGAGATGCATCATTTGCGTCTCGCGTTTCATTTTTCGTTATTATTTCAGGAACATTTCTGTATCCGCCTTTCTTCTTTGATACCATTCTTCGCTACTTCTCTACTACACATACAAAATGTGTTATATGTACAAGAGGAACGGTAGTATTTGTTTGTACAATTTTTTTTGTTTCTCTTCAAAGGGAGAAAGAATAAAAATTATTTGCGTAATGTATAAGTCACAAAAAAGTTAAAATTGAAAAAAATTAAATTTTCTAAACTGTAAATTTTATAGAAAATAATTGCATTATTTTATTTATTTTTAAAAATCTTTGAAATCAATCTCTTAATTTTTAATTAATATTAATTTAATCCAATTAATTTTTTATAAAACCTTAACTTAAAATCTTAACGTTTCTTTTTTGAATCTTAAAATTCATATACCAATCTATCATATGAAAAATTTGTAATTAATCAAAGTATTATTATTATTATTATTATTATTATTATATTAACTTCAAATAAATTTTAATGCCATTAAAAATTTCATTATTAATTAGCCTAATTAATGCTTAAAATTATCTAAAAAAATTACGTTAATGGTAAAATAGGTGCAATTTGACCAAAGCAGTGACGAATAGTTTCAAGTTTGGGCAAGTAAGTTAATATTTAGTATCCACTGCACCAAACTTTTAAGTGACATTATTTATCCGTGTCTCGTTGATTTGAAAGAAATTCCAATAAATCACTGTCGGATCGTACGAACGGGGAATAAAAAATTGCGAAAAAATTGTATCTAAAAAAAGAGATGCAGCAGAAACTATAAATTAGACCCGGACGTTTATGATGTTAGAAATGAAGAAATAAATCAGATAGGGCAACCGGGCTACCGGGTGATGGATAGTTTCAAGTTTGCGTAAGTAAGTTAATATTTAGTCATTAAGGTTATATACAGTTACTTTTGTCGCTACTTCAGCAGGGATTTATTTCAACACCAGTCTGGACTAATGAAGATGGTAAATATCGCGCATCGGTAAACGTTTACTTTGACATGTAACGTCTGCCCTCTTTACATAGTTTCCATTTCCATTAAGTAAGCCTTTAAATTGATAAAAGCTATCGAGGAAAAAACAGTCGTTCTGGGGATTGTTGGTTTTTCATTTTCTTGGGAAAATATTTTTCTCAAGCGTTAATTCCATCTCGTGCCATTTTAGTTGAGTAGTTTTTTAGGGCTGGTTATTCGCAGTAATGGAAATTCGTATTCAATTGCCAAGGGTCTTCATTAATAATCAAAAGTGAGGACACTAGAAAATAAAAAAATTTTATTTAATTGGAAAAAATAAATGTACAAGGTGTGTCGTTTAATACGATCACAATAATACCTTACGTGTAATTTGGTGATATTACGATTATACACGATTAATAATCTGTGTAAATTTAATCAACATTATTTTTTTTTTAAATAATCGTGCACTGATGAAAGGGGTGGGGGTGAAAAAATTATTTTTATTCAATTGGTAAAAAAAGTGTAATTAAGAAGACTTCGAAATGGAATACTGAAATTAAATTCTAAATTAAAGTGGAAGCCAAAATTCGAGTTAATGAACCATAGTTTGCAGAAACGTCAGAATTCGGGGGTAGCGAATTTTCTGTTTATTATGATTCAACGTATTATCATATAAATCACGAAATTCCTGGCGAGCTTGTTCGTATCAGGCTGGTTATTACCGATTGTTACCGCGTATCCACGTTTACCTAAGAGCAAAATTCATTTACAAGCGACGTCAAAACTTGGAAATACACACGGAGTGGTCCGGAGAAGCGGGTTGCAAAGGAGAGCATTCTGTGCGGCGCCTGTAATAGAGCGAGGTAGGGTGTAGGAGTAACATTGGGTTGTTGTTCCACGGGGTAAATATCGAACAAACTATGGTTTTATTGAAGTCTAACCAGTGGTACTCCATGTATTTCGGGAACGCGTATGTACGAAATGATGGATTTTAGTAAATGAATTCCGTTCAGGGATTTCCATTGCACTTCGAAAATTTAGTACGAAAATTATAGAAAGGCTTAGCGATATTGTTTTATATCAAAAATGAGCTATTTATTTGAAAAGCGGCGTAATACAATTTTACGAAATTTGAAAAAAAAAATAGACTTGCACCATTTTCGAAATAAACGACTCTAATTAGGAAACACTATAAATATAAAAGAAACACTATCATTCGTTTGTTCAATTTTTTTTATTTCTCTCAAAAAAAAAAGAATTAATTTATCAACGTCTTTAAAATCCGAAACGAAAGTTAATACAAAAATTTAAATGCAAAAGATAACTTCGACCCACGAAGATAAATCCACGGAAGACCATAAATAATGTTAATTCTTGTGCTCTTGGAGAAGGAATATTTCGGTTCATATAATACTTCCCGTTTAATTTTCAACTTTTAAGTAATTTAATTAAATTCCTATCGCATTTCTCACAAAGACTCGCCATGAAAAGGTCGGAATCGAGATGTAGAATTTTCTCTTCGAGAGGAATTATTATTCTTAATCCGAAAAAGTAAAGATTTCACATATTCGCTTGGTGGAATTTTTCTGTTGCTTTCTTTGGATACGCATTTATTTTTATTTATTCATGGCTAGGATAGAAAATTGATAGATAGATTTCGTCTTCTCGAAATCAATGAATGTTTCATGAAACTCTCTGTTTCGTTTCGTAATCTTTTATAAGACCTACAATGGTTCAGCGGGTGTAGAAGTATTTACCTTACATGCACGACAAGCGTGGGCGTCGTCATCGATTCCGATGTCATTGGAAATTTCTTATGGGATAATATTTCTAAATGTGTCCATTTTAATCGTCGCTTTCATGACTCGAATTTTTGAAAATGGGAAATTTTAATTCGGGAGTCAAGTGATTTCCTGTTACAGTTATTGTTAATCTACGTCTTTTTGATTGTTGTTGATCAATTTATTTTTAACCGACTTGAAAAAGGTAACGAAATTTTCCGAAATTCGAATTTTTTCTAATTACTTCGAAATTCGAATTCTTTTGAATTCGTCTGAAATTCGAATTATTTCGAATTTTTCCAAAAAAATTCCGAAAATTTCATTTACTTTCAACATTCTATACTTTTATACCAATTTATTTTCCAAAATTATTCAAAAAGCTTTAATCTCAGCCCCGTGACTATTGACAAATTTCGTCGAGCTCCTCTGAAATTCTTCATTGACCGAATTGCGGTAATGGATGCATAAACACGCGCCACGCATATAAGTACACACGGATTCGTTGCGCTTACACGGGTAATCCCGCAACGTTCCATTGGCCTCGGTTCCACTGGAGGGTATAATTCAATTTCGTCAAAGTGATCAGTTCATCTTATCGTCTACTGTTTGCATTTCACAATTCACCCTTGTTCCAGTCCACGGTGCTTGATTACCGGACCTGGTGGGGTCGGGCCAATATCGGGCTGTTACAAATTTGCACTTGTAATTACATTTCCAAAGACTCGTATTAATTATTACTGAGATCCAGTCGCTCACGATGCACCACTCAAAGCTGCAACGAACCATAAACAAAGTGGCACTTAAACGCTGAACAATCCGCACTTGACGCATTCGCTAAAAAGTCCCCAGCAATTTCTTTTCCTTTGCCTTATCGGAATGGATATTAATGGATAAAATCGAATTTACACGGTGTAAACACGTGAAGCGTATGCTAAATACCCCCGACTCCTTTTACATATAAAGCACCCCCAGGCATGAGCTCCATATTAAATGGTTTACCGTTGTTTCCGAGCATGTACCGCATCGCGACGATAATGCATTGCACGAACGAGGTACCGAGCTTGGCTTTGGATCTTTCCCGATGTGCCTACCCATGTATGCACCTTGCTTTGGCTTCAAGTGGCTAAGGAGTATACACTTAATATAACACTGCACTCCATTGATCGAAATTCGAATTTTTTCAAATTCGTCTGAAATTCGAATTCTTTCGAATTTGTTCGAAATTCGAATTCTTTTTAATTTGTTCAAAAATTCGAAATTTTTCGAAATTCGAATTTTTTCTAATATGTTCGATATTCGAATTGCACTTTGACATTTATGATGCACCTTCCCATGAATTATTGTCGCGTTACTCGCGGATAAGCCCCATAAGAATGTTTTCCAGCTGCAAAGAAATCACTCCCTCCGATCGATATTGGTCACTACCATTTAACCCTCTCTGAACCACATGGGGTTAAGTTTTTAATGGAGTTGACTTTAAAAAATAATGTTTCGAAAGAGGATCGATCCCTTCAATATTTATCCAATTAACGACTTCAACCATTAATGGGCTATGACGTTGGAGTCTATAGTCGATTGTGAAATTCGAAGCATTACAGTTACGACTGCACCCCTGAGAGGCCTCGTAATTCCGGCACTTACGTTAGTGCAATAATTTTTTTGTATTCGCAAATAATGTTTTTGGCGAAGTTATGGATTCGAATTCGTGCTAAATTTTCGCTCCCGTTGGAGAGTTTCTATCGTTTGATAAATTCTGATTGCTTTTCGGTTCGAAAGTTGAATTGGATTTTCGTGGAATTCAGCGCGACGTTGGAGACTTCACCGAAACGTACGTTGCTAAATTGTCACGTTGTAATTACGTCAGATAACTAATGAGGGTTTACGCACGATAAAATAAATTGACAGCAGGATTTTTTCCCCATAGGAATTTGAAGTCATGTAAAATTACGTTGTATGGAAATAGCTGCTGTTACTCAAAGGGAAAAAAGTTCACTCGAAATGCCGAAAATTTGTTCTTCGAGAAATTTTGTGTTATTCGTGTAATACTTTTATTCGATATTTTTAATTCTGGGGTGAATCAATTTTATTTAACTTTAATTAAATTAATTTGAATCTTCAGAATTTCATTAGAAGTGACGTAAACGAATACGTTTGCGAAATAATTTGTTACCTGTGATGAAAAATATTCGAACACATTGTAATTAAATTAAAAAAAAAAGAAAAATTATTTTGAAATTTTAATTGATTATAATTTTAAAAATTATAATTTTATTAATTATAATTTTTTCGGATATCGTTGGAATTAAAAGAAACATCATTTAAATTAAATATAATAGATATTTTTTAGCAGATATTCAATAAAATATTTTTTTTATTAGATTTTTCTTTTAATATTAATTTGTTCTTTGTTCGTTATTTTTTTTGCGGTTTTGATAATAAAAAAGTAAATTAAAAATTGTACATTTCTCAACGCATACATATATACACTGACTGTATTTATATATGAATTTACAGGTTGGCAAATATACTGTATATATATATATACACATACACTAATGTTGAAGTAATTACTTACTATATCTACCCCAGCGACTGTTAAAGAACTTGCACAAATGAAAGAAAAGATACTTTTATATGTGAGGTATATCACGAGTTGGTTACATTAGCGTCACGCGGACGTAATGACTTTTGCATTTATGTTTCAAGTATTTCGCATTCTTTAGAATTTAATCCGGCCTGCAACTTGCGGTTACAAACTTTTGCAATTATACGCTGGGCAATTCTAATGGTGAAATGTAGGAAAAGAACATTCCGAACGGTGTTACGGTCAAACCAATTGTGGAATAAATCAATCGTTAATCCATTCGAGCACTGATTTATCCCAGAAAGTGGCAGAAAAAGGGTCCTTTTAGGAAATGTTATGCCAATGACTTATACACCGAATTATTCCAAAAACAAAAAAGTAATTTTTGCAGTTACTGAAAATTTCAATTTTCTGTAATAATTATTAGTAAATTAATTGTAATTAATTTACTAATAATTTACTAATATTAATTAATTTACTAATAATTTTTACAATTTTTGTAATTTTATATTAATAATGGTTAATTTAAAATTTGAAAATTTGAAATTCAATAAATAACACTTTTATTCATTTTATACCCACTTTTTACTCAAAAATGTGCCATTTTTCTTTGACTTCGAATTATAGAATTTACAATAAATATTCCGTTAATTTGCTATTAATTTCTAATCAAAATCTCAAACTAGAAATACTTTATCCTCGTTATGGTCAATGTATTACGTCTAACAAATCCAAATTACCAAAAATGGTAATTTTTCAAATAGAAAAATGGTAATTTCTTGAAACTGGAAATTGGAACAATCTCTAAAAAAGTGTTTTTCATCCGAAAATCAATAACCTCAAATATACTTTGTATTTAATGAAATCTACAAAAAAATACTATTCGTAGGAAAAGAAGCATACGTGGATATAACGTTTGTGGGTTAAAAAGCTTCCCCAGGAAAGGGTAAATATTTGTGTCCCGAGGATTCGCGCGAAAGTGGGCTAAGAAATCTGTATAGATGCTGGGTATTTTTGACTCAGGAAAGTTGGAAAGTTTACGACCTTCCTAAGTGTCTTGAGGGATAAAAAGACAAGGAAAACACGGTATTTTAAAAGTATCCCAGGGGTTAAAGAAGCGCCATACCTAAGATCAACGGTACGTGACTATATATGATAAGAAAGGTATAGAGAGTGTCCTAGGTCTAACAAAGTTAGAGGATTTCCAGAGAAAGTCATTCTCTCCGTGTCCGAAGAAAAAGCCAAACAGCTTATCGAAACCAATCGAACAGCAGTTGGACGTAACGTGGAAAAAAGTGAAGCATGTTATTGCGACTGCATTCTCGTTTTTAGGGGTTGGAAGGAGAAATACGGTAAAAAGAGGAACGAAAGTTGGCGTGACCGTGTGCAATTTCGTGTACCCAATTTGCCCTTCCTGGTCTTTTTGCGAATCGAGAATGGCCTTTCTAACATGAGTACTTTATTCGACTCCAGCTTGCTTGTAAAAACGGATACAATCAGACGGTGAATCTCGGGGCAAGGTCTATGTTAACGGTACATACAGATCACTTCATCGCATGCTCGCTTATTGCCCGGGCTGCCGGTTGGTGGTGGATTCGAGCTGAGTTTTGATTCGTGTCGTGTAGCATATATATATTAGTGTGATTTTATATCCTTACACGTTCCAGACCAGGACCACTACCATTGCATTGCATATTCATGATTTTGTGTACGTATTAATAGCTTTGTATAAGCCGAAACCCTGGACTTGCTCGGTTTGTCCTTCGCTGCATCCGCAAAGCCGATACGCACCCTCCAGGTTCCTCGCGAAATTTCTCACGGACGTGACAAATTTTTTTTGAGTGCAAATAATTAAAAAAAGAGCAAAAAAAAATAGCAGAACCCTGGCAAAACGCCATTATTAGGGTTTGGTTAGGGATTTTTCGTGTTCAAATAATTAAAAAAAAGAGCAAAAAAAATAAAATAACAAATCCATGGCAAAACCCCATTATTAGGACTTTCCTAGCAAACCCCTAGGTTTTCCTAGGGGTTTGCTAGGGTTTTTCTATTTAATTTTTTTATTCTTGTTTTTTTTTTAATTATTTGCACGCGACTGTCCCATCTAAGAAGACACTTTGAACGCGAAGCTCAATTTTTCGAGTGCAAAGGGTGCAATTCTCGGGACAAATGTTACAAAATTTATAATTATCCTTAATTAAAAATGCGGAGGTAATTAACCGTGTCTCCCCCTTTCGTTACTTTTGATAACCGATATATTTTATTATAATATAAACTAACCACGACTTTTTTCACTGTTCTATTTACACACGCGAGGGAGTATCGGTTAAACTTTTTTTCCCTGCATTTTTTCGCTATTTATGTTTTTCATACCGCAACATAGGATTAAATTGTTCCATTCTTCTTCTTTTTTTTCTTTTTTTTTGAAAGGAACCGGAACTATCTCGCGGGCAGTTTTCTTTTAACGCTTCCTTTTTCATATACGAAAGCACAGCTTTAAAAGGCTCATGGTAGCTACCGTATAAACGTACTTTATTATGATGGGATTTTATAAGAATTGACGATGTATCATTACCGGGATTTTCAAACAGTCTCCCTCTATTTCTGTAGCTTTTCTCAGTCTTTTTAGAACAAACTAACAACTCACTTTCGCATTCTCTGTAAATGATTAATTTTTAATAGTTTCAATAGCTTTCGTTCCTATATTCCATTTTTTTTCTCAGAATTCAATTTTTATCGATGTTTCAATTATTTAATAATTTCTGTATTTTGTCTTAAGGAGGAACCAACATGTATTAGGATGATTTTTTATTTTAAAATTTATTATTTTTCCACATTTTTTGTGATACAAAAAATATTAGAGGAAGTGAATTTTAGAAAAAGATATTTTATCGAGACACAAAAGGTGATTCTGGACGGTTTAGTGACAATTGAAAAAAGCAACGTCCAAAAAATTAAACTTTTGACACCTTTATTCATCTACATTTTATGACAAAGACTGTTATTTTGTTATTATCCTATATTTTTATTTATTATCCTATCCTTTTGAATTTCACTTTAAATAATTGGTCTACACTAATTTTTTTTTAAACGTAATTTTATTTTTACATTTTTTTGAAATAAATTACAAATTTGTAAATTATTCCCAAAAATGATAACATTTGTACCTGACTTGAAACGCCTGGAAAACTTTTTTTCTTCGTAAATTGTTCCATTTTATTATATTCAGTTAAGGCTGAGAGACTCGTAGTCCGTATCCAGGTACTTCCGCCGTAAGGAGAAGTGCTCCTTGAGAAGTGCCGATGTGCTACTTGAAAATGAGTCGTTAATGGATAATATCAAGCTGCCTTCACGGAAAAGGTATAATACAGCAATATATGGCGAAGGACCATTTCCAATACCTCGAAGTTTTTTTCATAACGCTGCAGTACTTTTATTACCATGCGCGAAAAAGTGGAATAATCGATATCAATTATATTGGTTGTTACATTCTTGTTTACGAAGGCACTGCTACAATTCGGAGGTACAGGCTCCGAACGTTTGTTCCGAACAAAAGTAGCAAATTGGTAATCCAGTAAAAGATTTTAGAACCACCCACAATTTTTACTCCTTCGCAGTCGGAGCTTTTCGAGTCTAACAAATGGATTGGAAAATTTTTTTTTAATCCAAATTACACGAGAATTTTGGAATGAAAGTTTCATGGGTCGTCGAATTTGAATTTGATGAAAAAGAAATTTTGGGATTCAAAATGGCGCAAAAAAATACTTGGATTTGAGAAAAATTAGTCTCTTGCGGTATTTAATATAATTTCAGATTTTCGAAATCCCAAATTATGGATCCAGATGAGGAGCTGAAATTCGAAAAGTTTTTGAAATTTTTCCACGGGAGCAAAGGGTTAAAATATATTATTGTACAATAAAAAAAAAATTAATAATTCCAAAAAAAACCCGTGGTAGCAAGAAAATTTGTAAAATTGTAAAATAGAAAAAACCGAAATTTTAAATTTGTTTGCAAGTTAATAAAAAAAAAAAGCCACGCTACTTATCTGTCTCCTTTATTCGTTCTCCCTCAGAATAGCGGTAATATTTATGTATTCGCGGAGCAACAAATCTGTGGTCAAAGAACTTCATTTCACGCACGTTAGTTTAGAATCCAATTAAGTTTGTTTAATGTGTCTCATAAAATTTGTTGGTACAAGATTAATTATAAATAAGCTGAAAGCACACACGTTATGTGTATATGCGCTATCAAGTTGCTCTCCAAAGTATCGCAGTAGGTATACATCGTGCTTGTTTTTGCACTCAACGGGAGTAAAAAATCAACGTCATCCACGTTGGTACGTTATCTTCTATTAAAACGATCAATTTGGATAATTGTTTGCATTGGCAACGGGACTTTGTCAACAAAAAATCTCGCGATAAATTCTCAAATTAAACGAGTACTCGGTTTCTCCAAAACATCAATTATCTTTTTGAAAGCCCAATTTAAAACGCAACTTTTTAATTAAAATATTTAATTTCCTCGATATCGGCAAGACAACGACAAGGGTTCGATGCCTTTCATGTCCTTCAGTTTCAGATCCAATGACTCTTCGATGCGGAAAAAGTTCAGAACAGTCGAAAGCTGTTGTTAACTTTTCTATTCTTTTTTTTTCAGTAGGTCATCAATTATGACTTCTTCCCGACAACTTCGACTTCGTTATCCTTTTAGGTACGTCACAAACAACCGTGGTAGCGAGGGGACTTGAACTTTCGGAAAGCTCCAACGCAGGATTAGATGCCAGTTACTCGACCAACCGAGATTCGAGAACTGGATATAATCCTTACCCGCACTCCGCGAAGCTGGAAATAAATCCGGTGTTGCAAATTCATAGAATCTGGGTTTGCGATCGTTTTGTTTATGGATGCGTCTTATATACAGGGTGGACCGATAAATCGTTGCAAAGTTGCACTGTTTTGTGGGCCACTTGAAATGGTAGGACCTAATTTGGGGTCGAATATTTCTTCGTTAAGGGGTTAGGCCACTCTAGAGGCCGAAATAGGCCTTTTTCGGGAATTTTTTTTAGACAAACTATAAAATAAATCGCAATTACGAAAAAGGGTGTTTATTATGCGTATCATCGACTGTATACGCTAATTTTTTTGAAGCGATTATGTTCAAAATGGTGGCTGTGCAGCGTTTTTGCGAAGACGCCTCCGTTTTCCGGGCCAAACTACCGGAAACGCACCGCCTGTAATTTTTTAATTATAATAAGTCAGTTACTTTTTTTCGATTATATATTGGAGCAGCCATAAAAGTACGTATCACTTTTTCGATATATTGATTTTTGACAAAATGGCGCGCTTCTGAAAAAAATTGCCAAAAAAATCGTCAGAAAATTATTAATAACAAATGAACTATGCGATATAAAAAAAAAGTGATATGTACTTTTATGGGTAATGTAATTTTATAAATATATTTAAAATTTCAAGTTAATCGGTTGAAAATTGTCCGAATTCCGTTTCCGGTAATTTTGAAAAATGTAGTTTCGAGATAAACGCGTTTGAAGTTTTCAGTAGTAGCTCGCTGCGGACCGGGCGGCCTTGTACTAAAATTCGAAAATCGAGTACTTTGAGATTTGTCCCGGCCATAATCTTTTGGGACATCATTTTTGAGATACCAAGGGACCATTGAGGACCAAAAAAAAAATTGATTTTTCGAAAATCCTAGAGTGGCCTAACCCCTTAAATAATATGACGCCGAGGGAGCGCTTTTCATTAGAGGATTCGCCATGGGACTGCGTTTAACTGCGCTTAAAAATGCAAGAAAGCAGTGTTACAGATAATGCAACGTTATCATAGTATGTGCTCGCAGAAACTGTCATGCGATTTAATGAGAGCCAGAAGGAAACACTGTAAATCACAATGAAGACACTTAATGAAGCGTGGTAATTACCCTAAACATTAATGTTAAAGTAAGCTCTCGTACACGGATCGCTAGTGTTTGATTTTAACCCCATTTCGTGTTTTGCGTCACTGGTTTTGGTTTATTATTAAAACGCGAATTTACATTTCAGCAAAATCGAGAAAAAAAAGTATTGAAGAAAAAATTATGTCTCTGAGTAGAACCACTTTCCCTGCACTTAAGGATATTTATTTATAAATTTGTTAATTACTATTTTATTTATCATTACTTTTGACGGAGATATATTTGCGCCAAAGGATATTAAATGGAAATCGCAATCTTGAAATAAAGAAAATTCAAAAATAAAATAAAATTTGCTGTCTCTAATTCTGAATTAAAACTAATTACAATAACGTAAACAGAAATGGACAAAAAAAAATATATACATATATATTTTAAATTAATTATTATACCAGATTAGAAATAATAGAAATGGACAAATTTTAGATTCATTGTCAGTAAAAAATAAAACATAAAGTCAAGTTAATGTTAAAGAAAACTGGATAAAGTCATACGTCCAAATCATGAGACCGTTCGTCATTTTAGCATAGTTTCTAGTCGCACGTGTACCTACATTAAACGGGATGTTTTTCGAAAAGTAAGATTTATAGAGCTACCCTGCTGACAAAAACGCGTGTTACACGCAAAGTACATTTAAACTTATATGAATAAATGGCGACAAAGTTTAGCCTCTCCTTCCCAAAAATGAACAATTTTTGTTTTTAAAATGGACTTTATTTTCCAATTTACCAATAACTAATTTTCTAATTTACTAATAATCATCCAAAATCGGCAAAAAAAAGGATACATAAAAATTCGAAACAAGAGAATTAAAAAAAAAGAAATAAAAATGTTTTCCTGGGTGTCCCTAATTTTTAACCACCTAAAGTGTTAATTCCGGTGATTTAACCCCGTTCTCGGAACACTGAAATTGCAGTTGCAATGAAGTATAATACGTTATAAAATTAACACCCGGATTTGCTTCCCGGGTGCAGCTTTAATTGTATTATTTTCATGCCGGATATTCTGATCCGTTCTTCGCTTCTTCGAACTAATGCATTACATATTCATCGGTTTGAGACGTTTACAAATTGAAGGGTTATACCTCCCGTGTAGTTAAATTTAATACGAGGATATTCCGTTCACCATCTGACGTAGCTGGGCCAAGTTCCGTTATGTTCCGATGATAGCCCCGGTGTTCTAGTTGGACTACTCGGTTAGTTTAACCACCAGCCTCAAGCCTGGGTAATGTTTCATGGTGAATATTAAATGGGAATCTTGATATTGTGGGATAGCGCCATGTTCTACTCACCAAATGTTAATAGGTTAATGTTTAGAGCGAGAAAGAGGGAGAGAGAGAGAGAGAGAGTTCATTGTGGTTCATTGAACAGATAATCACATTATAAACACTTATGATTGACATGTACTCCTTCGTAGCATTACCGTCAACGCAGTTACAATGTTTTACATCGCGTCGCTTAAGATGAAACCCCATTAAGATGTTAATTATGTTTTACGTTTACTTAAGGCTGGAAAGCCTCTTGCGTGAAATTATCCTGCCGATGAGCTCTTGGAAGCAACAATAATAGTGTCGTGTCTCGATAAATTACCGCTCGCGATACTTTTTTTTTATGCATCAAGATATAATTCAATTAAAATTATTTCTACACTCGTAAAAATTGGGTGCTTTCCAAAAAAAATTGTTAATTTGGAAAGTAAATTGTAGTATCTTTAGCATGAAATAGAAATTTTGTGCTATTTTACAGCAAATATGATATATCAAAACATTGGAAAAACCCTAGCTAGGGTTTTTCTGGGGTTTTGCTATTCAATATTTCCTATTTTATAGCTTTTGCTATTTTATAGCAAATATTCAATAGCAAAACCTTGGCAAAACCCTGGCAAGACCCTGGCAATTAAGTCAAATGATAACGCTAAGCAGGAAATAAATCGAAAGATCTTCTAACGCTTAAAATTGATAAAGGTTAAGAATTGGAGGGTGTCAAAGAGAAGAGCAATTCCAGCCCAGGGGAATAAATACAGTACTTTTTTAACGCGACTACGAAATTGACAGGAGAGCAAAATAACGAATAGTGACAACTGGCGAATGTCCAACGTGTCGACACGTTGCAGTGTCGAATGTTTAAAATGTCGAATATTGGTTTCGGTTTGGTTGAAATGCAAGCCAAACGTTGTTTCCAGTCAATAAACAGACCCGTCAGCATTAGAAACTAGGGGTCGACATTTTTCGTTCTAACATTCGACGCTCGTCCGTCCAACATTTTTTCACGAAGCACAAAGGGGAAGCTGCTCCCTAATACGATATCATAATTTCTCTTTCAGCGTCAGACAATTTTCTGTATCAAATCCTATGTGTTTTGCTATTCAATATTTCCTATTTTATAGCAAATATTCAGTAGCAAAACCCTGGCAAAATCCTGGCAAAATCTTAGCTAGGGTTTTTCTGGGGTTTTGCTATTCAATATTTCCTATTTTACAGTTTTTGCAATTTTATAGCAAATATTCTGTGTCCTAGATCTGCCCGAGACTTCAACCATACTCTATACTTTCACTTGGGTGTCATCAACACCGGCTAATTAGTCATTTTTTAATAGAAATTGGCACGTTGTATTCTCGGTGCTTCAAAAACGCACCAGTAAAATCAATTTCGTTTATGGGAACCTGTACAGACTCGATAAAAAAAAAGTGTATTGTTTTCCACTCCATATTTCATACTTTCCCGATTGTTTTCAAATCTACTATTACAGCTCAATGTGTTAATAAAAAAATACAAAATAGCATTTGCCGGTGGAAGCAAAAAAAAAACTGGAGTTTTTGATTTATTTTTTCAATAAAAATTAATACCCTGCAGCGCTTTTACCGTAGCCGGTCGTATTCACAGATTTGTGAAAGGCGAAAAAAATGGCAGTATTTAAAGTATACAGACCATAGAAATATTTCGAATGGGTCGTTCCAAATCTATAACCGGTGGCAAAAAGGACTACCGAAACAATAGAAATTAATAGCGAAGCTATCAATGATCGATATTTTTTTATTAATAGTAATGAAAAGCAAATAATTTGTATTGTACCGATAATGGAGGCTCTTTCTATGTATTATTCATTGTTATCCATTATTCGATCCATGTGTTCGGCTCATCCCAATAAAAATCTCTGGTAAATTAATACTATATTTTATTACTTGCCAATATTTATTATTAATTATTTTCTGTTTTAATTTCCAAGAGTGGGTGGAGGAAACCCTACGTTTCCCAAAATTGGGTATATTTTGAAGAACGTGAGAAACTTTTAATTGTAGGAAAAATAGCAAAAGTAGAAAGCCGTCATACAACAAAAGTAATACAATTTTTCAAGAAATGGAAAAAGTCACGTGACCAAAAATGCTGTCCATGGGTTGCAAAAAAAGCATTTACTTTCTTTGAACTTGCGGAAGATCAAATATTCTCTGAATTCGGGAAACAAATTTACGTTCCGTGCAATTCCTAATTTATAAATAAATGAAAAAATATTATATAATTATTTTTATGTAAAATCTATATCTTAGAAAATTAAATTCACAATCAGACGTCGGAACTAACGCGGCTCCGACATCGGGGGTTTTTAAGGATCAAATTCTGAAAGGAGTTTGACAAAGAAGTCGAGCACTTCTTTATCAAAAGTGACAAATTTGCATGATTCTCAAAGGAAAGCCCATTCAAGTGGAAAATAATATAAGCAAAATACAACGAACCTTGTTTACCCAAGCTTGAAAACACTTCAAGTAGGAAGCTATTACTGTTTCTAAGTAGATAACATTAATAGAACACTCTTTTGTTTGCAATGATCGCATAAGCCACTTCTCTGCTTTAACTCATTATCAAAAGGGAAGTTTCTACATATATCTTTTCTAGTACAATCAGATTTTATTGTCCCTTCCATTGTAATTTGAGAAACGAGCGAGTATAATTATTTTCTATTTTCTATTATAATTTTTCTTGGGATTTTTATTTCGCACTTTGTTTTTTAATGACCCCTTTGGTTCTTATTCGGTGTTAATTAACCCTTGATATATGGTGAATTATAATGATTTAATTTTGATTTCTGGAAAAATATATTGCAATTAAAAAGTTTTGCTTTTTGTATTTTGTATTTTGCATTTTTTTATTTTTAAATTTTCCATTTATGCGATTTTCCATTTTTGCATTTTTACTTTTCGAATTTTGCATTTTCCATTTTTGCATTTTGCATTTTTCTATTTTTAAATTTCCATTTTTACATTTTCTATTTTTCCGATTTTGCATTTTTGCATATTTTTTTTTCCATTTTTCCATTTTCCATTTTTGCGATTTTGCATTTTTGCATTTTTACTTTTCCATTTTTGCGATTTTGCATTTTTGCATTATCGAAATCTTATCGAAATATTGGCCCTTGATGTATGATTCGTTAGAAGGACTTAATTTTCGAGTGTTCGAGTGCAAGATGTCGGATCTTTGCTCCCCGAAATCGGTAATTAAGAAGAAAAAGTATTTGGCAGGTTTCAAAAGACGTACGTTCAATCAAAGGCGACAGTTAATTGTTTTCCTCGCACGCATTGTTAGGAGGAACCGTAGGTAACAGAGAAGACTGTTTGCTTCGTGACGGCTTGATTCTCTTGCCCTCTAGCTTAGCCAGCTGGCAATTAATTAGCTTATAATTAACGAGGTGGGTACGTATCTGTGCATCTCACGTTATTGGAAACTCCAAGCTTGAATGGAAGCTTGCCAGAGCAGGTATGCTTTCGGTTTAAGCGGCAATTTCCATTCATTAATTATCTTACGGCGAACGTGGGATTCCTCTAGGATTCGTGTTACATTGTTACATCATCATCATTTGGGAACTGTTACTGTTATGAGTTTGCTTAGTACTTTTCAGAAACGGCTGTATTACAGGGCACGTGAGTGTATCGACGAAAGACGATCGTTAAAAAAAAATGCATACGGGGTTATGGTGTTAAACAACAGCCTTGTATGATTGATTTTACCGAAAAAGCTGATAAAAATGTGACGTCAAAAGAAAAAGTAGAAAATGTTATTTTTATAAGGGAAACACGTTTTACGGAGTTCATCAATATCTTTTCACTTCGTTTATTTGTACTTGGTTTATTGGAAACTCCCTCTATTCCGTTAGACGCTAATTCTGAAAAATCGAGCAGAAGCGTAAACACGAAACCGAAGAGGAACGTTGTAGCAAGTAGCGGATACTTTTTCATTTGGTTCAATTCTGCAGACTTGCAACGTGTACACTTGTTTAGAATACATATTTTTTGTTTGCACAGCTTGTATCAACTTTCGAAGCGTATAACGAGCTCCCAACAAATCTTGTTTCTAGTGTGCGTGACATATAAAGTAAATTTGACTATGCGCTTGCAGGAATAATATCAATTATTGATGACACCTTCGCGTCAGTTGACTCAAAATGAGTCCATATGAGTATTGAGTCAAAATGAGTCTGCAACCGATTGTAATTGGATTTTCCAATCGCAATTCCAACTTTTTTTGAAATCCATAAACGAGAGGTGCTTGGTAGAGCAATTATGCGTCTGTAAAAAATTTTGGTATTAATTAAGAAATTATAACACTATATTTTTGGTTTTGGATTTTTAATTACATCTAATTAGAATAGTGTAAAATTGCAAAAATCAAAATGACCTTCAAGAAAATTTCAAACAAATAACAATTTTCGTAATTCGCCAGTAGGGGAAGTAAAAGAATTTGTGTAAATTTTGTTTCTATCGATAAAAAATTACTCGGACGTGTATTTTCTGATCAATCAACAAAACCGATCCGTAGGGAACAATATTGGGATACAAATTACCATCCGAGATTGGGTCGCCTGTCCTTGGCAGCTGACGAGTCTACAGATCCCCGCAGAAAAAAATATAATAAAAGCAAATATACATCGGAAATTCTTCAATCAATTCCAAATTTGTATGCGGATTGCATTAAGTCAATCGAGATGTGGTAGATTTTGCCAAATTGTAGTTTATTCCCGCTCAATTTCAGTAAATCCAGCTAAATCCGTGTCGATATTGTAGGAACAGTCGCCTCGGTATGAAATTGGATCTACACCAAAGCCTTTCTGTACAATTTTCTGCAGGGAAATGCTAAAAATAAGGAATGTGTCCGTTTCGGTTTCAACAAATAGTTCTGATTCGTTTTCCGATATGATAAAATCAGATTAATACCGAATGATGATGACGAATGTCGTTTCTGTAATTTTCTTAAAATGCTGTGTGACGCTACGAAATATATTTCCACACCTCGGCCAGTATCGCGTTGATATTAAGGTGTCCCATAAGTTCTTTCCGGTCCACGCTATGTATGACCTCGAGCCGGAAAGGAAGAAACTTATGGGACAAGCTAATATTCCCACAGTTGAGGGTCGACCATGATTTAGTGTAAATATCTCTCTTCGCGCAGGGTAGGTTTTGCGACTGAAACAAAGCTGAAACGATACCGTTTCGAAGTCTAGGTTAAGTCAAGCATTTTTCTCGAGCCAGGACAGCCCCTAAGCTATTGCAATTTTCGAGCGATCCTCAGCCACTGCTTGACAAGAAAGCATCGCCATTTGATGGCCCGCGTTCGCTCTTTGGCTGCCCATTTGTCTCGCAAATCGATTCAAACCGAGTTTCTCGACTTTCCTTTGGCTTAAGACGTTTTTGATCGACGCAATGGCGGAGTGTGCGAATTTTTGCCACGTCACCTTCGATGCTTTTGCAATTTGCCGGCACAGCACCTGTCATTTGGGTTTCTGCAATTCGAGGCAAGTCAAATGAACTTTTGGTTCGCGATAGTCACGCTTTTGGGCTAACTCGTTTGAGATTGACCCCGCAATTTCTTGACGCATCGCGGTAACGCGTTATAAATTACGATAAGGGCAATTAAAGCCACATGACGGTTGCCGAGGAAGTTCAATCGATCCCGATCTGGGGGGACAAGGGAACGGGACCCGTTCAGAATCCGTCATTAGCACTGTGGCGATGCAAATGTTAGGTTTGACACGTAGCAGTCATTTTGTCACACACACACACACGGATGTATATGTGTGTGTGAATTGGGGGATCTATTTTATAATTCATTTTTATTAATTTTTTTTTTCAGAAATCTTTGGGAAATTAAAGGGAAAAATATCTGCTAAATATTAGTAGAATATTGGTACAAAAAATTGGTATTAAAAAAATATAAGTCGGAATAAATTGGCAACTTTATTATCGATTCACTTACAATTTTCTAAAGACGAAGTCGAAGATAAGTTTGAAAAATGATAAAAATTGAATTCAGAGACTCAACGAATGGTTTTCGAAAACATGACTTTCAGTAGCGCGCGAAACTCTTGTAATAATATTTCGCATATGTGGAAAAGTGGTTTTGCGGACATCACAGAGATGATTGGAGCATGAAAAGCCAATTATTACTCGTGCCAAATTGGAGCTTTCTGTTCAGAATATATGATGGTATATGACATTTAACCAACGGATCTACAACACGCTCATGTTGGTTTGTGGTGAGCCACTAATATGTCATGTACATCGTTGGTACCATTACACAAAAGTCCATGACGGTAAGAATTTGAAATAAGTACATTAGGATGCGTAAGTTCACCCTCGAATCTTCTGTTTCGATGCCAGTTAATTGATTATATTATAATTTAGGGATATTACGCTTTGTTTTCCTAAAATTTGAAGAAAAAGACCATGTCACATTTTGTTAATTGTATTATTTCTTTGTTTAAAAAAAATAATAGGAAAAATGGTAAAAATACGTAAATTATTTAAAAAAAATATATAAATAAAAATAGAAATTTTTGTTAATTTATTGATCATTTATTTTCTGATTATAATTGTGGAATTAATTTCCTATTATAATTTCTTTTTTATTTGAATTTTTATATTTCACAAAATATTTTTTAATTTCATTTCTAAAAGTCTGAAATAACAAAAAGAGGAGAATAAATATATTTTTATTTTTTTGCTTGAAATACTATTCAGCCTCAAATGAAATTAATGAATTTAGGAAAAATAAATAATAAATATAGATATAATTTTTTATCTATGGCATATGAAAGTAAACCCTTTCGCCCAGTTTAGAATTTACGTTGGTCCAGTATTAGGTCAAGATAATAAAACCTCGCCGTTACTGGACTGCCGTTACTGGACTGCCGTTACTTACTGTGAACGAGAGACTGTTTAAGTACTGCAATCGATGTCATCGGCAGCCCGGTGTCACGGAAAAACTGTGTTCCATAATCAGAACGGTTTTATTTTCTTAAGCAATTTCCGCTAATTCGAGTCTCGTTTCTTTCGCTATACTATATCGAGCAGGAACTTTACTGCATTTCTTTAATCCGTGAGATTTTCATAAATTAGTCGTCGTGCTGCGACGAAAGAGAAAATTTAATATTAGGCTATTTAAACACCATCCGGATTTTAATTTACTCTCTGCATAAGGTAAAGTTGTTCATTCCGTCTTACTGATTTGGAAGTTTCTGCTGTAAAAAAAAAAATAAGAAATTTCTTTGCCCATCAACTTTCTTTACATAAAAAAAAATTATTGTTCGAATAAATGTGTTTTTCTTTTGCAGTAGCTTTATTATATTTTTAAAAATATTTTAATATATATATTTTTTTAACAATAAGTCTGTTTATTTAATAAAAAAAAATTTTTTTTTATACATTTTATAACCAGTTTTGTAGAAAGAATTATATGACATGTACAAAATGTTTCATAATTATTTAAGAATTTTTAGGAGTGCATTCGACACATTGTAGGGGCAAAAAAAAATTTCGTGGGCGGTCTCACCACAAGCGTTAGAAGCTGTAACTTCGATGGAAGAAATTTAAAAAAAAAAACGTGACATTGTTACACAAACGTAGGAAGGGGTGTGATGAAACTTGAAGCGAAGCATTAACGCTAATGATAAGGACGAAGCAGAATTATCGTACAGTAATTACAAGTTACACTCCGGACTATTTGAAGAAGACCGGGCGGACTGAAATGAAAATCGCATCAATTCTCTGTTCCTTTGAGTAACCCACGGTGGAAATTTAACTAATGAACGGGAAAGTTAATGAGAAACTGCTGCGATAATGAGACACTCAATGTTCCCAAAGTAAACATTCATCAAATCATTATTTGCGTATACGGATTATCTTCGGTAATTTCCTAACTGCGAAATTGATAATAAACGTTGGTCAACTTTTTTTTTAGACTTAACGTCTTTTCCAAAAAAACTTTTACTGTTAATTCGTTGAAAAATTGAAATATTATTGGTCCGAAATCGAAAACATGAATTTTTTTGTTAAATTTTATAAGAATGATGAATATTCAAATGTCTTTGATATTTAGGTATATTAGAAAATTATAGGACCTTTTTGCAAAAAAGTTTATCAATTAAGTCTTACAACCGCGCTAATTATACGTAATCAAAAATCCAAAACCAAAAATATGGAATCATAATTAAACTAAATTTTCTTAATTAATACCAATTTTTTTACAGACGTATAACCGCTCTACAAAACACCTCCCGTTTTTGGTTTTAAAAAAAAAGATTTTCAATCAATTTCCCCTCTGCGTGACGAGGTGGGAGCTAGAAAGATTGTTATCGGGAGGAAATTTTGCGCCTTATAGAGAGAAATTGTGACAAAGTGAAATTTTTAAAGCGAGGTCTTGCTGTAAAAAATATATGGGGCATTAATTATTTACATTGATTTCAAAACCACTGGGACTTGCATCCAAGAATTAAATTCAACCTCGAAGATAATTGTAAATTAAAATTCTAATAGATGATTTTTGACACCTCTCGTAGAAATCGTTACACGAAATGTTAATTATAACACGACGTTCCTTATTATGACCTACGAGCCACTGTTTAAAACTAATTATACTTGAAGAATTTTAATTGCCCGATATCACCGTTTCCGTGAAATTATTTCAGCATGCTAATTGCTATTGCCTACATTGCTGAGGTTTTAATATCGAACTTTCGAATACGCAAAAGGAAAATTAGTTTTCTCAACCAAACCTGCAACATCCGAGTAGCATTACAATATTATGGCATATTTCCGTATATTACATCCAGAACAGTTCCAAATTACTCAACTACGGCTGAAACAAATGTGGTCACAACCGATGCCATTACCCTACGATTGCCCAAGTTATCCGGCAAAGGGGTCAACCATAAAATCGATTTATATCTTCGACTGCCCCTGTTTCTACAAGAGGGAAGATGAAAGAATAAAGGTCAAACATTGGGTAAACCTTAAAAAATATAACAAATTGAAATTTATAAATGATTTCTCCTTCGATCGTTGATTATAGAAATACCTCGTTATAGCAATCCCTTCGGGAGCGAACAGACGCCTTACAACGATCTTCCCCTCAATTGTCCCTCTGCGTGACGAGGTGGGAGCTAGAAAGATTGTTATCGGGAGGTAACTTTGCGCCTTATAGAGAGGAATTGTGATAAAGTGAAATTTTTGGTCCTGCTGTAAAAAAATATATTTGACGTTAATTATTTACATAGATTTTAAAACCACTAGGACTCAAGAAGTAAATACATAACGAGGGCGCTAGGGGAAGTTAACGTCACAATAAGATTTAAACCGGAGATTTCCTTTTAAATCAAAACCTTATCTTGCTTTTTACCCGGAAATGATACCGCTATGTAAATTGTTTGTAGCAATGTGTACTCGCGTTACATGAAAAAAGGCTACCCCCGAGAGGCTAAACTGAATATTTCTTCGAGAAGGTAAAAAAAAAACGTTCGCAGAAGTAATGGAAATTCGTAATATTGTGGGAAGTTACTAAAATCATATAATTGACTGATATATTTGCTAAAAAATATATAGCGTATATGTGTAAAATATAACCTCAAATTATAACTTGATAGAAAAAAAAGTTATAACTTACACATTTAATTCCGCATATTTTGCAAATATATTCATAAAAAAATATAATATATTTTACCGTCACCACATATATACTCACGAAATAGAAAACACACTATATTTATATGCATCCGAAAATAATAGAATATAAACTTACATTTCAAAAATATATTTTTTTCCGTGGGAGTATTTCTTTTTTGGAGAACTACCGTGTACTTTGTTTTATTTTGCCTCGTCCCACGGCTCTTATTTTTCGCGGATGAAATCCGAGACTTCAGCATCTCACTTTTATATATATGCAAGCACATATCTACATGAGAATTTAGAAAAAGATACGGCTCGCGTCTCCTTCTCTCGGCTTAATAACGCAGTTGGTGAAAAATACTTTCACGTCTGGATCTCGGAAATTACCCAGGACGTCTCTGCTTTACACGCGCTATTCCAGCCGTCTGAGAAAAGTAGGTACAGCAGTTTCTTCGTGCCGAATATATTTATACAGGATTTTCCTTGGAAATTTCACGATCTAATGAGATCATTGACGCGACTTCTTATTTGATAAATTAAAAATATCGAAAAACCAGCCGCATCATTATTAGGGAGCCTCTTATATTCTTCAATAAATTAGTAAATTTCATTGCCAAGCCCTTTCGTACTTCGTTGGCCATCGCTGTGATAACTGTTATCGTTATTATTATTGTTATTATTATTATCATGGTTAGGACCATGATTATCGCCATTATCATCATCATCATTATTATTATTATTATTATTATTTTTATTATTCAACTAAATTTGCAAATCCGTGTGTCACACACACACGTCCGTTTCCACACACGTCTCTTGATTTTCGTCTGTGTCGCAGTGGAAGGGAGAAATAATAGAATCAATGACAATAGGGGAAACTTCGAGGCATGTAGAAAAAGGGACACTCCGGAAAATGGTAAGGGTGGCCCTGCCCCGGTAGTAAACAATCGTTACTTATCGCTGCTTACGACTGTGCGATACATCTTATATGTAATATATGCCAACCGCAAACAGATTTTTATCATTTTCGGAAGTTCTTTAAATTCTGAAGGAAAGTCAATAAAGTGGCGCTCAAAGTGAAAGAAAGATATGTACAGGGTGTGAGAGTTCGAAACCGAAAGGTGGCGCTAGAGGGTGAAAATTCGAGAAAAAAAAGGTTAACTAATTACGACTTTTCTAAATTTCGAATAATTACCGAGCGATTGATTGAAATTTGTCGGCCAATCGGAGTTGGTATCTCGTCGCGGGGGGCGGGGCACCTCTGGCTGTTTTCCTCGTGCCGATTGGCCAGAACATTCGAATCGATCGCTCGGTAATTATTACGGATTTCGAGAAATTGTAGATAATAATTCTTTTTTTTTTTTCAAATTTTCATCCCCTACCTTTCGGCTCCGAACTCTTATATGACACACCCTGTATATATCAAACAAGTTTGACTTCCGGGGCATGTTCGGATTAAAAGACCGTTCCTGATTCCTAATTAGAAAAGGATAACGCGATGTTGTTTCATAGGCAGGCACGAGGAGCCCTCGATAACGAATCTGCTTTTTAATTAAGGGAAATTAACGCGAGTTTGACACGCTCGGCAGTGATACCGATTGTGGCTTTCCAAAGTCCGACGTGAATATCTCCACATCTTGCCACGTGTTGATTATTTATGCGCTGATAACAATTAGCAATTCTTGATTGTGGTGCGATACAGCGTGAATATTATAATTGTGATATTATTATTCAGTCAAGATATTGTAATTATTCGAAAATTTTTTTTTTTCATGGAAAATCTTTCAAATTTCGAGGTGTTTAATGAGGCCTCGGCTCCCGACGATTGTGACGTTAGATAGTCCCCCTTTTTATTAGCCTTTATCTCCGGAAACACCCCAAAGGCAAGCTTTGTAAAAAAAGAGTGCTGATAGTAGAATAGAAAACCACCCTTATAAGGAAGTACTTATCTCATTTCTTCATGAAATAAAAATATAACATACAGGGCTACATTCCTAAACCCGTTATCGACGCTATAAATCGTGCTCTATCTTTTTCCACCCCCGTTTGTTGTACAAAGGAGCAACCTTGTTTTCAACAAGTCCGCCCAATCAAAAAAATTCGAAAAATCTGCATAACTTAGCTTATCTATTAGGTTGTCCCATAAGTTTCTTCCTTTCCGGCACAAGTCGTACATAGCGTGGCGCGGAAAAAACTTATGGGCCACCCCAATACAGAGTCTTCCATTGAGAGGTTTCATTGTAAATGATTAAACGAAATTCTAACTTCGTGGAAAAATTGGTACGATTAGGTGCAAAATGCAGCTTTTGGTTACGCATTTTGCAACCATCGGCAAATGACAAGAAAAATCTGCAATTTACTTAATTGCCAACTGTATAGGACCTTATCACAACCCTGGCAAAACCCCCATGGAAAAAAAAATGTAATGTTATTTTGTAGGTATTGGAACACGTCCTAAGATACTTCCTATTAGTCGGCATTGAATGCGCAGAGTATGTACGGGTTTTGTATACAACTGCTAGCAGGGTTGCATAACTGATGGCTTCAATAAAGCTCATAACGCGTAGATGTCAATGCTTTGGAGGGTAGCATTCAACGATATACGTATGTATAATAACAAACACAGTGTGTGACATGCAATCATAATAATCCTTATCGATTTGTAGAAAATCGGGGATGGGGTCGAAATTAGGAACTCCTAAAGGATCTTCGGACGCGATATTATTAATATTCGTGTGTGCGACTCGTCTTTGCAGTCGCATTGAAAAAGATTGTGGACTTTAAACTAAAAAATTGTAATCGACTGGAAAATCCAATTGCAATCGATTGGATTTTTAAAAAATCGCAGAAATGAAAAATGCGAAAATACGAAAAAGCAAAACAAATTTTTTCCACACGTATGATTGCCTTCCTAAACACGTCCCGTTTGTGGATTTGAAAAAAATAATTCAATTAAACCACGAAAAATCTCGTGCACGAATGATCGAACACGAAAGGGTGCATTTGTAATTGTCGTCGTTGCGGCAACGGTGACAATTTCGCCATTATCGGGTGAAAAAAAAAAAGAAATGAGAAAATCTCTCACATTGAGGTTCCCGAAGTGTCAGGAATTGACTGTTTTTGTTTCATCGTGTATCAAACCTACTCTCGTTACTCGCCTCGCTCTAGAATTGGTAATTAGCGGGAAAAAAGGATAGAAAGGTGCGACTACGAGCAGCGTCGGCATTATTAGGTGCCATTGTGAGGAAAAAGGAAGGAGAGCACCAAGTTGGAGTACTTGGACTGTGTTGTGCAGCGTAAGCGTCAGAGATCACGATCTCTCGTAGCTGGCTATGTGTATGTGCTTAATTAAAAGTTGCTAATATGAAATTGAGCCCACTGCATTACCCTTGCTAAAGTGCGGGAATTCGAATGCGCTTGCAGCAAGTTCCAATTTATAGAAATTGTGGAGTGACGTAAGTTAAATAGAAGTACAGACACGTCATGTAGATACGCGCAACTAGTACTGAACAATGCCAGCGTTATTATGGCTTTTATCAGCTGTTATTCCTCGCATACTATGTTCGGTGTATTATCGAGAATCGTTTTAAGTAATTTTGAGATTGAATAAATTTTCTGTAAATTTACTTTGATTATTTTACGAGCAAGTAACCCTAGGTGCCCCCATGTGATACTACTGACGTCATATCGGGTCAGCCATTTTAAAATTTGCTAGGGTTTTGCTAGGGTTTTTCTAGGGTTTTGCTGGGGTTCGCTGGGTTATTAAATAAATCTTCTCTAGTCAAAATCTGAAATTTTACTTGAATTCTTTTACGAGGGAACAATTCCAGGTGCCCCCATTCGATACTACTGACGGTTTCGCAATTTTCAATTTTGCAATTTTTATCCAGATTCCTGGAAAATTGGGGAAACATTTGAAAGTGTACATTCACGATCCGTCACCAATTGTGACAATTTTTTTTTCCACGAATGCGATCCATTGCCACCGAAGAGGTTAAGGGGTGAAATCATCCCCCGAAGTTACAGTGTAATCGGAAACTTTTGGTAGCCATTATACATGTGTCACTGACACTATCGAACAAACCAAAAATATAGAAATATAATATAATAATAGGTTTTCTTAATTAATACCAAATTTTTTATAGACGCATAATTTTTCTAACAAGCACCTACCGTTTTTGCATTAAAAAAAAATTGCAAAAATGGAAAAAGCAAACGTGCGAAAAAGCAAAACAAATTTTTACAGACGCATAATTCCAAATTAAAATTCTAAAGGGAGTAAAAAAAAAACCTTTTAGAATTTGAATTTTTAAAATATAGTGATAAATAGTGTTAAATATTTTCGAGGGCATTCAAAGCGTCAGTGTAAAAATAGAACGATTACCAGGAGTAAGAGTTCGCCTTTTTCACCTGTAAGCTCTTGCCTACTGATTACAGGTGAAACAAACATCGTGAGAACGTAAGCAGGTTCTTGGATCTTCCCTCGCCTCGAGTATTAGCGAGCTTTACGTTTATAAAATGGTTATAATAAGTTTACGAGATGGGTATTGGCTCCTTAGGACCAAAGGGTCGCGAGTCCTGCTGCACTTCACACCTGTTACATCCTTCCGCTTGTCAAAAGTGGAAAGAAATAAAATTCACAAACGGAAGCTTCGGTAAAAGTAATTTCTACACATTTTTCTATACAAAACGGGACTGGGAAAGTATAAGAGGGTGAAAAATGTAGGAACGGATGGTCCTTCCCTTATGCATATAATTACATCTCCTGTTTAGTCGGAGCTGTTGTCCTTTTGCGAGATCCTTTCGACGCATTTTTTTCTTTTCCTTTTTCGCCCCTCGCAACTTGATACTTTTATTAAAGAGACATTTTATAAAGGAAATGTTTGAAGCGGCTTCCTTCGGTTGAAAATTGTCAGAAGGAGTTGCTAAATCAAAGGAATACGTTTCTCGAAGTTCCGCTAAAATATAGGAGGGCGTTGTATCACCATACGTTGTGGGGGGAGTAAAAAGGTAGAGAGAAATTACAGAATGCAGCTGTTTTTCACATAATTCATTGCACAAATGCTCGTAGGGCGACGTGTAAGGTAACATAGTGCAATATACATTCAGATACGAGTGTTTCCACGCGATGTCACGTCGTCGCTTTGAATTCACGTGGGATTTATGTGCGATATGATTGTTATCGATACCCTCAAAAATTGGGCCAATAGCAGTATCTACTCTCAGAGTGCTCGTATGGTTTTCGTTTTCACGATACATGTTTTTGGCGCAGTCGCGAAATGGCAATCTTAAAATGCCATAGCGGGGGAAGCGCACTGGAAAAAAAATTTCAATTTAATGTTAATAGAAAATCATAATTAAATATATAAAATTCTTTACGTAAATTAAAGCACGCTTTTTTAAGTGGTCCAATATAGGTCCAGTATAGGAGCAATTTCGCGTGCTGCCATTTTTCAAAAGCAGATATTTGTTCGTGATGCACCAGTCGAGAAAATTGGCCGTGGGGTAAAATTGTAACTCTCCAATTGGAAAAACGTTCATCGGAAAGCAGATTTTCAGGGGATCGAGCGAGAAATTAGAAAATGGAACTTTGGTCGCGCACTTTTCAAGCTCGTTTTTATTCAACGTCTTTTTTTTTCCCCCCGGTATCTGTTTTCCGTTACCAAAAAATTTATGTTCGAGAAGATTTTAGCTTACGGACTCCTTGAATTATTTATTTCGCTCGAGATTAAATGGTAACATTTAAAAGCAGGTTCTGAGAGTTGCGATAGGATAAAAGTATGTTAATGAGATACGTACGCTTCTGTGGGTCTTATTGAAATTACCTTTTTTAACGATCTTTATTCCAGGATTAGCGGCTACCGGGTAAAAGACGCTAAAAAATTGAGGTATAAACGTACCGGATTTGGATAAAAGCGCGCTTTTTTTTTTTTTCACGGAAAGCGGAACGCGTGAATAAAGTTGTGGTCTGGCAAATATTCAAGAATTGTTACATAAATTCCGGCAAAAAAATTCTAAAATTGATTCAAAAATAAAACATTTTCAAATTATTCGGTAAGAAATATTGTGAAATTTAAATCAGCTATTTCCCATAAACGGAATTTTATTAAATATTTTATTCACTTTTTTTGTTCTTTTATTCAGTGAAAGTGTTGTTGCATTCAGCCGCATTAAATAACGGTATTATGCAACCGCAAAAGTTTTTCATATTTTATGCATTATTTTTTTGGAAAGTACATTCTCTTTTGTTATTTTAAAAATGTTTTTCAATATTTGGAATTTTCATTATTTAGTTTTTATTATTTAATCGAATTTGAAAAGTTGTCAGTGAACAGCAATTGGGAGTGGAATTTTTTACGTAAAATTTGTGGGACATAATTTATCGAGGATGAAAATATTTTTTTTTTGGATATTTTTTTTTTCAATTGGAAGAAAGACTCTTTCAGCAACAATCAATTTTCCGGGAGGAATTTATACGTGCGACTTTTGCCATATCGCATAACTGGCTGAAAATTACTACATTTTTCTCTCCACAAATATTTAATATCCAGTATCTGACACCTTTTTCTGGCTTTTCTCACCGTAGGTCGAGAAATAGACATCCACGGGCGATAATAAACATATACGAGAGGTTAAAAACAATAAAAATGGTGCAAGCGATATTGCGGTTTTCGGGTTTGTTTATACATATATCGCCTGTTTAAAAGTTCCCGGAAAATTTCCGGAAAACGATAAATGAATAAGTGCATTCGACGTGAATTTTTGATGCGTTCATTTTCCAAAGGAGGAATTTTCTTCCGACAGAAGGAACCTTATTTCATGGTGCCGTGCCGATGCAGAAGTAGTTGCTTATTACTATTAGAGAGGTTCGTTCGCGAATTTCCGGTCGACGCCGCAAGTGGTAATTTCCGGTAGCGGAGGTAGAACCGATTATATGTATAAACATAGAGACCCAAGTATTGGGGTTTCCTTGTTAAAAGTAGTTCCGCGATGCGTCTCTAAAAGGTTGATCAAACAGTAATGCTGCTTCTCATTCGACTGATTATTATTTTACAGTAATCTGTAATAAAAATTCTATTAAATTCGGTGGAATATTGTGTTAGCAAAAAATTATTATTGTTATTAACAAAAAATATGTCGATACATATTTATATCAAATATAAATAATATACGTAAAGGCGAATAATAATAATAATAATAATAATAATGATAATATTAATAATAATGATAATAATTATGACAATAGTAATAATAATAATAAAAATAATATTAAAAATAATACTTTATACAAAAACATATCAATTATGGAATTTTAAAGAAAATTGGAAATGGAATGAAATTTTGTACATCTGATACCAAATAGCAAGGAAATGGAAAAAATCTTCTATTTTTAAGACGTCTCGCCAAAAAATGTGAACTCGCCAAAAAAATTCCGGAAAAAATTTCCGAAAAAAATGGATCCAAAAATTGATATCAAACTTTGAAAATCTTCAACCCTTTTTTCAGACACCTTGCATTTTATTCTGACGCGAATGAGGTAATAAGAAAGTTGAGAAGATCACTCACGTGAGATTTGCACCTCGAAGCGTCATTTCGATGAACCCTACGGCTGCGAGCGACTATTACCTGCTTCCCAGGTACCCTTACCGTTTTTTTTTTGCGGCTTCTCACTTCACGTCACGCCATTTCTCCTCTCGTCACTTATTTGATCGTTCACCTGTTCCACTGTAATAGATTTTTACGGTGACGGCAAGTGATCGTTGTTGTTGCCCCGTTGTTGCATTTGGCTGCCTTAAAATTACGGTATTACGTTGTTGCAAAAGTTTTTAATATCTCGGGTTTTATTATTTGGAAAGTGCATGTTTGTTTCGTTATTTGAAAAATATGTACCAGAATTTTAACGTTGAATTTGAAAGAATGTCACCGGATACCAATTGCGAGAGGTTCTATATTTTTGGGCATCTGCTAGGAATTGTTCATCGAACAGTTAGGGATGTTCCGTCGTAGAATGTTCGCATATCGTCTTAAATTTATTCAATTACTGTTTTTCTTCAGTTCAATAAATGCTCTTTTCGCGACATTTCCATGTACCCTTTGTTTCATATTTTTCTGTTCCAAGATATCGCGCTGCTGAAACTCTGCAATATTTCTGTCGAATATTTTTACAAGCAGATGTTTTTTACGAGAACAGTGGAGTTAGGATACTTTTTTTGCACAATTTCAGCAAAACCTTGATAACTTTTGGATCCGGTTGAATTTCTGTTTAAAAAAAAATCCAAGGCTAATACTAAATTTATTTAATAAAAAAAAATATAAATTTACGATTTTTCATCTTCGCTATCACCTAAAAAAAAAATTCTCTTTATTGCAATGGATTGGATTTCTTTTTTTGAGGGGGGGGTTAAAAGAAAGTTGGTATCAAACAATTTTAATTGAACATTCTAGGGTATTGCTGGAATTGTGTAAACAAAAATTTTCTAAAATTGGGGGTCTTCGAAAAATAAAAGGTTTCAGATTTTTTTCTTTTAAATGGAACTCACGAATCCGAACACGATTTCGGGGGAACCTTGACTTCTGTGATTTCTCTCGAAACTCTAGAAGTTGAGCGTTGATTGCATGGGGTTTTCGAATCAGCGCGATAGCGATTTTACGTGAACTCCATAACAGTAAAGTCCACACGGGTGTAAATGTAAGACTCCCAGTTGGTTTTCAAAAAGAACGGCTCCCTGCGATTTGTACGACGGTACCTCCTTTTTCAGAAGCGATTTCGTCTCCCGATTACTCAGAGCGTAGCGACACCCTTTATGGCTCCGCCGTAATAACATTTATCCGTCCAACTTTGCCCAAGTTTCGTCTTGAAAGTTTCGCTCTTCATTATAATTCGTAATGGTTTCAAGCGGTGATAAGATCTCAAATAAAGTATTTCGAACTCGTTTGGTGCGATCAGATTTGCAAGAAATATTTCACGGTGGGTCTGTGTTTTTCGCAATAATTCAAAAAATGTCAAATTCCTTTTTTTATTTTGTGCCAAATATTTTAATTTCGTAGAATTTAATTGCCGAGCTTGGAAAAATTATGTTTAATTTTTTAATTTGTAACATATATTGGTAATTAATAATTTATTGTTCAGATCTTCTTATTTTTAAATTTAGATATTTTTAGTTTCCCAGTTTTTCGAACCTTTTATTAATTTAGTGTCGAAAATTATTTAATTTGCAAGACCTGCTTTGAATTCTCGGCGTATTGAGTTTGAATTCTACGTGAACCGCTCATAAGCTCACTCGATTAATTTTAAGAACACAAAAGGTAGAGAAAAGTGATAAAATAGCATCTGAAATAAATTCTCTATTATTCCACGGGCCAATAAAAATTTGTTATTTCACGGCACTGAAAATCCTAATATTAAGAAAATTTATTTTAAAGGCACTATGATTTGGCAAAGGGCCAAGAGTGGAGCCAGCCGATTTGGCCCGTGAACGGCTCATGTATTAGCGGTATATTATATTTTATGACACCTCCTATTTGATTGGCTGCAAAAAAAAATTCGTTCAAAATTTGAGCTCTTGCTATTCGCTGTTATATTTTTCTTTTCATTCATTGGACACAATTAATTGTAATAATTGTACTTACCTGTGACGTCACCAACACCCAAATTATTATGAACCAATCGTGTTTAAAAAGAAAGTAGCCGAATTTTAGAAAAATCTTCCATTTAACAAAGGATGAAAAAAAGAAAAGAAAAAGAAAACGTACAAATAAGACAGTTCCATTGAAGGTACAATCCTTTCTAAGGTACAGATTCTTTCTGCTTACGATGGAGTATTGTGAGTACACATCGTTAGAGATATTGCTGAAAATCATTTCCTTCCGCAGTAATAATACGTGCCCCACATCGACGTCTCACATAGATTGTCGGGGTTTTTCAAAATTCCCATCGACTCGCCTGATTATAAGTCTTATCGTCATTAATTTCCAGCAGAAAGCTATACTTGGCAAGCGCTCCCTCCCGGATTCAATCAATAATAAAAAGTATTCGTACCTTGAAATAAATGAGTTTAAGGACTTTTTTTATTACAGGAATTGTTTTATTTCGAAAAGTAAAATAAATGAGCCATACTCGCAATCAGACAGAGTTTATTGTACCAGCGAAGAAAAAAAAAACTAATGAAAAAAGGTATATTATCTTCAATAAAATTTTTTATATCCGAAAAGGGCTCGAAAGTTGCAAGAAATTAATATTTCAAACAGACACTTCGTAAATCGTGACCGTTCGTCTCCATAAAATCACCTAATTTGCTCCTTTTGAATTTTTGGTCCTTCGAAATTTTTTAAAAAGTCAATGTAGAATGAACAGTAATTGACCCTTCAACCGTTGCTATGGTTTTTGGTACCCATGAGAATCGAATAAGGGATTTTTGGCGTTTTGTGAAATTTGTTGTCAAAAAATTCATGGTATTGGCAAAACCCTCGAACCTTTTGACAAAAATAAACCACGGTGACGGGCAGCTGTCATTGGCTGACGGGGCGGTGGATATTCGTCTTGAGCTCGCGTGCAGTGGAAATTCGTCTTCATGATTCCCAATATTTTTCGTGTGTTACGTCATTTTTATTTTTTTTTAGTGTTTCAATTTAATTAATCAATTTTTAAAATTTTGATTCTTTGGAAATTCCACATAAAATTCTTTTTACGTGTACACATTCGTGGTACGAGATATGCAGGCAAGCTCCGCTTCCTTATTGGCTTAAACAAGCACCTTTTTAATAAGAAAGACGCGGATTATTTCGCAATAAATATAAGTATATGAAGGTAAAAGCGAAGGTATAAACGATAAATGAAGACGCCTTGCTATTCCGCACAAAATACGGATTATCTCTGCTTCGCTGGATCGCCGATGATTCATGAAGATCGTTAGAATAAAGTAGAAGTCACTACTTTTAATCCAAGGCTATTTAGACAGCCGACTAAGCTGGAAAATTACTTTCTTTGAAAGCGATAATAGCCGAGGAAGGGAGTTAGTTTGCCGAGCAACATTGGTAATGCGGCAGTGCCCGTAAAGCTTTTCTATCGTCACCTTGTTGTAGTACAAGAATTTCTATAGGTTGCAAAGCAAAAACTTTTAATGGAATATTATTACTACTGCCTTCTGTGTCTATTTTTTTCTTTGTACCGCTCCTTATCGTCTTTCTCTTTTCTTAATTAAACATTTCTCTCGTTGGAAGCACAAACAGCTGCTCCGTACGCCGCGGTAACAGTTGAGTATTACTTTTCCACTGGACGAGCCGACACGAAGGAATGCAAACTATCTTATTATTAAAACACATCTTGCTTTATTCCGAAAACAATTCTCTCGTTCATGATTTTACTCAATCTTTCCCCTCGAATTATCAGATTTTCTACTCGGGAATTTCGATACGAAAACAGTTGTTCCGTTTTGTGAAAGCATATTATTTATTATACTTTGTTTAATTTTTAGTTAATCCATGATGAATAATGCAATTGCAAAAATTTTATAACACTGGACAAAAAAATGATTTATTAAAAAGTATTTATTATTTACATATATAGGGTCTTCCATTAAGAGGTTTCATTTTAAATTTCGCGGTATTTGTAAATCGTCGAATATACAGCGCTCCTACCGGACAGCTTGGAGACTGAATTTCTTTCGTCCGAATTTCTTCTCTCGACTGGAACTCGCAGTGTTGTCACTGATTGTAAGTCGACCAATAAACGTCACCTTTACAATTTTTGTCACTTTATTGTTCTTTGCGACAGCGACCTCCGCGGTAGAAATCTGGTGTCAATTTTCATCCGTTATTCGGTGTCCAATTTTTTACCACGCCATTGTAAAATATCTGAAATATTGTCGTAGCTTCCCGTAGCTTTTTAACGCTCAAGGTTGTAACCTGCGTAAATCGCTGATCGTTATTACGCTTCCCGACGGACAAATACGATACCAACGCAAACACGGGGCGCTGGATTATTGACTCGGGGTGCGAAATACAAATAATGTAAGTAAACGCGAAGCCGAAGTAACTGTCACGAACGTGGATGGAAAATTATACAAAATGTGGAGACAGGAGGTATAGGGTCTTCCATTAACAGGTTTCATTTTAAATTTCGCGGTATTTGTAAACCGTCGAATATACAGCGCTCCTAGCGGACAACTGTAGAGTAAAAAGTATACGATTTAAGAAAATGGAACGATACACGCTTCAGCAACGAATAGAAATAGCGAAAATTCACTGCAAATATGGTGAAAATTTTGCGGATACAATTCGTAGACCATTTGTCAGAAATCTCGAGGTGGTCAATTTACCAGATATCGTGCTCCACATTTAATCGTTGGGGTTGTACATTAAATTGGAACAAAGATGTCAGAATTTTTGTTTAAAAAACGGCGTTTCTTTAATAATTCAAAATAAATTCTATTTCCGTTGTACACGCCCCGAGTTCAATCTTTTTACCAAATATCAGCGATGCAGTTGCAAAAGCTTCGGAACATTGAAAAACACCGAATGCAAACTTACTAGCAACTCCGTTATAGTAAATTTCCAAGTTGCTCTTAAATTACTGGCGGTATTGCAGTTCCTGCAGAAAAGTCTGGGTAATGGAATATATCGCTTTCTCACTTTTGCTACTAACATTTATTGCCCGGCCAAAGCTTCACGTCATAAAGCAGACCTATTTGCAAAAAGGAAACGAAAAATCAATGAAATACGAGATACGGAATTTACTCTTAACTCTTTCCCCCTTTTTGGTTGTCTTTCCCTATCCAGTATCTCACAAATTTATCGCGAGAACGACGCTTGCCCGAATGCCATTACTATTCATTGCTCCATAGCTCTCCATGACAAAACTTTGAGATGGAGGAGCCAGTTCGTCAATTTTTTTTTATGGGTTGGAAGGTGTAAAAAAAAGTATTAATCAAAATTGAAAGCTTTTACTACCTAAAAGAAAAGATTTTTTATTTTCAAGGGTTTTCTCCATTTGAAAAATTAAATAATAATAGTAGGTTCCTTTTTTCCAGGAAAATTTTATTTTCGTCGATTATTCGCAGTCTGTTTACGTTTCCTTTTAAAAAACGGGTAATTCGCAAGTTCTACAATTTTATTTCTTTGCGTTGATCTCTTCTACAAAAAAATATTAGGCGATTTTGTGATAAATATTCCGATAACGCGTCGAAAGAATAAAAATTCTAATATGTGAGTAATAATTTCAGGAAAAGAAAATTGATAAACAACGTAAAAACCAGACAGAAAAATAAAAATGGTATTTTTTTTAATCAATTGTTCGAAGATTTTCGTTATCGTTGGTGAGAGAGGATAAGTTTATGAACTTACTTTTATTTGTTCCAGCGCTATTGGGGAAAACGTATCAATTTTTGTGGAACAACATACATCGCCAGGATTTTCGTAACATTTGTATAGAAACTTTCCGCTCCAATCAAGAAAAAGAAAACTTGCCGAACTACGGTTTCATTTAAGGGTGAAAAATGTCTTTACACAAGTATTGCGACGAAAACTTCCAATATATTGTCTTTTTATATATTATTTCCACGTTTGTCGAAGTTTTTGTCCTTTTTTTCTTATAATATTACCAAATACAGGCATTCACAATTACAAATATCACTAATAAAATATTGGTGTCTTGGAGTTATTTTGAAAATTACTTTTTTTCTTACTTTTTTTTATTACAAAAGTACGTAGCCGTTTTTGTGATTCGTTGTAAATTTTCTCTTTTATAAACAATTTACTGCTCATTTTTTGGCCGAAAATCGAATTTTTTTTTCATAAGTGTGCTATTTTTACAAAAATCAATTAAGAAAAAATCCCTACGTACTTTTATGGGCAATGTCATGCAGATTAAGAAATTTCGTGGTTTTTCGTTCCTGGTCTTCAACTTTCGGGGAAATCCGTCCTCCCGTGGAGGCCCCCGAAAAAAAGGCGATTTCGAAAAACGACCGTGGCGCCACCATTTTGCAACAAAATGTCAATACAAAATTTTTTTTTACACTCGAATACACGTTTGATAAATTGTCTGAAAAAAATTTCGATTCCTTTTTCCGTACTTTTAAAATTCATTCTCAAAGTTTGGCCTTTTTTTGGACCTCCAGAGTGGTGTTACCCCTTAAGTACAACAAGGACATAGCGATAAATCAAGGATAATTAATTTATCAATTTCGAGATATATATATATACGTTCCAACAATAATTTCCGAAAAATGAAATCCATATCGGGGATCTCTCCAAAAGTTAGCGCTAAAGCCCATACTTCCACCCCAAACAATTCATCCCTCGTAGTACGCAATTTACGTGACGTAATCTGAATTTAAATGGTCGGATCTTGATCCCTCGTAGTCCATCGCACGTCGTCCCGTTTGTACAAGTTTCGGATGCTGTTGAAAGTACAGAAGAAGGAGAGAAAAGGAAGGGCCTACGTGATCGGACTTGAATCTGTGGCTTCCTTCCATCAAATTCTTTCGTCTGGATTTTGCTTTAGTGCTGCAACTTTTCCACTAGGCTTTGCTCTTCTTTCCTCCACATTTTTTTTTTTTACAAGGAGAGACGCATATAGGGCGAAAGGAGGAAAATCTTCGGTGCTATTCAAAAGGACACACCCTTCGTGGAAGACAACATCTTGCTTCATGGTTTTTACGGACGATAACGTGGCAAAAGTTCCGGTTGTCTCGTTCTAAGTGAACTAGACAAGCATCCTTTTTATTATTATCCTTCCATTTCTTTGTGCTTCATTCTAACGAACACTCGCGTCCTGTGTGGATCTTCCCTGGATTTTACTACCGAGGTTTTAGTTTAACGTGTATGTATGTGTTCCTTTCCAAGTTTTTACGAGTCCTTGTTTCTGCGTTCCTTCGGCTTTATTCAAGCAAGGAAACACGGTACTGCCATATCGGGACGAGGAATGGAGGCTTTTTTTCCCCGAAGTAACTGGAAATTTCAGAGTAACAATTTATATTAAAATCATTCCTTCCTTCATTTCCAGCTTTTTTACGTCACTACCGGCGTTTCTATAGAGGACTCACGCGGGACGAGCTCCTTGGACGATAGTTCTTCATTTTGAATTGGGCTCTTCTCGGAACCCGTGAACTCCCTGATAAGATTCGAATAAAAAAGTAAATCTCGAATTTGGGATTGCCTGGGAATGGATGGTGGTTCACTGATAATTTATGTGTTTGTAAGCTTATATATCATTATCGCAAGGACTCTCCTTGACGTGAAATATGGCTCGGTTTGGAAGCCATACTGTTGGAAGGACCACAAAGGGTAGCGTTAACACTTCAATATTTTGTAGTAAATCATGAGAAGTGTCACCTGACAATAGAAAATCTTAGTTTCTTCTTTATGGATTTTCCGTAGATGCGTTAGGTGGCTTCCATTTCAACGATCCAAGGGTATTCGGTCATTGGAGTGATAGAATTTTGATGACTCATATATTTTACTGATTTTTTGAAAAAAAAATTTTGATCTCAAAAGCGAAAATATAGAATTATTATTATTAAAATAATTACGTATCGCGACTAATTGCAGACCCTGGACCGAGAGGGGCCTATCGATGAGCACTTTTCGGGTGCGCGTGCCCGTTACTTCCGCCTGAACTTTCTCGAACAACACAGGATATCAAAAATACGGTTGATTCCGTGATCCCGCAAAATTCATCGCGAATTCAAGCCGGAACGACTGTTCCTACAGGGAGCACGATTTGCATATGAATCACTGCCGCACATCCATGGGAGATTTCTGACTTAAGGTTCCCTTTCATAAGGTTTTCCGCTTTGATGGCTTTCTTAAAACATACTCACGCTTTTACATACGCCCTCCTTCTTACGCCCTCAATTGAGATCGGAAGCATGACTCTCAAATCACGTTCCACGGAATAATAATGTCATGGCATAATTTCCGAGCCTGGAATTTTGTGGATAGTTGTGTACAATTTTCGAGCTCGCGAAGAATTTCCTCATCCCTGATAAGTTTTACAATATTTTTCTCTCTAATGCAATGCAGACTGTACGTGTTATCATAAAATTAGAATATTCGATAATCCGAGTTTTAGGTTAACTTTCTCGAATGTTATCATTCTATTACCCTTTTTTCCATTAAAAAAATGGCAAAAAAACGCTTTTTTTTTTGCTTTTTATCAATATATGCGGCAATATTCAGATGTCAGTCATTAAGGGCGCATATATGCGCCTTTCGTATATATTTATGAACTTGTCAAAGCGTATATATGCGCCTTTAGCAGTCAAAGGGTTAACTAACATTTTATGAAACAAAAAAAAAATTGATTTTTTGAAGCTGCTACATGTATTTCCCCCCTTAAGAGCGATTCATTTCAGAATTAATGGCTTCCACGAACGTTACATACATATTTCATGGTAGTGCGAGCTACATATGACGTAATTGCTGGTTGCATGTGTCCATCGCACTTAAGGGGTTAAAGTCATGGAGAATAGAGGTAATTCGAAGATTCTAAGACGTCGCAATAGTGTAGTAAGTGATAAGAACTTTGGAGGAGCTGCTATCAAGCCGAGGACTCCCCCTATTCATTGCTGGCTTATATTAGATTGTGTAGTTAGAGCTTCGCCAATGGAACTCGCAGTCATGATTCATTCATATGACAAAACCGTGGGATTTCTCGATACGAAAGTACGTTTTTAGCCTCCGTATAACGAGAATAGCGGTTTCTGGGGTTGGCATCTGTTACTAATCTCAGGCTCTCGCTTTGTATTCAGCTTCTATCGTCATTACACGTATGGCTTTGGACTCTTTGCTTCCATTTTGTCTCGTTAATGTAATCCTCGAGATTTCTCGTTGACGCCCTGAGCTGCCAATTTTCATTAGTCGGTGAAAGGTGGAAGGATGTGCCAAAAATATACTCCAAGTGGTTAGAAATTTTAGGGGATATCGAAATTTAATGCGTCCCTCGAATCGGCTTGCATTTTTTATTATTACAGAAACGGGAATAAATTATTACTATTAATTTTAATAAAAATGTAAAACGCAAGTCGACATATTGAGTCGTTTCTGATAGATTTTTGTTGAAAGTGCAAAATGATAGACCGTTTTTTGAAAACTATAAAAAAGGAACTTGATTTATTTGAGAATTTAAATGCGATAAAATTGAATTCTTAAAAATGGTATTAAAATAAAAAAATTAAACAATGCCATTTTTTTTAACATTGAAAAGTAACAACATGTGATCGAAATTATAATTGCAATATTATTTATCAAAAATTACAGTTGCGACGCCACATATTAATTGCGAAAATAAAAAAATTCTATAAAATAAATGACGCTTTAGATCGCAAGACTGAGGAAGGATCCAATTAATTGGAATACACTTTAAGCTAATCAAAACTATAATTAATCGGCAATGACCCATACAGGTAATCGCGAATTATACTGTATATCGTGATTCTAATTACTTCCGTACCGCAAACAGCGTTAATTCTATCAAGGAAGTGTATTACCTGTCCTTCATTTTAAGCTGTATTTTTCCTCATCCCAAATATTTTAATAAACAAAGATCAAAAAAGGTCTTAAAAATACTTTTCTCGTAGCGTAAGAAAGAAAGACATGCATTTTTAACACTAGACTTTCCGTTCAGGCCGACCCGGTTGCGACGAATGCAATAGCGTGCACTATCGCGTCCCACGCGGCGTGAATAGAGAGCCATCTCAATTTGGCGCGTCAATATTACCATTTTACGTTATAATATCGATATTAATTTATAACGCGAATAAATTTCGTAGGAATAGTTACCCGGAGAAAGCAAAGACGCGAACACTTTTTTTTTCTTGCAACCTATGCGATCCTTGCCAATCAACATGTTCGAGTCTGGTGGTTAGATCTGGTAAACATCGCCGTCTCTGGGAGCAATAAAAACCGTTTACGCTTCCGAGTTCGTTATAGCTAATTCCGTAGCATCTGCATTGGGAGAATCAACAGTTGACTGCCAGTATATAACCGCTTGTAATTCAAAAAAGCAGTTGCTCCTAATTGCTTTTGCATGAGGTTGATAACCAAATAGGTTGGCAGAGCAAATAGAGTCTCAAAGTAAACCGTTTATACGTAAAGTGAACGTTTTCGCTTCTATTTGTTGTTCCCCGGATGATATTTATCACAATTATTGTCTTTACGCCACCCAGGGATTTTCCAGATGCACTCGAACCTCTTGACACTTTTGCTTCGAGTTCTTCGGCAGAGGCCACGCCCACTTCCGGTTGGTATCGGCGCGAAATTTAAATATAACACGCGTCCAAATAATCGTAGCCTATTATTAATAATACAAACGCAATATAGGTATTATTAATATAATGGGTTATTAATATTTATGGTGAAAAAAAATTGATATTCATGGTATTTGCAATTTCTCGTTTTTTGAGGAAATAATAAAAGAACTGAACGTGGGTATTTAATTGCCAGGTGTGCCAGAGGCAAATGTTCGCCGCTCCGACAGCCAATGACAGCGAACCGTTTGACTTGTCAAAAAATGTGAAGCTCCGGTTGTCAAAAAATTGGAGGCTGGGGCGTATTCAATTTCGACCGAGTCCACCTTTCTTTGCCTTTCCTCTTTTTTTTTTATTTTCTCTCGCATGGACAGCGATATCATTTGCGGTGTAGGAACTGCGATTTCATGGTGCGAAGCGACGGGATACATGTCCCCTCGTCTAAATCCACTAACGAATACTGTGGTCGTCATAAAACGAGAAACGACACACACTAGATATTTTGATAACACGCATGCAAACTCGTACGAGGGCGAGGGTACGCTTACGGCTCGTATGTGTCCACAAACATACACATTTGTATGATATTCGGCATATTTGTGGAAATGAATTACCATAAAGGCGGCATTTCGTCGGAGACATGGAGGAAGTTAACCGAATTCTTTGATTCATTATTTTCAGCACGAATTTGATAAGATACCGAGATTCCACGCAGCTGCAGAAATTCATTTCGCGTCTCGTATGTTTCGTGAAACGGTCAAACATAATTCTAATATTGATAAATGTGGTAGTAATATCAGGGAAACCAATTATTGACCCTCCAACGCCGAAATGGGGTCACTTTTCGCCGCGCATCGAGTTTCCGACCTGTCGCGCATAGCCGCGTGGAGTGGGGATGGAGGGAGAGATTGTTACAACGAGGTCCCACCTCGTCAACTTCTTCTCTATTATTATTTTTCACTCCAGGTGTGAGCTATATTTTTGCAGGTGGACTATAAATTTATTTCGAGGCAAAAAGGTACAATATTGTCTCCTTTTTAGGTCCCTCCTCGGGCGCCACCACCAGTCGTGGATTTTTTTTTTCCATTTTTTCTTGGTTTCCCGAGTAAAGTGTAAAGGATTATACGTAATAGAACCAGCCTGTTTGTTCGATTATGCATGCACCGTTCCGGAGAAAAATACATCCAACGGAGAAACTACCAAGGCGAGCGTCACAATCTGTTTCCTTGGCTTACAAGCTTCTCTTTCGAAAGAGACCCGTGCCTTTTGTATATGTAGTAGTGGGATCTCTTACAAACTTCGATTTTCTTTCCACTTAATTTTCTACCAAGCGAATCGCTCGAAATAAATTTTAAACGTATAACGTCGATTCGATTCCTTTCAAAAACCAAACGTGGTCTGCCGAGAATGCATTTATATCAAAAGAAAATTTTCTACTTCGATCAAGGTCCGAGATGAAAGAAAACGAATGATCGCCATGACCATAAAAATACATTTTATATAAAGCGTTTGATTAATTTTGGAGTAATTCCAAGCGTATTCGTGCTCCGCAAACTTTTCTATTCCAACCTATACTATTTTTTATAGCCAAGTTTTAGCGAAACACTGGCTTTTATGGCAAGGGTAACCGAGGATGAGGACGAATCCCGTTCTTTTTAATAAATTAACGCGACTCGGAGAAACGGTAAATGTATTTTTGTTCTAATAAATTTATGAACCAAAATTTTTCTTTCGCTGTACCCATTATATTTATTTTTACCGGAAATATAAAGTATCCGAAGGATACGCTGAACGATACCCAGTAGAATTCCTTTTATACTTGACGTTGCGTCGTAAATTCGACTACACGGTGCTTTCGTACATACGGTACATATTATGTAATACGTTTTCTCATAAAGGGATAAATAATATATACTTGAGTACCTAATCAAACACGGTAGTAGCTACCTGTGCAAATATGTGCACCGAATGTCTTCGGATACATTATATGTTTATGCTTACAGAGTCGGCTTCACTTTTCCCTCGCTTCCCTTACATTTTATCTTTTGAGAAATATAAGACAGTCGCCCTATACATCAGACATGAATAAATAAAAAAAAAGAAAAATAAAAACAAAAAGTAACCTACGCTCATACATTCTAAAATATATTCAATATTATAGATATTTGTACATTTTCATATATTTAATATATAAAAAAATTTAATAAATAAATAAAATATTACAAATATAATCATTTTTGTTAATTGCGACAGTAACTTTAACTTCGCTAAATTTCATAAATAAAATGTCGGGATTATCTTTTTTGAATTTGGAAAAAGTTATAATAGTTTTCGAAAAATTAAAGTTTTTCGTATAATATAAATACAAAATTTGAACTGTGATTGCAACGTTATTGAAATAAGGGTTTACCAAAGCACCGTGGCAGGAGCTCGCTCATGAAATATCGACTCCTAAAAATGAGTTGTCTCTAGGACATTTCATTCCATATTTGATCAAAGGGAATAGAGTGTGCACATTTCACGAAACACAAAGGTGGCTCTAACCACTGCTGTGTCATTAACTAAAATATTCCGTTAATTAAAAATTTCTTACTGTGACGTTTTTTTTTGTTTTTTTTAATTAAAACCCTATTACAGGTGGATTCACGTTGACTGTTGCCTTTAACCAAATGAAACGTTAAAAAATCCTCCAGTAAACTATCAACATCTTTTACTCGAGACTGAGCGCTTTGGTGTTTTTCCGACCCCATCAAAATGTTTGCTTGACACGCAGTAATAAATAAGAATAAATAGTAATTATATTACAGTTTAATTGCAATCAATTAAAGGAAATGAATTAAGCAAAATTTGGACGATTTGGTTCATTGTTTCATTTTTATTTTTATTATTTTACCATTTTTCGACATTGACGCATTTTCGTTATTTTTTTTTTGCGAATTCGAAAATAATTTTTTTTATGTATTCTTTTTTTTTTTACATCGCAAATGTATCACCAAAGTCTGAGAAAGGAACGAGAATTTATAGGGTATTTTTTTTGTTAGTGTCTTTTAAAAATACTAGCACACTCGTACGGTTATTTACGGAAAGGACTCACCTGTAATTGCCACAGTGTAATAATTAACTATTGGATTACCAGCTAATATATCCTCCTACATACGCTAGATTCGAATGACATGATTAATTGGCTAGAAAGTTGAGTCGTGCTGTTTTCTTGGATACATAAATCAAGTAGCTATAAGCCGTTTCTATTTCTGGCAACACTCCAATGCTTTTAGATTCATCACATTACATGCCCGTACATTTGCTAAGAAGAGAAGTACCCAAATACTGCATAACTGTTACCATACATTAAAACGATACCAACATTACCATGTGTTCGAACGAATTAAGGGGTTAGGCCACTCTAGAGCCCGAAAAAATAGGCCTTTTTTTGAAATTTTTTTTTGACAAACTATAAAATCAATCGCAATTATGAAAAAGGGTGATTATTATACATATCATCGACTGTATACACTAATTTTTTTGAAGCGATTATCTTCAAAATGGCGGCTGTGCAGCGTTTTTGCGAAAACGCCTCCGTTTTTCCAGGCCAAACTGTCGGAAACGCACCGTCTGTAATTTTTTAATTATAATAAGTCGGTTACTTTTTTCGATTATATATTGGAGCAGCCATAAAAGTACATATCACTTTTTCGATACATTGATTTTTGACAAAATGGCGCACTTCTGAAAAAAATTGCCAAAAAAATCGTCAGAAAATTATTAATAACAAATAAACTATGCGATATAAAAAAAAAGTGATGTGTACTTTCATCGGTGATGTAATTTTATAAATATATGTAAAATTTCAAGTTAATCGGTTGAAAGTTGTCCGAGTTCTGTTTCCGGCAATTTTGAAAAATGTAGTTTCGAGATAAACGCGTTTGAAGTTTTGAGTAGTAGCTCGCTGCGGACCGGGCGGATGTGTACTAAAACTCGAAAATCGAGTACTTTGAGATTTGTCCCGGTCATAATCTTTTGTAACATTATTTTTGAGACACCAAAGGACCATTTAAGACCAAAAAAAAATCGATTTTTCGAAAATCCTAGAGTGGCCTAAGCCCTTAATAGGTTGCAGTCCCCTTAATAGGTTGCAGATACTTAAAAATGTCAGATATTGACGTATACGTAAAAATAATTCGCGTTAAAATAAATTACGGACCCAACGGTGATTAAACAGTCATTTTACTGAATGGTAACAGTTTTACTGTCAATTACTACTGAGTCAGTGTTCTTTTGTGACCAGTCGTGGCAGTATTTGCAAGCGTGGAGCTCCTCCAATAAAGTTATGGTTGCAGCAGGGACATAAAGAGAAACTTTTCGTTCGGCGACAAAGTAAGATAAAAGCCCGTATTTACGTTCCGTTTTAATGAGATGCAAATTCGCAGTTTAATTTATACACATCACGTACACGCTAAAAAATGTCGTATTAATTTCAACACGAACTCGCGGACGAGGGTAAATCTTCCTTTAGCTGGAATTAACCCATGAGGAATAGGTGTTAGACATTTTTCAAAAATTCACGCGTTTGGTGTGAAAAAGTACAGTTTTTATTTGAGACACCGATACAAATTTGTATACTTTTTCTTAAAATTTATAAAGTTTGCTAAATTGATAATAATAGACTTTGCACAGCATAGTAACCTCAGCAAAATCCTAGCAAAATCCTAGCAAACTTTGCACTTTTCACAATATGTAATTTTGAAGAATTAATCTTTCAAAATTACATTAATTTTGGGATGTAAAGGGGAATAATCTGTTACCTCTTCACCAGTAACCGATTTCGGTTGGCAAATAATCTAAAGAAAATATTTCTCAAGCATTTCTCTTAACCCCGAACGCCAGTTCCACAAAAGAATGTAATTCCACTCAGCTTCGATGCTCGCAGGTTGTCGCAAATTTGATCGTGGGTTGAAGCGTGAACGTACCTTTTCATGTGGCTATTCCGCTCTGTCTCCTATAGTCGCATTGAAGGACTTTCATTATTAATTACTTCTGTACCATATCTGCATACACCGCAGTGCGTTCGTTAATGCAATTTTCGCGAGGAAACCGCAACATGATTTAACCCTGATCAAAACCTTCGAGACACTCGCTAACCGGGTTTGTCTCCGCAGGTCTATCGACATATCCGTGTTCGTTATAATCAATGCCTTGCCATATAACCGATTGTCATTGGGCTGAACACTTCTTCGCGTCTTTCTCACGCGCGTTCTGGCTCTGATTTTAATCAAAACTGCCGGTATACGGCAGAGGGGTACTATAAAATGCAAACAAAGGTAAGTTTCCCGGGTAATCAGGGGCACACGTGTACTTGATACGCCGTCACGTAACGTTTTTCGTTTGGAAATGGCGTGACTTTAACCTTAACACGGATCTTCTAGGAAATACAGCATTAATATCGTTTCATTTTGTAAAGTAGCGTGTGAAACGAGCTCCCAGGCTAATGTCCACCTCATTAATAGTAGCATGTGTGATGGCGCTGATAAGAACAGGAAATCAACAATGGCGACGGACTTATCTCCCGTGGTAATTATTTTTTACGCGTACGTGTTATTTTCGATTCGTTGAAATTCCGGAAACAGTCTGATTCGGCGCAAACGGAGAAAAAATCAAAGTCGGACAAATTTGGACAAAAAAGACGAATTTGGACAAATATTGTTGGGTGATATAACAATGGAAAATGTTGCACAATTATTTTACAGAAATTTTGGAAATGGTACTTTTTTGCTAAAAAAATTTCGTGTCAGTTTCAACAGAATTTGTCTCATACGAGTTCGTTTATTTGCTGTAAAATGCATCGTGTAAAATTTGCATATTCATTAAATTAATATTTTTTTTTATCATCAGAGTATTCGAAGTACTACGATTTTGCTTCATTTACGCAGAATTACATATTTACAGGATATTGATTTTTTTAAAATATTCGAATTGCAATTCAAAATGAATAATAATAATTATAAAAATTGTACGCAGGTATTTTTTTATAATCTAGACAAGAGCCGTTAATCCAAACGGTAAACAATTTTTTCGGAAGGGTTCAGGTGATCTACGTTGAAGAAGGTAGAGAACTCGTTCGAGTGAAATTATTTATTCATCCCGGCTCGGGTGTTCCCTGTTGAAGGAAGTGTAAAGGAATGTACTCGATATTTTCGAGAAAATTGGGGTAAACGAAAATAGGACGGGTACAGCTGTTTTATATAGCAACATTAAACGTGATAAAGGATCCGAATTATCAAAATTAGAAAACTTTTCGAGGGTGGTGCCCGCGTAGGAGTAAAAATGTCGCGACGCTGCGTGGGAGGATCCACGGGATTGGAAAATGGCCTTAGCAACATTGCAAAGCGTTAGTCATCCAAATACCGTAGGTACAATTTTTTTTATAAAACTGGTAATGTTATAAGGTACCAAAAAGGGTACCAAAAATGGTACCACAAATGGTACCAAAAATGGTACCAAAAATAGGAGTTGAAGTTCTAATGGCGTTCATGCAATAACAATAAAATTAAATATAACGACAAAATTTGGAAAATTCGAAAAGATTTTCGCAAAAATGGTATATTCAATTTTCGTCACATTTACCATAAAATTAGAGTCAAGTATTAATTTTTTATAAACATTCGATATTTTTTGTTACTAAATACGAGTCCTTCCCCTTTGAGCTACGAATTTTCCTCTTGCTCGGAACTTTAATAACGATGGCTTATGTTTATGCAAATTTATGTAGTGCCTTCGGAAGAGGGGAAACGATGCCTCGCGAGTGGATAAAAATATTCGCATCGTCCAAAAGAAAGGGAACCGAAGGAATCCACAAATTCACTTCTTTATCAATCTCAACATTGAGATCCTCTCCTCGCTCTTGCTCTTGCGTTTACGCAGCGAGGAAAGTTCGGTCAATAATTTCGCCGGGGTTCTTTTCTACTCGTAAATCAAAGAGCATCGCGTCAGAAGAGCGTTCTGGGCTCTTTCGCCTGTATTGTCACAAAGTTCTAAGAGGCAGGCTTTTTCACATCTGCTTTTGTACCATAATATGACGTCACCTAAGGGAGTGGAGGATTAATGAGAACAACACTGACAACTTTAACAACTTACCCGGTCTTCCCGCCATCTTATTTTTATGGAATTTCTACTCCTTGGTGGGTGCCATTTTCCTACACGGTAGGAATCGCCGTTTTTTCTTTCTTTTGTCAATTATTAGAAAAATTAAACTTATTAGAGATATAAAAAAAGGGCGAAACTGCTTCTGACAAGTAATTGGCCCGAAGTCGTTAAATCTTTCCACATAGGGACGGTTGCTTTTCTCACACAGAGTGAAGCAACACTTCCCAACAACTCTCATAATGCCGAGTAAAGTTTCTGTACTGTCGTAAGTTTCTATACCCCAGTCAATATCATAACCGTACCCAGCAAGGTTCATAACTGTTCGGCCTGACCATGTATGTATGTACATACGAGCAATAATTGATGGGTTGGTTTGACATCGGCAGATCAGTCGACTCTTCATTACATTTATCAAAGATTAAGGAACACTCGGGTGTTCGCCTTCGGTGTATTCCGGGGTAACGAAAATGGGCTAACTGTAAATTATTTCACTTAGGAAGGATATCGAAGAGGAACCAGTCCAAGACCAATGAAAAATAATTGGAAGGTTGTAATTAAATAAATTGTGATTATTTGAATCTCGGGAATTTTAATTGAATGAAAATTAGGTGCAATTAAGGGGTAACGTCACTCTAGAGGTCCGAAAAAAGAACAAACTATGAGAATTCATTTAAAATTTACGGAAAAAGGAATCGAAATTTGTTTTAGACAATTAGTCAAACATGTATTGAAGTGTAAAAAAAATTTTTTGTATTGACATTTTGTTACAAAATGGTGGTGCCACGGCCGTTTTTCGAAATCGCCTTTTTTTAAAGGGATTTCTCCGAAAGTTGAAGACCAGGAACGAAAATCCACAAATTATAATATTATAATAAATTACAGGTTTTTGTTATTTTTGTCAGGTTTAAATTTTCTATTAATTTTTTATTGAATTGGAATTGATTTTTAAAATGAAATGGAAGAGAATGGGAAGAATTGAAGACGAAACAATATAAGGAAATAATTACATTAGTGCCTTCATGCGCCAATTATTAATTTCTTGTAATTGTATCTGGAAATACTTGACCCATTTGATGTTACATGTTCGTGTAACAAATGCTCTCACAATTAGACCCGCTACCATAGAGTAACAAGTGCTTGGAATTACGTCGCACGACTATCTATTCATTAGTATTCAATATCTTACGCGAAACTTCCCCCTTAATTTGATAATTATGTCTCGGAAAATTATCTGTATCAATTAAAAAAAAAAACTTTAATTAAGTTCTGCCAAAGTTTCCGCAACTCCTTGGAGCTACAAATAATGCGGTGGAGGAAAGATAGACGAAGGTAATCCAAATGCTGTACTTGCGCTAAACGACTAATAAAGGCAGGCACGTAGTTGTAGTTGAGTTCTTAAAATACACACACATCGAAGGTACTAATTCTGACAAGGTTAATTAGCTCGATGCTTGCGAGGATCACGATCGAGAAAATTCCCAACATCGAAATCGCAGTCTTTGCCGAAGAATTACACGTCTTACATGCAGCGTCAGTGATAAGGGACTGATTTAGCTCCAGACAGAGACGAACGGCAGTAGGCACCGTTGGTCTAGTGGCTAAGGCGTTGGGTTCGAGCGCGGTAGGTCCTGGGATCGAATCTCGTCCAATGCACAGAGACGAACAACAGCACATTTGCGGATTTTATAAATTTAAATCCGTTCAGGAAGTCAGTCGTCACTGTTGAGCAACAACCTTGTTCGTACACGATGCGAGATCTCTACCCCATAAACGCACGTTAAACTGGATTATTCCGACATATGGAACCGAATGGTCCTCGAAAGGTAACGGTCTGCTCCGAGAGATCCAGAAACACGTCCGTCACAGCAGTCCTTACTCGGTCGTTACGAGCTTTACTGCCCAAACTAGTGGTGCATGGTATGCCCGTGGAAATTTATTACACGGCGACGCGAAATTTACACTGTATAAACTCGATACAGAAACGCATAAAGTATGGAGTCTTCCAGTAATAACCTGCGTTCAAACAATTATCAACAAACTTCGACAAACCTTCGCTGGCGCGATGCATGGCAGAAGTATCCTCCGGATGAGGTAACTTTTAAAGTTGGAAACGGTAACGCTTGAAGCCCATGTGTTGCGGAAATGATTTGAATGGAATCTCGTTTCGAAAGTACTTTAGCAACTTTTCTCCTTTGCGAACTTCAAGATCTTCCGCAAACAATGTGGTATCAAACTCGGAGAACTTGAGGTTTGAAAATCAATCCGAGTGCTGCATTTTTATGTCGCTCTTGGAATTCAGGGGAAAAAAAATAGGAGTTCCGGTATCGAGCCATGGGACGATTGGAAAAAAAATCGGCGGATGTAAGTACACCGGCAGGTGAATTGAGAGAAAAATATAAAAAGGCAAGAATGCAAACATTACCAAAATAGTAGTAATAATTGTACAGGGTGCGCCACCAATGCCTCAAAATATTTGGAACAAAATTTAAGAGGTACCACCGACTAAGTTTGGTGCATGCAAAATTTTGGTTCCAAGGTCATTTTTTTTAAGGTTATTGCTGATTTTCAATTACTTTTATTGCGGATTTTATTTTATTATTTTTTTATCATTTATTTTTTATATTATTTTTATTATATTTTCCGATTCGTCCCAAGGCTTTTAAATAAATAAATAAATAAATAACTCTAACTCTAACTCTAAAAGAATTCCATTTGAATAAAGCTCACGTATATGTGCCAATACATTGAAAGCTCAGACGGAAAATGACATTATCTCAAAATGTATAACGATAAAGCTCTTCTCTGGCCTTTAGCTTACGTTCTACGTAGGTACGTATTTCTTTTTCTTGCTGATACGCGGCTAAGATGTTCTATGAGTAAAAGTCAGTCGGTCGGGCTTGCAAAAGTCGTTTGATATTTTATTCATAGGCGAACTTATGACATAAAAGCGATCCCTGCGTCCACGATTCGTCTTTTTCTACAACAAAAGAGACGATTCTTTTCGAAACTGTAAAAATGTATGAAGAAAGGAAAAAGCCTCCCGTCACGATGGAAATCCAGCCAGAAGCCAACGTAGAATTATTTGGCCAGAAATTTTTCCATATTCTCTCACCTGTAGAACTTGTGCGTGAAGTTTGGATATGTCTTGTGGGGTGTGAGACACTCATACGAGCGTGAAAGGAATGGCTTGGTAACGGAGTTTCTGAAGAAAGTCCACAATAGGCTCTTTATTTCGTTACCACTGATTGTGAGCTTTGTGTAGTTTCTCGGCTTTATTCTAATTCCTAAAAAGGTTTTCAGCGTTTCCTGTGGAAAAATGGCTCCCTCTGGTATATAAAATGGGAGACTTTCTTTCTCAGAATGTTTTACTTTACAAGTTATTATTATTAATTATTTGTTATAAATTTATTATTTGTAAATTACCGTTTTTATTATTCATAAATTATTAATTGTACATTTATTTTAGAAAATTCAGAGTAGGTCCAATTGAAGCATAAAAAAAAGTAGCTTTCGCCTTTCCTCCAACTACCTTTGATACTATGATACAAGTTTTCTGAAAATTTGTCCGTAACAAGTGAAATATTGGAAAGTGTGATAAATGGTACAAAATTGTAATCCCCCGAAGCATCGGTACCGTAGTAGCGTCTGCTGAATTCGCTTCGTGCTCAATAAGCTGACGATGAAAATTATGGCCGCGAAAATGATATATGAACAATTTATTTCACGAATATTCCGCTTATCCAAGCCATATTTTTGGCAGGGTGCCTCTTGCGAGAGAGTTCGTAAAAGGGTTGCGAGGAAACGTCGTATAGCGCGTGAGCCAAGTGTTTCGATGCTGGATGCACCCTGCCACCGTGTTATAACAACATCGATATCGTCAACTTGCACCGGGAAGTGACACCTGCTTGTGACACTATACCTTGATCGAGGATGTGTCAACTTTCGGTTGTAGAAGGACGCGTCAGTGTGCGAACTAACACCTTCGTTCCTTTCTTATCGTTTTTACCGATCAATAAGAATTTCTGTTTCCCGAAGTGGCAAAATCCTGGCAAAGCGCTGGCAAAACCCCAGCAAATCCCTTTTTTTCGCTTTTTTGGGAGCACTTTTGTCGAATGCAAGGAAAATATATCACGTGTCACCCGTGCAACCTAAGCACATTCAGCTTCTGAACTTGAATATTGGTCTCATCCTTCCAAGTTTCTTCTTTCCGGCATTTAATGAAATTTTTAACTCGATAGTTCCCAGAGAACACAAACACTATCTTTGGCTACCATCAATTGCCATCGCCCGACACGAAAAATTGATCTCACTGAATAGCCCGGAGAGCAATTAGTCGGTTTTTGCCTTGGTACAGTCGCACCATTCAACCGGACTTCTGGGATCAAGTGGTGCAAGTGACCGAGGTTTTCGTCTCCTCTTCCGATGGGCGTGCCGGTATCCGGTGCTTCAGTGACAAACGGCCGGTTGAGAAATATGTTCTCGGCTGAGATCGCAATTGACGGCTCGCCACGGTGAGGTGCGGAATTGGTGAACTTCGGGAAATTGTTATTTTCGGTAATTTGTTACGCCTTGTTCAGCGGCGACCTCAAATATCTCAAAACTTTGCGCGGCCATTCTTCACAACCTCGGAGGCTGTAGCTCGTAACACTACCCGTTTGGACGTCCTATGCGTCAGGAGTGAAATTGTTGACACTTGAGTGGTATTTCGAAATAGGAGAACCGAAGCAAAATGCAATTACTGTATATCAGAAAAAAAATAGCTATGGTCTATTTTGTTAATTATTGGCCAATTAAAAATTCTGATACAAAACGAAAAAAAAATTATGCTGGGCCAAATAGACAAAATAGGCTTGCAACTTCCTGCTATCGTTTCGTTTTTCGAAAAATCACGATTTTACGTCGATCAACATTGCAATCAGTGGCCAATTGTTGGCCAATTACAAATTCTGATAAAAAACGAAAAAAAAAAAAAAACGTAGGGGACAATTCGGCAAAATGTCGTGTCTAGGTATTGGGCCAAATAGCGAAAATAGGCTTGATATTTCCTAGTATCGTCTCGTTTTTCGAAAAATCACATTTCCATACCGATCGACATTGCAACCAGTGGGCCAATCGTTGCTGCTGCGAGTCACCTAAGTTTTTTCGATACATCGAAAGGTTCCTCTTGCGGCAGAAAAAGGGAAGTGTCCCTGGCCCACGGGCTATTTAGATGCGCTTCCGTAACAAGGTTAATGCCCTCCTCAGACATGAAACAATTCGATATTACGAAGTTAGCCCGCTAACTTTCCACGAACTTCGACAAACATTTTGGAATCTCGATAGCCATGAAAGTTGGTACTCCTTTTAGCGCCATGAACGTCGATGTAATGCTGTGATTCCAAAAGGAGTTATCGTCATAGAATATCGGTTACGGTTCGATATGTACGGTAATGGGATTTACGTCGTGTAAAATAACACAGTGATACCCACGGAAGGGATTCGCCGAACGTCTGATCACCATTTATCACTTGTTATATATACACGTGGGGCCAAACGATTTTCGCGCAAATTGAACAGTTTGGCTTGCGGTCATATGCGTGCATATATGCACGTCCTGGGCGGGCAATGTTTAGCACGCCTTTCCGCTGGTGCATTACACGGGACATGGTGCACATATACGGTGTATTTTAGAATTTGTGTGATCTCGAATTAAAATGAAATTGAAGCCGTATTTCGATACAACAAACCATGCGGAATGTAACGATTCATTTAATAACCCAATTATTCAGTATATGTTTGAATAATAAACGAGAAGTGCCCCCTGACCAAACAAGGGCTCTCGGATGGTACCTGGGATGCGCAACTTGATGGAACTGTATCAATCTCTAACGGATGTACGTATAAACGGTTATTTCGCTTTGTACATTTGGCCAAACATGTTTGTGTCGTCATGGGCAAGGCTCTGCCGTATTCCATTTGATATAACTGATAATAAGTATTTCACTCCAACGTATAAAGCCGATACCATTGTACGGTTGCGAGTATCGAATACCGTAGGTCCACTGTCTGGGGTTTTGCCAGGGTTTTGAAGGTTCCAGGCTGTCTGGGAAAGGACCAAGACCAAAATCGATTTTGACGTAACTGAATTCTGGTATTTTCTTCATGGTTCTAGTCGTGGTTCATATTGGATCCGTCACTTGTAATCGAACGATTTTGACTTTCGACTCAAAAAGGGCGTTATTAAAAGCCGCGGGAAGTGCAATTTCGTAACAAGTTTGGAAATACCATAAATGATCGCTGTCATAACCATCAGCGTTATCGCGTAATCATTTTGCAGGCTGATTTGATGAAGTTTGTCTGCCATGTCATCCCTGTCGATAATATTTTCATGATCAGCTTCCGCGTAACTACCCGCATGTGACGCTACGTTATTTCCAAAATGTGTAATCCGCGATAATGTTATCGTGTAAAACTGCATTTAGTTGAAGATGTTTGGTGTGATCGTTGAACATTGCTCTATCCTGCGCAGAGACCCAGTCCAGTTGGCGGCCGAAGAAAAGGCGTGTTTTTGTGAATTTTTTTTGGGAAAATGATTGCAGGTTTCGAACTGTTTTTTTTTCAAAGTAAAGGTTATATCTTCGACTATGTTTCATAATTTTTTTATTGAAAAAAATTCACAAATGTAGGAGATACAATGCATTTCTCGGACCGCTGGTCAAAAAGGGTCTTCTGCGGTGACCACTGTATCTTCCACCTCACTCGTCTAAAATCAAAAAATCAAATAGATTATGTTTTTGCGTCGTATTATCTAGTCCTTAATCGAAGGATTTGAGAAAATATTAATTTTTGAAAAAATGATCGACGATTGAACGTGAAAGTCCAAATTTTGATGAAAAAATCACTACATTTTCGCCCACCATTTTTTCAAAAATTCATATTTTCTCAAATCCTTTTCTCAAACGTCGTCTTCTAGAAATTCGAAATTAAAACCGATGCATGTGATATTAGTTCTTATTGTAATTTAAAATTGGGCAACAACTAATTTCACGTTTTAAATTATGACTACCAAAGTTCAAGAATTTAATTAATAAATTTTAATTTAGATAATTTTAAAGCTATACTGTTTGTATAATTTTAATCTCATTAAAATCCACTAGTACCATGCAAAACGATACAGACTTATTCAAAAATCGCTACTCACCCTATCAAAATAACCTGACACCTTCTTCGAAAGACTTGTTTTCATAAATTTTTTTTTTCTGATATGGAAACATCTACTCACACGAGCCTTACATCGTAAAAACATCCAATCAACGCCGCTCGTCAGAACTTGAGCAAATTTAGCGAAGAAAGGAGAAGGAGGCATTATTTAAAAATGATGCTCGGTCCCATAAAAGGTTTGACTATAAAATGTAAAGCTGTAAACTCACCCTCCTGACAACTTAGCCCCGAGAGATCCAAACAATTGCTAGTTATATTCTGCTCGATCCGAGGCCATAACATTTCCTCTGCTTTCGTCTCCTGAAATTTCGCATGATTTTTGTAAGAAATTTTATTTTTTTACAAAATTTTTTTACTTAAAAAAAAGCGGGGGTGGTTAATTTATGGTCTGAACTTGAAAGTATTGTAAATGGAAGGAATTAAAAAGGGAAGGTGCTTAAACATTTTCTTCGTCCCTTTGTTTCAATCTTTATTATGAAAAACATGTAAAATCGGGGTGAAAATGAGAGAAGATTTGAATGTATTATATTTTTTCTCATAAACGACTCGTGACGTTTCTCATAACGAGCTAATGTCGTCTACAAATGAACTGTGGGAGTCTGACAATTAGATCTTTCAACAGTTCCAGATTTAAAACACACCCTCCTTATTGTACTTCGCGAACAGTAAAGGGGATCGAAACGATTATGAGCTAAATAATTTTTCGAGCAGTTAGAACGGATTGCAGTAGATTCATCGGGGACGTAATTGCAACATTAATAAAAAAGGGAACGAGGATGAAGAGGGCACATTGTCATTGTTACAATTTTGATGGTTTCAGATAAAAATTATAATTACAAAAATAAGGTGGAATGAAAGAATTCTTTTTTCGATGTTGTGCTTGGGTTTAGTCATGATTTTGCTGGGGTTTTGCTATTTAAGTTTTAAATTTTATCAAACAACAGTTTGCTAAGGTTTTGCTGTATAAGTTTCAAATTTTATCTAATGCTAGAGATTTGCTAGGGTTTTGTTGTTTAAATATCAAATTTTATCCAATAAAAGTTTGCTAGGGTTTTTTCTAGGGTTTTGCTAGAGTTTTCCTAGGGTTTTGGTATTCAAGTTTTAAATTTCATCTAATAAAAGTTTGCCTACGTTTTGCTGGGGTTATGCTGGGGTTTTGCTATTTAAGTTTTAAATTTTATCTAATAAAAGTTTCTTAGGGTTTTAGCAAATTTTATTGGAAAGCATAAGTAAAGGTTAAAAACAATTTGAAGGTAGCGGTTCCAACGTGACAGTACAGGGCAAATGCGTAAAACTAGTAAAAGTTTAAAACTACGGGTACCTATGGTGGTATAAGAATAGTGTAAGAGGTTGATGCAGGTTGGGAAAGAAAGTGGCACTTGGTGAGCAAAAGACTGTGACTTTGAGTTTGAAATGACGCAGGTAAACGTAATATTTCTAGGACACGCTACCTTATGCACAAAGCAACAGGAGTCGGAAGAGTAGTGGAACACCGTAAATCGTAATTAGTTTAATGCGGGTTGCATGTTCTCCGTGAAGTGGCTGCAAGTGTGACAACTCACTACTCCGCACTCGCCGACATTTCTTCATAGGAACAATAAGATAGGAGGGAGTTGTGCTGTGCTTTGTAGATCGAAGGGCAGCTCATAAGTGGAATCAGGAAAATGGACGGCGATCGATTAGCTTCACTTCGCCAACGACTACGAGTCGTGAGACCGGAAAATGCAATTACAACTTTTTTTCTCTCACTCTTTTCAAATCGTTCCCTTTCATAATTATTTTTTTATAAAAACTGACTGGATTCGATATTTCAACATTATTCGACCTCCCGTATCTCGACTTCCACCTGTTCCACGTCCCGGAAAAATCGGAAGGGGACACCCTCAAAACTTGGTTACTCCGTTTAAGATTTTTAGTAGAGAAAAAAAGGTCATTTCGATTCGGATCCACTGGAATGCACTTTTCTCTGAAATTTAAATTCGAAAAAAAAAAAAAACGATAATAATTTGCAGCATCTGATGTTTTCGGTGACAAATATCTTAAGCCCTCGTTGTCACCCCTGTAACGCTTTCATTAGCGACACCTGGTGTTTTTCTCGCCCCATAAGCCAGCTACTTTATTGTAACAACTTTTAATGCATCGAACGGAGCTGCATACCAGTTATTACGTGAAATAACGTTAAGGCAACCGAGAGAGTAGCTCGAATATATTCCGCTGGTTCCAATAACGTTCGTCTTTGATCGACGAAACGAGGAGGAATCGAAAAAAGATCGTTTGGAAACCGTCAGATGCAAATACAGTAGTAGCTCTTCTGCAGGCGCTGGCAGCAGCTTCTATTTCTTCTAAACATTTCCGTTTACCTGTGAAACAGTGCATGGAATGTTCTTTGTGTGAACTGGGTTCAGAGTTGGTGCGAATGTATTACTTTGGCTAGAATAAAGTTCAAAAAGCTTGGCAAACTTCAAAAGACATGCCTTCGCGTCTTTCTCGTCACTTTTTTCTTTTTTTTTTTCACTCGCCTTTGACATTTAGCTCACAAAGCCGAGGTCTGAAGATAAAAGTTACAGACTTTTTCTACTTTCTGTGATATTTATCCTCCCTTAGTCATGCGGGTGGACTCGACGGTACTTAGCATTTATTTAACATTATCTCTTTGGACATTTGGACTCCACAAAGAAATATCGCGCGTGCTCGAAATAATGAAATTACCGCCCCCCCTTTTTTTTTTAAATTTTAAATAACCTTAAATTCCAATTGGTAACTTTTGGAAACTCAAAAAAGTCGCTTCCGTGACCTGATTTTTTGAATAACCTACGTTCGACTTTAAAAACCCTAACAAACCCCCGGTCCGTGGGCGTGGATTGCTTTGTCAAAAGGTTTGAGCCTACCCGGTCCCGGTTCGTCTATGCGTTTTGCGAAACGTTGCCTCTTACAAACCCAAATACACGCGGACGCTTTGTCGCGTACCTCAACAAGAGTTGATGGGAGATATTGATTTGATTGAAATCAATAATCTCGTTTCAGCGGGGGGTAGCGTTAAATGTGCCCGGAGAGCCAATGAGTGCCGATAGATTTCCATTTGGTTGACAGCCGAGGAAAATGAATCAGTGTGTGCCGGCTCCTCCTATGCGCGTATTCGCTATTGGACGTCCAGGCGGTTTGTTGTCACCTTCGCAAAGAATTGGACTTCTATTAACCATTTCTAGTAACCATTAGCATCAATTGGTAATCTTCTTAGAAGAAATTGGGATCCGATAAAAAGTTAGTATTTGTTGCCGTTTAAAATTGCATTTCAAAAAGAAAAGTTCGAAGATTCGTTATAAATATTGAACAGATGAAATTGGTGTCAACCATTTGTGTAAAAAAAAAAAAAATTGGGTGGCGCTGGAGGAGTTGAATGTGTCAATTAATTTTGCGAAACAAAAAGTATTTATATTTAAAAGTCCTCCCACGCTTCGTCACGGTACCCATTCATTGAGCGATCGAGTAATATCGTAAATGAGCGCCTGACAGTAGGCAAGACCAAAAAAATCGATTTTTCGAAAATTCCTAGAGTGGCCCAACCCCTTAAAATAAAACGATGGGGCAAATACACCATATTACAAAAAAAATACTACATGGTGTATTTTTTCACGAGCAACGAAAAATACGTCTCCAGACGGATCAGATTTTCCTACACTCCGACTGGACTCCAGAAAGAAATGGTACGAGCCTGGAGTGCGCAGCATGCAGGAAGTGCCTTCCGAAAGGCACAGCAGATCGATCTCTCGAATTTAGAAGAACTGCACACAGGGCTACCATTTTTACCGTTTTATTTGTGCGACGATCGGTGTGTTTGGAATTTAATCGAGGGATTGCTATTCAACGAATTGCGTGGACCTTTTTTCCGGGCAAACTATACGTGCCTTGTAAATCAGATTCGCCTAACTTTTGCTTGTACGTTACGTTCAATTTATTTATTTTTTTTTTGTTGGTATTTTCTAGGGGTAGGTTCACAAAGACATGTGGCGAGTATTGCATACAACCAGGGGACGCATGACACAGAGCTCAAATACAAATGTAATAGAAAATTTTGATAAATATTATATAAATATAAAATTGTATTATTCATTTAATTGATATAATTGAATTTCATAGTTTTTGTCTTCCTTCGAGAGGATCACCTGTCCTACCCTTTTACACCTACCCTTATTTTCACGTAGCTCATATTTCAGGCACGTTCTCGTTTTTTCTTCTAGCTCGTCGCATAATTTTGGAGCTATATTTTAATTACAACATTGTCCATGCCCTTTCGTACAAGAGATAATGCTGGGACGGGAATGGTCGCGACTTTTTTTTTTTATTACTATTTCACTTCAACAAGACTGGAAAAAAGCACCAAAAATTAACCGGTACGAAAACTTTTCCACGAAACGTGAAAGCAATCTGACAAATGCACGGTTGCAAAAAGAAATAAATATAATCCACGTTTGATAAAGTCATGCACGATAAGTAATTGACTTTCGGTTCGGTAATTCTATTCAAGACTAAAGTTCGCTCTGTGCGATAGAATTTGGACAGAATTGGGCCTTTAAATGGTTCACTTTGGTACCTATTTGTAAGCACGAAAATAAATGTTCTACGGAGCATGAAACGTGTTGGAACGATATTGTCTCAATTTCCGAACAAAATAGAAAATTGGCGAGAATGCACAGCATATACCCTGGGAAAGCGAGGTGAACAATTTGTGTAAGAATGTGTCAACGTCAACGTAACTAAGCAGTCTCTGTAAGACATCTTGTCAGGAGCCCTAGCAATAGCATAGTGGTTAGGTTCAAATTCCGTTCTTAAGGGGTAACACCACTCGAGAGGTCCGAAAAAAGGCCAAACTTTGAGAATTAATTTAAAAAGTACGGAAAAAGGAATCGAAATTTTTTTCAGACAATTAATCGAACATGTATTCGAGTGTAAAAAAAAATTTTTGTATCGACAATTTGTTGCAAAATGGTGGTGCCACGGTCGTTTTTCGAAATCGCCTTTTTTTTAAGGGCCTTCACGGGAGGACGGATTTCTCCGAAAGTTGAAGACCAGGAACAAAAAACTACAAAATTTCTTAACCTATATGATATTGCCCATAAAAGTACGCAGGGATTTTTTTTTAAATTGATTTTTGTAAAAATAGCAGACTCATGAAAAAAAAATTCGATTTTCGGCAAAAAATGAGCAGTAAATTGTTTATAAAAAAAATTTACATTTTTGATTTGTTGTACCCTTATGAATATTTTTCTAAAATTCATAATCGCGATTTTGACAGATTTATCGAACTTTGGAGTTGCGCAGAAATCGGGATCCGATAAAAAGTTAGTATTCGTTGCCGTTTAAAATTGCATTTCAAAAAGAAAAGTTTGAAGAATCGTTACAAATACTGAACAGATGAAATTGGTGTCAACCATTTGTGTAAAAAAAAAAAATGGGTGGCTCCGGAGGAGTCGAATACGTCAATTAATTTTGCGAAACAAAAAGTATTTATATTTAAAAGTCCTCCCAGGCTTCGTCACGGTACCCATTCATTGGGCGATCGAGTAATATCGTAAATGAGCGCCTGACAATAGGCAACCACGAACGAAACGTCAAATCGAATAATCGGAGAAAACTGCGAGAGGAGGTAAAATGTTTATCCACGTATAATATTATAATTATCCATATACAAATTGTTTATTAATATAGAATTATAATATCATAATTATTACAATTACGTTCAGCAAGAAACGGGTAATGTTCCCGATGTGGCAAATACCAAACAATTCTAATAATTCCGAAATTTAAATATTGCATTTGGTCATTTTACAAATCAGGGTACATGCAGCGCCCCGCTGGATATTAAATAAGCAAGCTCGGCGCATGTAACCACTGCTGCTGAGGCAAACATGATTAATGTTATTCCAGTTAGCAAGCAGGAAAATTGCACCTCCACAATACCCCGGCGTGTATTATTATTTATATGTGAAATTCAATACAGCGGGGTAATCCAATTTATGGGATTTATATATTCCCAGAAATTTCGCGAAGGGGGTGCGAGCAAGGAAGCGGCACTCGGGTTTGCGGTACCCGTGTACCCGTTGGTAATGCGAATTCTTACACGAAATCCAAGCGGAAAGAGGAAGCATAATCGGAGCGGGAGATGCATATATGTATATATAGCGCATACAACACATCGGGGTGTTGTACGTACGTGCACCGAATTGGTCGGTAGAATGTGATTTGCATAAAATTACGCTACTGGCGTTATCAAATTACTGGCCAATTCGCACCTACATCGCAATCCCTCTCTATATCACACTCGCTCGCTCTGATTTACGCCACGAATCTACACGCTTTTATATAGACGAGAAGTTCCTGTCTCACAGTTATGCGGTAAACTCAGATTAGGTGGCAAGAGATTTGACGCAGGCATCATATACCCTCTTCTATATTCAGCCGCATAATCCCACGATTTCCCAGCCATTGCTTCGGTCTCTCTTGGATAAGACTCTTAGAGTCGATTCAAAAGGGTATGAAGAAACCCCACGATATCGGATAGGAGGTACTTGCTTTAATCCACCGTTTCATGCAGCCGGTAAAGAATCATTTTCTTTTCTGTAACTTTCAAAGGGGGTGCGCTCAAAATTTCGAGCCGGCCTGGCGGCGATGACCCAAATGTGCTCGAACTCTAATTTAACTTTTTATCTTCCTTTTTTTCTCAATCACGCCGCCTTGCGGCTTACTTGTTGAAACGGTAGGTGATAATGAAAAAAAAAAAAAAAATTTAAGTAACCGGCAATCGAAAGACCACAGAAAATCCAAAACCGAAAATATGGTGTTATAATAAAAATAGTTAATTAATACCAAATTTTTGTATTAATTTTTTGAATGAATATCAAATTTTTGGGAGACGCATAATTGCTGCACTGAGCACCCCCCGTTCGTGGATTTCAAAAAAAGGTAAAATTAAACCTGGAAACTAATTCGAAACCCAAATTCTAAAAAGTGTTTTTTGACACCTTCTATTTAAATTTTGTTTTCATTGTCGCACCAAAGGCGTGGTTTCCTGGTGAGAAGTAGAAATTCCGATATTCTCCATGTCGAGGGCGAAAACGGTGAAGAAACAAGACTCGACGATAAAGGATTCAATAAGTTAGAGAAACGCGAAAAAGGAAAGGAAGAAGCTATGAAGAAAACTCGTAAGAGCGAGTAATTTATGAGTTCTAACGTAAGGCGGTGACAGAGCAGAAAAGTTCTTTGTATGGCTTCGTCCCTCGTGTCTTCTCGTGATGCAAGCAAGGATCCTTAAAAAAAAGGACGAAAAGGAGTTCGTCTGCAGGCATTCTATGCAGGTTTTTTCTTTCTTCGTCGAATGGGGAATAAATGAATTATGAGATTCTTTTCCTTATGTAGCTACAAAGGCGAACGATAAACGAAGACGAAAATATCGGGGGTAGTTGATGTTACCTCGGTATCCGAGCGGATAAAAGGATGCACCTATCCTTATTTTAAAGCACTTACGAGGAGGACTTAAAAAAGACAATGCGTCGTAAATTTGCCCTAGCCCCTTTGTAAATCTTGCAAATTGAAAGCTTACTATTAGATTCAGGGCGAGTAGGGTGTTGGATTACGTTTATATTTATTGCCATACTTTAAAAATAGAGGATCCACGAATAAGTATGTCTATATATATAAGTGTGATAGAGGATATATGATATGATAACGGCTATGGAAGTATAGAATTAAGCGTATCGTCAAAGGAAGCTCCGTGCCGAGTTTTATGAGCTTTTATCTATCCCGTTTCGTGACTTCCGGAAGCGCGATACAAAAGAAACGAATGCTGCGCATTGAAGTTTACGGTTATGTCAACCATTCGCGACATTAGAGTTCGCTAAAACTTTCCGAAGATGCTTTCGGTTTCCCGGCAGGTACGTATATCGAAGTATTGGCTGATGCGTGCGATCAAAATGCGTGTCACGGAACGTTTGAAGTGTTTTAATAATAGGTAAATTTAACGGATGCAGAAAATGCAATTTTTGTGCATCTGTGCTTAATAATATAATTAATAAAATAATTATTAAAAAAAAAAACGTGTTAAAATAATCAATAGTAGGGATAGAAAAGACTAGGGACTGAGGACTAGGGACTAAGGACTAGGGATTAAGGACTAGGGACTAAGGACTAGGGACTAAGGACTAGGAACTAAGGACTAGGAATTAGGGACTAGAAGTAAAGACTAGGGACTAGGGGCTAGGGACTGGAGACTAGAAACTAGAGACTAGGGACTGGGAACTAGAAACTAGAGACTAGGGACTAGAAACTAGAAACTAGGGACAACGAAATACATTCACGGAAAAATTATTACATTTTTGACAAAAACACTTGGACGTCTCTGACGCTTTTGAATGAGAAGGGAAATAAATCAATTCCATCTACTTGTTACTTTCTGAAGTATTTTAGTGTTTTCCATCATCTTTCGAATTTTCTTTTTCTTTTTACCCCGTTTTACATTCATCCCGCGTTCCCGTTATGTTCTTTTCTTACTTTACTTTCTACTTCACAATTCTCTCAATTACGTCAGAGAACTTCCGGCAATTTAAATTACAGAATTGACGGCAGCTAAACTTTTTGCAACGAATTTCAAATGGTTCGTATAACCGTCGAAGTTGGGTAAGAATCGTTTTTATTTTCCTCATTCACCAGACATTGCAATTCTTAATTTTACCAGAAAGCTTAATGAGAAATATCAAGATGTGGGTCACTGAATCTATGAAAGACTCACTCCTTTTTTTTTTTTCTTTAAACGGTTCGAGAATATCCAAAATCATTTTTCTTTATCCTTTCGAATATATAAAATTTATAAGTATCTAAAAAAATGTAAAAAATATGAAATTTAAATATAAGAAATATATAAAAAAGTATATAAATAATGGAAAAAAATTTGTTCACGTGATGTACAGAAATTACAGTGGCAAATGTAATCCACATAAAATGCATTGTGAAATGGGGTGACAAAATAATGTGTGCTCAATTCCCACGCCCACACACGCTGTCTATTCTTCTTGAGTCTCCGGGGGCGTTTCTTTGATAGACTTTGATGACTCCAGAATGCTGTTTTTTTATTAATAGCAAGTCAAGATGATAAATTGAAGTCATTCTAGTATCTCTTGTTCCTCAGGTACCCCATCGTGCAACCTTCACCCCTACAACTCATACGAAGAACAATAATTTTTTACCTTTCCACGGAGGTTTGTCATTAAAGTCATTTTGGGCTGGAAGTCTCACGAGGGGATCATTCTGATAAATTAAGCATATGATATTTGTTTCCGCTGTTCCGGAAACACAAAAGCACTATCTATCACCACGAGTGTTTCCATTTCTTCCAGTACATTCGTAAATATATGATTTCTTTGAGTAACTGACACATTTTTTTTTAAAATAAGGATAAAATAAAGATAATTGAAAATTTATAATATTATTGTTCCTTTATTAATTATTCAATTATTTATTATTATTCCTTTCGTGATAAACGCGGTCAGATAGAAGTAATATAAAATAATTCTGATTATTAGACAAATTTCGTAATTCGAATGAAAAATTATTGAAATACGAGTTCAAAATTTGGAATTTGGAAAATGAAGAAATTTGGATTTTGGAGACGATGTTTATCAGGTCCCAGGAATTATAATTTGTTATATAATAAAATTATAAAAATTGATATAATTATAAAATTTATATAAAAAGTTATTATATAATAGAAATTATAAATTTCTAATTTTTTATATAATTTGAAGATATAATTTCGAATTACTCCATTGGAATAAGGAGAATTTCCATGAAACAAGAAATCCCTTCGTGATTCAATTCTCTTTCCATTAATGGCACCGTCGCTCCGTAATATTCGAGATTGAACTTAACAAAAATAGTAAGAATCGGAAAAAATTGATTGCGAAGGAATACTTCTATAGAGAGCATTACCGAGAGTATTATAGGGGGTTAATAGCTTTTCACAGTTTTTTGCCTCATCCACTTGCTTCCTCAGTTATCGACATCCATAAGATTAATGGACCAAAGACATTATTTAATTGCTCGAATTCGTAGGAGTCGTTCAGCGGCGGAGCCGAGCCCCTGTCAATGACTGGGGCTAAGAGGGTTTTGTTACGAATTGGCTCAAAGGTAACAAAGGTTGAGACATTCGCTTCCCATAATTAACGATGCATAATTCAAGCACGCCAAGTTTTGTTTAATTGGATGGTGTATGCGGAAGCTGCACGATGTTATTCGAGACCTCCCTCGACCTATCGACCCACTAAATTATGTTCAAATTAATTAAAGCCCGTATCACAGAAGAAACAGGATTTTACGTGAGTACACGAAAAAATCGAAAAATGCGAGAACAAGCTCGAAGTTGTTGTAAATTTATTATATCCAAAAAAAAAAATTTATTGTCTTTGGATATTCTGATTTTTATTTAAAATTTTGAATTTAATCAAATTGGAGCGGGTGCCAAATTTGAAAATGATCAAAAAATAGATATTCTTTTGGAAATCCAAAAAAATGTATCGTCTTTTGAATATTTATTTAACATCTTGAATTTTCGCAAATTGGAGTGAATGTCAAATTCGAAAATCACGAAAAATTGAATACGGCACAAGTTCTTCAGCAAACGTAAAAAATCTTGGTCCAAACTTGATATTTATCGATTACTGATTATTTATACTCGTTTGGAGGACAAAGACTCTGATGAAAGCCCATGGTGAAATTTTCGGACTGAGAATGATCGAACAAGCGATCCGTAATTGTCACGGGAATCGACAAAAGGGGCTCAACCTCTCGGAAAAGATTTATGTTATCTCCGTTTCATTGACCACAAGGAATCTCTCGGCTATTAATTGCTCGTGTACATCAGATTTTTCGTACAAAAGCTTTTATATATTCCTCCGAGTTTCGAAATATCGACTCGGAGGCTTTATCGGATTTCCGGCACATCAGTCGGTTTGATCGAGATATCCCAGTGTCTTTGCGGTATAGGACACGCTCATTCCCGGAGATTTGCTTCGGGACTGACAAATCGAAGAACCATAAACGACGAGTCTGAGCGAGAGGATATTTTTTTCCTTTCGCGTTAAAGGAGACCCTTCTTTGTCCATTTTCTTTTCTCATTTACCAGAAAGAACGGAAACGGTAAGAAAAAAAAGCTTCTACCAGTCGAGAGTGGGCTTCTTGTGATACGGGAAAGCGACTTAAACTCACGCAAAAGCAATATTGACGTTATGAATCTTAAGCGAACCACGATTCTCGCAGCTTGAAGCCGAAGGAGCGAATTTCCTTCGTTCCGGAGTCTTCTTTGGGACAGAATAGACCCTTCTCGGGTCATTGAAGACGATATCGTTGATCAATGAAACTAAATTCGTGCCCCATAAAGTTATAAATAAATAATACATCGCATGACAGACGTGGAACCGCAAGAGCATGACTCAATGGAAGGATTCCGTCATTATGCAGAGCTAATGAACCATTTTTATGAACAGAGAGAGGTCCTAACGCTCGCTTGGGTTTCAAAATTCGAGAAATATATCGAACGGGCATTGATTTTATCACACACTGCTGCTCCTCAATGGGAACTACGTCTATTCAATAAAACAAGTCCATCAACCCGTGTGTAAATGAGGTACAGTGCTTTTGTTCTGATTAGTTGATTCATTGTTGTTATCGATACCGGTACACTCATTGTCAAGCGCAATTGCGACTCTCCTAATATTCTACAACCCACCGTAAAAGTGATAGCTAACCAAACACGATGAATTATCGGACCATTTCGCGATCATAAAATAATGGACCCATAGCCTTCGCTATCGTTTCCATTGGCTTTGTCGATTTTACAGAACTTATAATTATCGGCTTTCCAGTGGAATGCTTTTCGGACGGAATCGGTACGAACAGGAACTGCGGAGTTTCTAGGGACATTGGTGGTGTCGAATTTCGCTCACAAATGGTACCCCGTTTGTTTTGAGAGTGGATACCCCAAGTCCAGTTTTCTTTTTTTCTCAAATTTTCCAAATTGGTTTTTATGACAACCAATTTCGAGTGGCACAAATGGACTTAGGACACTTTGAAAATTAATTGCTCAAATATTTTTCGAATATTTTCTACCTTTCGTGGATTTTTTTTTTCTGCCGATTTTGTATACGTCGATGCCAGATTTATTAGTTTTGCTTAAGAGAGCGTTGCCATAAATCCCCACTTTCGAGTGTCTACTGTGATTTAATTTTCCATTTCTTGTACGCTCTGTTGCGCCACAAATCACTCGATCCGTGCTATCTCCACACTTTTCAAGATAGTGGTATAAATTACTGCAATTTATCAGGATCTCCGAGCAATGACAAAACTTTTTTTTTGAATTCAACACTTCATGGACGAGAAGAATCGATCCTTTGGTATTTGAATTCAGTCCAAAGGTCCACTATCGGTCCATCTTCGCGCCTCATCGACTGGAGCATCTTAGTCCATCTCTACAGGGAGATCCTCGCATCGCCTTGGAGTTCTTTGCCCCTTATTGGAGTCTTTCAATGCCCAGACAATTTTGTTCAAATGGCACCTGTAGATGGCACCTGTATGCGTCATTAAAGTCATTTGTAACTTGATGCGATTGCTACTCAACGTTTCAAGGACCGTTACATATTTTCAATGGAACACGCGTTGGTGAATAATCATCCAACGCAAAACACCATGGCTTTCATGGGGAAGGCATCACGTGGACTTGCTGTAAGTATGGGAAATTCTGACGAGGAGGCTGATTTTCGTTTTGTCAAGTTTTTGCTAGGATTTTGCTAGGGCTTTGCTAGGACTTTGCTAGGATTTTTCTAGGGTCTTTCAAGGGTTTTTTTAAAGCCTTGAAGCTTTGTCTCTTTTGGTTACAAGTTTACTCCAGGTACACTTTAAATTGTATAATTCAAGCCCCACTAATGGGACCCATACATATTCGTGACTCGCCTTACCAAAGCATAGGACTTTTATTGTTATTACACATATGGCTTCGGACTCCTTACCTCCATGCCTTGGTGGGTGGAACCTTAATTGCACTACATAATCCAACACGACCTAATCTGACGATATATGAGTCTCACTGAATAATCAACGAAGGGGAAAACTTCCAAGTTGGACGCTCGCCAGATTGGGAAAGGGGCAAACCAACGGATAATGCTTTTGTGTGAATGTTTATAAAATATATAGGTACAGGTATAAAGCAGGTGTTACTGGACGCTTACTCCTAGGGGAGCCTCTTCATCGATAATAGCTCCGCTAACGAACAAAATTCTTACCGCAATTGTAGGTTACTGCGATAATACGAGGATTATAATACTTATCTCAATACGTATTATGTAACACCGGTTACAAAATTTCAAAACCGGTTACAAAATAGCACTAATTGGAATTTGCTGCTTGTAAATTAAAAAAACTAGAAAAATTAAAATTTTGGAAGCCCAAAAAACCGACGCATTTTGACACGGAATCCATGGATCGTAACGAGAGAAGTTCAACCACAACATTGAAACCCGAGTTTAGTGAGAAGAACCGAAGATGTGCTGCGCAAGGTCTGGTCTTCCGGAAAGTTCTTTTTGGGGAAGATGCATTCCTCTGGTCAATGAGGAACGTTAAACAGTTTTAACGTAATGATTAATTAGCTGACACGTGTAACGAAGTTTAATGGATGCCGCGATCAATTCCGTTGATTGCACATTCCCGGACGTGTTTCCCGAAAATTCTTTACCCTTTTTAATGAAACCAGAAGTTTCATGAAAGGGCGACGGTTCTAAAAGAAATCAATAGCTCGTCAAAGGGTGTAACGTCATATCGTGGAATGCAGCTTCTAGCAAATATATACGAAAACTTGTTCATTTATGGAAAATGAAAATTCCGAAAATGAGAACCATGGGTAAAATTTGCCGCATGAAAGTGGCCATAAAAAAAAATACAATTAGTTACCGAGTACCCACTCGACGACGCCATAAGCGAGATTTCAAGATTTTCAATGTACGCATTTAAGTCTGACTGATGTAAAAGAAGTGGAAAAGGTTCCTGCTATAAGAGAGGGTTTTAGCAGACACAAGAAGTCAAACGGGTTTTATCCAAGGGGATCAGAATCCGATTACAGCAACTTTAAGAATCTTCCCTCGGATCTTTCTTACTTTCAATCCCTTGCCTTCGCGAGAATCGTATTCACCTCGATGCTGCTACGTAAATCGTAAGAAATCAAGGTAACCTTTGTGGCAGCCTTGAAATCTTGAAAAAAGAAAAAATACAATAATCTTAATCTCCGTCCATAAAGTTCTCAGCAACTTTGCACTTCTGTTTTAAACTGAATTTAGGGAGAAAACTGATTGTGAGTTTCTGAAATTAATTCATTTGGTTAGACCCATCTTTTATAAATTATACACATTTAAATGAATTATTTGGCCACAAAAGCAAAATTAAATCGGTTAGAGCTTTACAATTCCACTCGAAATTCAAGTTTCTGAGCATAAATTTAAAGGGTATTTTAATTACAAGTATTTTAATTTAATTAACAGTTTTCTTTAATTAATTTTTAATATTTTCTCCCTATTTTTCTACAGAAAAAGGAGGGAGTGATTATTTTTCTAAACATAGGTATTTTTTCGGTCAATCTTATATATTTATTTTGTAAACTGTAACTATAGAGCGAGAAAATGATACGCTACCATAAACCCGAGTCACTGAAGATGAATGATTGGCGTAAAACTGACAACGACTGGACGCTTTGAAATGCTAAATAATTCTCGAAGATATTCTTTATAAAGGACAGCTCCATAGGCAGATATATTTATAAGCAAATACAGCACGGACGCATAACGTGGAAACGACAACTTATCACAGATGAGCGAAGTCAACCGTTGTAGGATACGTGGCATCACGAAACAATTGGGATTCAGGTAGCGAGTTGTATGACCCACGTTTTAGGTAAAGGGTTGATGTAAATTAACTGAAGACACTTACACATATATCACCGCAGTGAAATAGAGATTGCGTCTCTTGTCGTGACATGTATTAATGAGTTATAATGCTCCGTGATGCAAAATTCATTAATATGCACCCGAAAGTCATAATATCCCCGAAACTACAATAGCTGCCATTATTCTCTTGTTTAAGTGATACATTAAGATTCGTGACAGCTTGATCAACAAAACGGATTCCATTTTCTGCATTACGTGCAACCAATAATGGCGTGATCGTCCAAATTTTAATTTGGACGTGCTTTTTTCGAAAAAAGTCCACCACCCTTTGCCAGGTTCCAAGCAAGTCCAGTTGGTGTGTTGAAAAGTGCAATATCTGAAACTGCGCTTACCAATTTGAACGTTGTCAATCTGGCCTATGGTGTGACAATCGTAATTGAGGCTTAATTTTAATAATAAATATATAGAGCTAAATTTATTTTTTATTCACAAATGAAATTTTTGAAGTTTCAAAAGGCCATTTTTTTAAGCCTCTAGAGTGGCCTAAAATTTATTTTGATTTAATTATAGAGTGAGAGTGGGCCTATCGTCTTTCGAAATGACTCTAAAAAGTGGGATATGTCGTTTGCAAAATTACGCTAACTCAAACGAACTGGCCGCAGCTGTTAGATATCAATTAGGGAAAATATAGCTCCACTTGAAAAGTGTACCATAAATACGAAATTAAAAGGAAGCGAGGTATAGCAGTCGGTGTCGAATTACATTGCAAATTGCCCTTCAAATTGGTTGCTTTAATGGCTGTCTTGAGACACGATTAAAGTGATAGTCGTTTTTGTGGGTCACCAAGAAGAGCTGCAGCAATTTCCGACTGGCATTCTCAGTAGGACGAACTTTACTTAGCTCCGCTTCCACTATCGTTCGTTCATTTGCCGCGAAATACGTCTTTGCCGCTTCCCATTTTTAGATAGAATTCATTTGCCTTTGAAAACCCCTTATTACCCGTGGCAGGGAAGCTTCACTTTCGGTTTTTTCTCATAAGCAACTAATTAAGGCAGCAGTTACTTACTTTGCAATAAAACGAAATAATGTGTTAATAAATGCTACTGCCCTCGACACTCGGGCAAAGCTCAAACCACGTTCTTTGATCAGCACTTAACTCAGGTGGGTGAAAGTAATTTCGAGGTAATAAATATCCCCTTCGTAGGAACTTTGAACTCATCTATCCGTTTCGTTGCGAGACAAAGGCAGTTTGAGCGTTTTTTTTTATCCGTCTTCGGGGAACAACGTTGTTTTATGCCGTGTAAAGGTTCCAGGAAGAAAAAAGTCCGCCAAGACAAATTGTCTTGCAGGATATACGTTCCGAGACTTGATAACAGCTTCTATTTTTCTTTCGTTCAATCAAAGAGTGTTTCGCAGGAACATGTGTGCGAATCTCGTTCGCTGCTTTCGCATTGTTTAAGATAATAATTACAGATGTTTTAAATAAATATATATTCTTTCCTCGTTCATTTTTTATAATTTTATCCATAAACAATTTGGCTTGGAATCGCTTGAAAAATATTATTTAAATTAAATACTGAAAATTTTGAGAACTGGAAACGAATGAAAAAGAAATTTTCAAATTGAAAAGAGTAATGTATTAGAAAAATTGAAAATGACACAGTTTAATTTTGGGAAAAATCGGAAAAATGTAAAATTTAATTTAGAAACGAAACATCAAAAATTGACCGACAAAATCACAGAAACAGAGGAACAAATTTTAAAAGAAAGAATTGGTAAATGATTCAAAAACTTCAGGAATAATAATTCCCGCTGAAGAAAAAAAAAATAAGACCGAAAGACAAAAAAAAAGAATATTTATTTATTTACTTCTCAGGTGCCAGGAAAATTTCCTTTAACGGGGAAAGTATTTGTTGACATGAAAAATGTAACCCACTCCATAAAAAAATCAAGAGTTCCAGTGGCTTGCGAAGGTCCTCCAAAAACCACTCGTACTTTCAAGTGCTTGTAACCCTCGAAAGTTCGCCTCGGGTAATTATAAGTGAAAAAAGAAGCTGAAAGCTCGTAAGGTCCGTCCGCGAACGTGGAGGGAGCAGGGAATATACCGCAATTATTTTTTCAAACGAATTCTTTTTTCAAGTCCAATGCATCCCGAGTAACGCTGAAATCCGAAACATCGCACTGACAAAACGAAGTCGGATAACAAGTGGTGATGGATCTCTTTGTGTAGCATCTTTTTAATCAATTCAATGATTGTGATGAAACTACTTTTTTTTTTTAGCGTGCATTTCCAACTATACTCCGACAACTATTCTGTACGTTTTCCAATTCTCTTTAATTCCGAGTGTTTTACGTGGATTCCCTCCGTGCAAAGAATTTATTAACTTTGCTAAAATTGTTTCCCCCGTTCCAGGGACAATATCTCGTCACCGCGAAGTTAGTTCTTGTTATAACAAGCGAACAATTTGGGATATGAAGATAGGGGACAATGGAGTTGACGCGATTCAAACATGTTACCGGTTTAACAAATACGCGGAGGAACAAAAAAAATAGTGGTCGTTCGAAACAATGGAAATCGCGAGAAACAATAACGAACGTCAGCCAGTGGACGTAAGGTGCTCGAAATAATAGTTATTTCACGGAACTAACTATTAATTACAGTAGCCGTGGCCGGTTGTTGTTAATATACAGGGTGATCCACGAAACGTGCGCACCTTCATAACGCGCCACGCATATTTTGGAGGTTATAAAGTTGCGCAGCTTCCGTGGACCACCCTGTATATTTCTTTTCCAAAAATAATTTTTGGAAATGTTTTATACGGAATCGAACACCAGTTTTAATTATTATTTTATATGTTTCTTAATTATATCAATAGTAATTAATTATTGAGGGCTATTAAATTAATACCACGTATTCCGAGAAAGAAAAAAAAAATATACCGTTGGAAAAAGCATTATTGGAAAAGAATCCCTGTAAAATGTATACTTTCGCGAGGAAAGCCCGGAGTGCAAAAATTTCGAAAACTCTTGGAAACTTTGCGTATTTAGTCTTTAAACGTTTAGTTGTTTCCAGGATTTCTCCGCAATGGAGGCTACGGGGATGCCGAAGTTATCAAGGCGCCTGAACTAGTTCCCCAAGGGGTTCGATATGGCTAAGCCCTCGCCGCTGCAACGTATATGTCTATACATATATAGTCAGACACCGAGGCTAGTAACTTCCCGGCTCTAAGAGGTACTTCAGATGGATGAAATACTTATTGAAATTCTCCGGATTCCCGAGAGGCCATTCCCTTCAAATGCTTGAATTAAAGTAGTCAATGCGAATATCCCGGAAGAATATCCGACTGTCGCCACGGCACTCGGTGGTATTACAATGGCCGGATCCAATACCTGCTCCAAATTGGCAAGCAAGACAATGCATTTCGGTAAAACACTACCATGGCGATGTTTGAAAAATAATTTTCCGCCATATTTTGGAATTTACGATAAATACACTCGCGCTAATGTATTTTTTACCCGAAACGGAAAATGCCGGACGAGGTTGGGACCCAGGACCTACGAGTGTCAGTCCAAGGCCTTACCCACGACACCAGATGCATTTGCAATTTGAGAATATTTTTAAAGACATTTTTGCAGTCGCGAGTGCAGCCAAGTTCCACATTTCTCGGCATCTGGAATAGACATTTTCCAAGACTCGAGTGTAACAGGTACCTCGGTCCATGCGAACCATGAAGCGCAGAAACTGGGAATAAAGTCTCATTGTCGAGGGGAGGTTCATAAAACGAATTCGAGCAAAAAAAAACAATAGCGCAGAAGGAATTCGCGATGGAAGGAAGGTAATAAGAAAATCCTATTTTCCACACCACGAGGTCGCTGAAAAGATCTTTTGACGATGAAGCAAACGAAACCTTCGCGTACTTGAGATCCGCTTCAACTCCACACTGTGCTATTGACCCTCGCTGGGGTATTGCAGTTCGTATTTTTCTTCAGCCTTCGTAACTGTATCAACGTATGGTCTTCCGAACAATTACAAACTCTTTACGAAGGTACCGGATTTGCTCCGCTATTGTTGACTGATCTTTATCCTCCGCAGCCTTTGACATTTCTTTCTTGCTAATATTTTTCCTCCTACTGTTCCTCGGGCTACCACTGACATCCGGAGTATCCGAAACGATCGAATTCGCTGGAGTTTTATGTTCAGGAAAACTTGAGAAAAAGGTAGTTGGGAATGTCTATTGCAACTCAGAAAACCTAAACTCGATGGTAAAATTCTTTCGACTTTGTACCACCAGGAACTTTTATTCTTTTGTTCATTTTGAATCTCCAATTTTCATTTTTTTCTCCTTTTATTTATTTTTAGGGGCGAAAATAAGCTGAAACTAATTTTTTTATTTAATTTTTCTAATCTCCACTTATAATTTTTTGAATCCCCATTTTTAATTTTGTTCAATCTCCAGTTTTTATTCTTTTTAATGAAATTTGTAGGCTGCAAGTAACCCTAGAAACTTTTAAGTGCATGCGTTCAACGCTAATCTTGCATTTTCCAGTCTGTGACGTGAAATGGCAATGATTCGCAGTGTCAAAAACTACCCAACCCCGTTTTCAACGGAGGACTGGCTTTACACACGAATTCTCACAATTGTAGCGAGCTTGGGCCACATCGAAGAACTTAGGAGTTATCGCTGAAACATTTGCTCCTCATTCTCCACATTTTAGAAATAGTTTCTAAGCTCCTGACTGCGTCACTGTTCGCTAAGATTCACTGTAACAGCGGATTCCTCGCGCGTAAGACAAGATACGTCTTACTCTTACGGAAAGTTCATTTACTCTGATTTCCGCTGATTTCCTATTTTACCATTTTTGCCAAAACAACGATCGTCAGTGGAAGCAATAACATCTGCCGGGACACTATGTCTTCGTGTAGGGTCCCAGTGACGATCTCTAAATTGGAAGTCAATCCGACTCAAAATCAATCTGTCAAAAAAATGTAGTTAAAATAAAATATACAATTGTTCGAAAAAATTTTTATTTGTTGTTACGGATGTGGCTTGCAAAAAATAGTTTTTTGTTTTTTTACACGAGTGCGGAAATTCTTGAAAAATTGGATATGTGACAAATGTGTAAAAGGACGTTATCACAGCAACTGAGGACAAAATATTTCTGGAAAGTATGTTGGGGATATTTGACCAAACGCAAATTTGCATATTATTAATTGAAATACCAGGAAAAGGGGGGGGGGGATTTATTTAAAGGTGTAATGGCGATACCGCCGATACCCGGGACGTAAAATATAGATAAGAATTTACTAATGCACCCGTTTGAAGATACCGCTCTGGGTCTGGGGAATTTCAGCTTTCCGAGAGAAATTGGACAAAGCTATGCAAGTTATGTTTGCAAAGCATTGTCTTTCACGGATCCCAAAACCCTTTATTCCAGGAGGAAGCTCGCCTTATAGTCTATTCAATATCCGCCTTCGGAGCATGTATACATATATGCCTCCAGTTTCTCTCCCTGGAGTTCAATGGTGCTGCGGCTATTGCGCAATCTACCAATATCTTAGGTGGTGTGTAGTCTTATTGTACACTCATATACCTTCCGTCTTTGGATAAACATATGTGTGCGCAAATATGTGTATCTGTATTTGCAGTAAACTATACATCAGCTATCAAGCTATTGGTAATACGGTCTATTGGAATAGCTTGATCAGCCGGTCTCGATACTCGAGCCATTAGACAATTCCTAGCTTAAGGAGCATTCAAGCCAATGCACGGCTCGAAAGAATCGTACGAATGCATCTGCTGCACGAATTGGAGAATGCTAATGTACAATTAAGTGTAGCTACGGAAATGCGTCTAATCTATTTGTTGTCGATTTCACTCACTCTGATATTGTCGAACAAGACTTAAGTCCCATGGTGGACCGATAAATGAATTTAAAAATGCATCCACTCAATTTTTTTTCTTGGGAAATAATAAAACAAAAAAAATATACGTATAAATTTATATAAATAAAGAAAAATAAAAATAATTTGTAATACTGAAGAAATTGTTTAATAGAGGAACAAATTCTTATATAAATAATATTTTAATTAATTATGATTTTTTTATGGTAGATTGGTATATTAATTTTGAGAATTAAAAAAAAACATTGAGATATTTGAGAATATTAATTAAAAATTTGGAGATTGATTTTAATTGTTTTATAAATAAATAAAATATTATCATTACGAGCAGAAACTTTACTCGATGCATACAAACGTTGCTGCAATTTCTATTCGCGACATATTTATTTCCCGTAGAACGATATCACTTTTTGTGAACTACGACATAATAACCATAAAACAAAACTATACATACTATAAAAATTCGGTCGAATTGATTCTTTTATACACTTAAACGACAGACAATACTTTCTCGTCGATATCAATAGACCCCAGGAAAGATGTTTGATTCCATGAGACTGTCCACCCTCACGAGCTTTTGGGATTTCGAACCAATAAAAACGTATTCGGATATTCACGTTCATATATATCACTGGATATAGACTTTACGTATGACCAAGGGTCGAGTAACGTGGGCATTCGTTTTGGGGATGACAGCAAATCTTGACCTAAATTTGCTCAGCTCGCAATATCCAGTTACTGAAGAAAATTAATAAACAAGCTGCAAATTATTATTCACTCATTTTCTTTGCCGTTCTTATTTATCTCATGTATGTGCCCATAATTATGAAAGTGGAATAAGTCAAGATTTGAAAAAGATTTAGACTTAGACCACTTTCGTAATTATGGGCACATATGAGCCGTTTATTTTCAAAGTGGCTTAGTCGATTTAAAAAAAAATGAAAAACTCGAAAATTTATAATTAAATTGCTGAAAACTAATTATTTATGCCGATATATAATGACTCTTTAAAAATGGACTTAGGCCACTTTCAAAATAGACGGCACATATGTCCTATACGTTTCTATCAGTCGGATAGAAAAATGGAAAGCGGAGTGTATTTTGATTTTTCTTTCTGCATTATTCCCCAGTCGCATTCGGAGAGAATTTTCATTTCGATCTTTATTTTCACCCACATCAGGCAATTCCCAAACCTAATTCCAGCTTCTGACGATTTTGGTACAGATTTTTATACTGGTTAGGCAACTTTTGAAATTTTTGACGCGGTAATTTGGCTGTAAATTGGAATTTGCAATAAAACTCACGAATAAAAAAAAGATTAATATTCAGAAATAAATAAATATATTACTAAATATTATATTATTAAATATTCTGAGATTTTTGAAAATGTATATCCATCTTCCTCGAAGGTTCAGTTTAAAAGGCGTCTTTTTTTCCAAGTGTTCAATTTATAGCGTCATCGCAAACTTTGAGTTTCTGCGCGTGCTAACGTAATTGCGCTTAATTGGGATATCAGGGTGGCGAACAGGTGGGTTAGGTACCGAGAGCGTTAGGGAAGCCTTAGTTAGCTTCCTATTCAATGTTAAAACATGGACTTTCCATATTCGACGCCGTTACTTTTTCTCCCAACAATTTTTCTTTTTTTTTTCACTTCCTTTCCTTTCGCACGTGACTTTCCATTTCCGTGATATTCGTAAAAACAACAAATTTGATCGTAATAAAACCAATGAATGAAAGCAAAGCCGTGTCTGCTAGTCAATGAAATTTATTGAGTTTGCGTCTCTGAAACTAAACTAATTGCAACGTTCAGGATTCGACAAGTAGTAACTGAATAAAGCCTTGATTAAAGAGTTACCGATATATGACTTTTAATGAGAACATTGTGCAGAGAAAACTAATTAGCGTCTACGATAAATGCGCAACAAAAGCGAATAAATCGATTTCGTAACAAAAACGTAGGAACAATTACGAATTAAAAGGGCAATTTTACGTAATACCCGTACTCGTGATCAATTTTTCTTGGTTCCAAAAAATATATCGGATAAGGGTCGCCTGATAATCCCCAAAAGTCGATTTCAAAATTCGATTTTTTCGGCCGAAAGTTGACCGATCCTCGCCCCGGCAAATGGGGTGGAAATTAAAGTCTCAAAAATAAAGTCGACGAGACCGATTCTAGGGGTAATTTGACGCGTGGAATCGATTCCAAAAGTTTATTTTTATAAATTCCTAGCGGAAGTTGATGAAACCCAAATTTTTTGTAAAAAATTGAGGAAAAATCGTATTTCCCGTAGGATATTTGGAATTTTTATAATTAAAATGGATTCCTCGCGAAAAAATACATCCGATAAGGGTCTCGCCATAATCCCCAAAGATATTTGACATAACCCTCCATTATTGCTATAACAAAAATCTCATTAAAATATCACAGATGCTGGAATAAAATTCTCCCATGTTGTAACAAGTTTCTCATACGTAGAAAAAGTGAAAATAAATCACTCGTCTAAAAAAAAAAGGTCACTTTCAAGGGATATACGAGTTTAAATATTCCACTGGCAAAAGCATGAGGTCGGTGGATTGTATTTTTCCTGTATCATTCACTTACTACCGGTTTATTCCTGAATTACGGTGATGCGAAGACAGAAGCTTATCGAATGGGTAACAACGGAAGTGGTTTTTACTAAAATATGGAGAGTCACGATGGAAACGTCGTTACTCAGCGGCTTTCATTAACCACTAGAATGGCTTCGTTAGTAGTTCGTGAAATTACGTTCTTTTTTTCCTGATGATGCACCGCTCGCTTACTGCCGTATCGTCAGAGATTCATTTGATTCCGATGCACGAGACCGTTATACGTGCTTCGAGTGTGCGGTTACCATACGCGCTGAAAGAATTACCCATCCGGCTGACTTATGGCTAAAACATTTTGACGCAGTGTGCCCTTAAATCGCCTTTTCGAGTAAAAAAATTGCGCGTTACGGTTTCGCGAAAATGGTCCGAAAATGCATCCTTTTATGCGAAAGGGAAATGGCGAAAGGAGGTCACGAAGGCAGCAGGTTCCTATGATTTCCACGGGATCAAGGATTTAATTTCTTTCAGTACCTATAGACGTTCAGCAATCGAATGACTCGAGAGATTTCTGCTCGTCTTTAATAAGAGGAGATGCTCTTATAGGCGATTGAATAATGCCCGTGCTCGAAAAATGGAATCAGACCACCGTAATGGGCGGATTTCAGAAGTTGGACTATTAGAATTTCCACGGTACCTCCTTTTTGCGGTACGTTTCTTACAAAAAAAAAAGAACCTACCCACCAGCGAGGTTATCGAAGTATATGTGGGATCGCTTTAATAGAAGAGAGAGTTACCTCGTAAAAGCAATATAGTGTCAATAAAAACGAATGATCCCTGGCATCGTAAAACTCAATCCTTTTCCCACACGTTCCTACTACACCTGACTGTGGATCGCTTTCTTACGTAGAAATATATAGTCCAAATTACAGATTCACAAAAAATCCGTTGATGATATCGTTCCAAGGGATATCCAATGCGACGAAATGTCGCGTACCTGTTTACCGTACTTCGAGTTCCCACCCCAACTCCATGGGAAAAAAAATAGTTTTGAAATATAAGCAGATATATTCTATTGTATTCGGATATACAGGGCGGGTCACCACATTTGGCCATCATTTTGCTATGCGTAATGGCAAAATGTGGTGACCCACCCTGTATATGCGTAAATATATTGTCTTTCCGTTTCATGAATATTTATACGGTGAAAGTAAAATATATTTTTCATGAATATATTTGCAAAATTGCAAATATATTCCAAATATAGTATATTTGCAATTTTGCAAATTTCCAAATATATTTATATAATTTGCAATATTTGCAAAATATACAGAATTATGTTTTCTAGTTTAAAACTGTAGGAAAAATTTTTCCCCTAAAAGTTCCTCGAATGCTGGAATTTTTTATTATGAAAATGGAACTACGAATCTGTTACTTTTGAATGAAAAAAAATGAATTAATAATGGCAATGATGTCTCATTCCCCTCCGACTCTTCAAGCGAGCACCCCTTTAACGCGTCGCAACACCCCAGCTTTTATGGGCCATTTTAGAAACATTTCGAGTAAAGGCGTTAATTATGGACGGTATTTTAAGAATAATGGTTCAGGCCGGTCTACTGGGGTCTAAGACGCCCCTGTCTGAATCGACCCCCATTTAGGTAACTTTGTACCAACGAAATTTTATTGGGTTTTTGAAAATTGCCTTTAAAAATTGACACCAACTTTTCGAGCAACCTGATACCATTTTTCTTTCATGCCGAATATTGTATTTTCATAAAACAACCTATACTACTTGTTTAAACAATATTTAGCAATTATCATAAAATTTTTTATTTTTCTAAAAGTGAACGACTTCCGCGCGGTACAAATTTTTATCGATGGTGTCCGAAAATCCCCAGTGTGCCAACTACGTTGTTCCGGTCGAGTGTTAAATTATTTATCCATAAACGTCAATACAGGATCGAAAATTCTTTGGTTTATCGCAAATCGGAAAACTTACATTCGGTATCGATTGCACACCTATTACCAAGTTATTACTAATTTTCCCTGAAATTAATTGAACTTCCAGCGACGGAAGAAAAATAACTAAGCGGTTACGTGAAAATAACTTCGGTAAGCACAATTAATTATATGGGGTCTTATGAAACGGCATGTCATCGATTAGAATGAAAGCTCGGGTAAAACTTCACGACTGACCATGATAAATTGCTGAGTCTCTAGTTCACTCGGTAATTAAGAACGGAAATTAACGGTTCAGGACTACAACGATATCATCCAAATGACCAAGTTGCACGAGTCGTCCATGAAAATTGTGGGTGAAATTTCACAAATTTTCAATATTACCATCGGACATTTTATCTAAATACATTTTGCTGGAATTAAATACATTTTGGTTAAGCGGTTAGGCCACTCTAGGATTTTCGAAAAATCGATTTTTTTTTGGTCGTAAATGGTCCCTTGGTATCTCAAAAGTGATGTCCCAAAAGATTATGGCCGGGATAAATCTCAAAGTACTCGATTTTCGAATTTTAGTACACGGCCACCCGGTCCACAGCGTGCTACTACTCAAAACTTCAAACGCGTTTATCTCGAAATTACATTTTTCAAAATTGCCCACCCTTTTTTGTAATTGCGATTTATTTCGAAAGACGAAATGCAAAATATTGGTACAATAGCAAAAAATTAGTGCATTTAGCGCAATTCGCTCTGAGATATACAGTCAAACCTGTTTTTGTGCGGTTTTTTTATGCGTTTTTCTTTTGCGCACAAAAAAAATCGCCAAAAAGTCGCTCAAAAGGAAGACGCATAAAAAAAAATCGCACAAAAACAAGTTTAACTGTATCACTTTTTTCAAATACAAAATATGGAACCGAACGAAAAGTAACCGTTTCTTCAAAAGTTTCAAGAACTTTGCAGCTGAACGTTGCAGTAGGTAGTACACACACTAAGAAGCACAGGACTTGTCATAGGTGGGAACATTTTCACTATTTTCGACCTCTGTTTCAACTATTTTCCCACCAGGTTTCTGTCAATCATTCTGTTTTCTCGGCACCTTTTATTTCGTCCTTTATTTACACAAACGAAAAAGGAGTGACAATGAAATAAGAGACCGAATCTCGGAAGAATAGGGTTCCCGAAAAAATGTTCTTATTTAACGCTAACAATTATATTTTCTAAGGGTGATCGTAATTACTTTGTTATTTTACTTTATTATAATTAATCTTTTGTCTGTACCGTCACGGATGAATTTACATCTAGGTGTGTAAGCGGAAAAGTTAAATTGCTGTTAGGAACAGGTACTCGTTGGGAGACTTAGCGTTGCAATGTGAGTGATGTAAGCTAATTAATCTAATTATTACATGCAATACGATTGCAATTGGCGAAGTTCGTCTCCTCCAGCGGCTTTGTATTCCAAATTGGAGATGCTGCAGCTCGGGGGCTACCCCGGTGGCTCCGTACTTTATCCGTGCGGTGATTGGTCGGGTTGAAGTGCATTTCTGTCCAGTCCATTTCGTGTATTTTGGGTTTAATAAAATATTTTTGCAATTGAAACTAAAGATTACTCGTATCTTAATTAATGGTAAGAGGCATCTAGTTTGAGGTTGAATGAACAAAAATTGTGCAATTGGATTTGCAGGTCGCATTTATGCAGGTCGTTGCTGGTGAAAAGATGCAACCCAAGAAACGCCAACGAACGAAATTGTATGAAAATGATTGCAAATCGTTCGAATATCGTGTCTAATTTGAATACTTTTACGCTAGGGCCTCGTTATAACAATCTCTTCGGGGTCGAAGATGTTCTGCGTATTTAGCTTCCCACCTAATCACGCATAGTGAGGCAGAGTGGGGATCGAGGGAGAGATTGTTATAACGAGGTGTTACTGTAGATACATAAATTATAAACTATATTTTATCATATTTTAAAAAATGCCTCTAATTATTAATATTATTATTATTTTTATATTGTCCAACGTTTAATTTCCCAAGGATCTCACGTGGTATTTTATACCGAAAGAGATACGTGTGTTCTTAGAGCCAATTGGTGGTTACCTTGGCAACTGAATGCGGATCTTAAATTCCCTAGTTATAGGTACCCCTTTATAATAACGATACTTTTATTATTTTCCTTAGCCATTTCGTCCATAACAACTAATAAAAACGTTTTACGTCTCATCGTACCTAAGATGCTTCATTTCCTTAAACGTTTCCCTCCAGTTCTTACGGATTTTATTGTTCATTGCAATAGAATTTTATGCACAACTTTTAACGGCTCGGCATTCTCTTCAATTTAACGACTTATTAAAAGTATAAATATTCATTAAATAAGTTCCGGGAACATATAACATTTTAAGGTACCCGACTATTATTATTAATAAATCTCCAGTCAATGGTGAGACGCAACATGGAATTGAATCACTAAAAATTAATGCAATAACGTGAAATAACAGGAAATAAATTCGCTACATTTTTTATGCAATATCTAACAAATTAATACTTCTGTAAAAGACCATGCATCAAATCGGAAAATGTAAAACAGCGCCGCAGCACACTTTCGCCCGTCCCAATTCTCGCTATAACACACAACGAGGAAATAATGGATAATGCGATGGCGAAATGTGGGACGGTAATATTTAAAGTATCCTTGCTCTTACAAAAAAAAGCCATTCTTTATAACTTATACCGATTTATTTTGTCGGAGAATACATTTGTCGTCGTGCGCTGATAAATCTCCGAGGACAGAAGTTCGTGTACTCGCATGAACGTGGAGGATATATTTTTGATCCTCGTAATCATAAAATTCAGAAGATCCGTGCGCTCTCGTCGGTCCGGCGCGTGATGACTCGAGATCCCACGGAAATTCGATTCGATTTCAAGGAGTACAGTATGGAAAAAAAAGAGTTTCCTTTTCTTCCACCTCTTCTTGGAAAATTGCGCAATATCAAAACTCTTGGCAACCGGTAGTTGTACCGAAAGCCATTGGACCTCGCTCACATTTTCTCTCGCAGCTGCTTCCGAATGATTAATGACTCAGTAAAACGATGATAGCAGTTTGTTCGAGCAGCTTAACAAACGAGTTGCACGAGCCGTGTAATCGCTTTATCAAACTAACGCATTCGAAAATGCAAAAGCATTCGCTTCGCTTCTCTGTGATTGAAACGATCGGAATGAGTACTGCAAATTTACTTTTCTATTTGCTGGCCTACGATTGCTTTGAGATTCGGGTCGAATAATCATTTCTAAGCTCTAACGAATTAATTAATTAAATTTAGTTGCTTCTGCTTTTTTTTATATAAACATATTCAAAATTTATGAGCTTTCGTTTTCGCAATTTCTACGCCAATGGCTTTTAGACAAATCGCCAATCACCGTTTCGTGCTGATCAATGACTGTCTTTTTTTTCGGAAACGGCACATTTTTTGCACATTTTTGTATGTTTAAAAATTTAATAAAATAAATAAATAATAAAATAAATAAAACGTAGATTCTTTGGGTTTTGGATTGGCGATACATTAACGTGCCGTCCGCGCGTCTGATCGGGATTCTTTCGTTTGACGCCGGTATAAGTCTATTTGTACGACACCAACGTGGTGCCACCGGCGCTTGCCCGATAGTTTTCGCATGGCATCAATGTGGTGCCACCGGACGGCACAGTGTTAAAAGCACAAACATTGCAAGACTCGAAAATCCACTCAGACGGTACATTTATGACGAATGAGTTTTGTGTACGTCTTCATAATGGATGAGATTTTTTGACGGAGAAGAAAACGCCCCATAAAAAATGCTCCCGGTGAATTATAGTATCCAGTTTCCGTATCGAGGGCTCGGCAGATCCTTTTCAAATAAAATATTTGTGCCCTCGAGACTGAACTCGGAGATTTTGTTATTCTCCGGGAAAACTTTCGAACTGCAAAGTTTCAAAACGATGAGTCAGTAATTTCCAATTGGAGTTTAAGAGTGTTTGAAGCTGTTCTAATATTCACGACACGCCGGAAACTCTCCGTCTTTCGAACTTTACCGCTCGACAAATAATCGAATTAATTTCGTAAACTATGTTAGTAGAAAATGTCTACCAACTCCAAATCGTACGTGGAGCCACCGAAGCAGGTACGGCGGTAATACTTATTGTATCATGGAGAAGTATTTACGACACATACAAATTTCAAAAACTGAAAACGCTACTCTTTTTCTTTTATATAAAAAAAAATAACGCTTCCAGCTGCATTTTAATGTACTTTTATTAGGTCGACTCCACGATCAGCATTTCTCAAATGTATAGCCGTTGAATATGCGATCAGTCTGCATTCTTCCTTGAAACTAAGTAAAAGGTATCTTCTTTTACCTTTTATTCCATTTGATATGAAAATAAGTAAGAGGAACACTCGCTTCGACAAAATATTTTGTCGGGCGTCGAGATCGAACCACAAAGATTATTTGTGAAGAAGCAAAAAGATCGGATGGCTCCGTTTATTGAGATTAAAGTGAGATTACAATAGTGATAACGAACAATACGGGTAGTCACAAAGCACGCTCACGTCAGTCAACCCATGAAAGAAACGTGTGATGCGCTCACGCAGTGCAGCAACGGCACGACGTTGCTAAGGGTTGAGGTTAAGTCGCTCCCGCTCCCGCAGATGGCGTAGAGCGTTACAGTCTCGCGGGTTGTTTAAAAAGAGTTATAAACTCCAACAATTTTATTTATACAAAAAAATACCATCTTTCCCTTTTGTTTTAAATGTTTGAACAAAATATGAAGATATTTTATGTTATTTCTTTTTTTAAGAAGCAAAAAGGAACGAAATTTTTTTCTGTTGAAAGTTGTTTGCAAGATGGCAAGTCTTCCGCTGGTATTCTTGGCAGTTTTGGGTGGCATGGGAGGATAAAGTTCTTGATATGAAATTCGGGTTTACCTCCAAAGATAAACGGAACGGAACCAGAAAAATAGAGAGAGAGAGAGAGAAAAAGCTATTCTTCCTCTCTCGCAATTTTCCCTTTTCCTCCATTTTCATTTTATACGTGTATTTCCTGTATGGCAGTGGTACCTCTGCTCGTGATTCTTGCGATTCTGGTTTTTTTTTTCGTTTTCTCGTTGAACCTCAAGAAATACCTTCCGCAAAACGTCTTTACACTTTTTCTTCAAGTTTTCCCAGCAATCTCGTGCGTTTACCGACCGTGAGATATTCAATATGCTTCTATGCCCTAAAAAAATTATTTCAAAGTTGTTTTATTTTGTTGGTTGTCGTTGAAAATTGGTTATTATTATTTTCCATTGATTTAGAACCATATATTTTTAATATTAGGTTTTTATTATTTTCTTTTTTGCAGAATATTGGGTTATTATTATTTCTTTCCAAATATACATACTAATTATAATTATGATTTTATGTTTGTACGTATTATAATTTATTAATTTATATTATATTTGAAAATACAGGAAATTGAGTTAAATAAGGGTATTCATTCATGCGACATTATTATTCTCTTTTCTTGTTACGTGCTAACAGATGCTGCTCTTTATAAAGCAGTACAATGGACGTATAAAAAGTTACATTGTTATGGTAATTGGCAAAACATTCTGGGACACTGTTGTAGCATGTGGCTTTTAGGTTACACTCAGGTGGAACGAGTGCATTGACAACATATATATCGAATGATAAATTGACTCGAGCCCATAAGTGTTGAAATATGATCCAGTTTTTCCCATAAAGTGAAACTTATTGATAACCCATCAATATCGTGCCGATAAGTAACATTTGATACGTTTGGCAATGTGAATAGTATCCTCATTCTACCTTATCTGAGTGGCTTATATATCCATTTTGGTGAAACTTGACTGTACGGAAGTTTTCAAAAGGAAACAATTTTTCATTGCAACGAAAAATATGCAAATAACGTTTATTTACAAAAACGAATATTAAAACACTTCAAAAATCGAAAATATTTCAAAAAAATAAATATTTAATCGAATTTCAGTTTATTGGTCCCAATTCCAATTGAAGAAAAAAAAACCTTGAATGTTGCCTTTTCTCATTCGGATAATAGATATTTGTTTCTTGAATTACTTTTTTACTTTTTACTGAAATCTTTTTTCTTAAATTGCAATTGAATGCAACTAGCAAAAAAATAAATATCTAATCGAATTTTAGTTTATCGGTGCCCATTCCAATTAAAAAAAACCTCGAATGTTGCTTCCTCTCATTTGAATATTGTTTATTCGCACACTTGTTGTATTTTCCGTGACGTTTACTTTTTAACGTACGTTCGACTATTCGTGTAAAAAAAAAAGAGAGTAGAAGGAAGTACACAGAGAAGGCAAAAGGGACGTAAACTTTCGAAGCACTGACATAAATGTGCGGGGAAAAATACGAGTATGAAGCGTGAAATTCACTTCAGCTCTGTTTTTGCATATGTGTTGTGTGAAAAGAGCTTTTCAAAGAAATATAAACTCAACCTTTCTTTTCTCCGCGCTTTACTGCATTTGTATCTACGATTGTCAATCACGAGATGTTTTCTGTAATGTGCAGTGGCACTGTCAGGAGTTTCTTTACAAGCGATTTTCAATTTTTTTATTTATATCAGAAGCTTGCGTTAATAAAATCTTTCTATCGGAACTATCATACACCAGAAGCTGATTTCGATGCCAAGAAATTCCACTTGTGGAAAATTTTCAGAAAATATCCTTGCATCATACCTCTACCGAAAAAAATATAGCTTTCAAATATAAGTAGATATATTTTCCTATATTTGGATATATATATTATTTGTTTGTATTTGATGAATATATATCAGGTGAAAGTAAAATATATTTTTCTTAATATATTTGCAAAATATACAGAATAATATTTTTTAGGAGGAATATAAATTCTTTAATATACATGAATGCACTATATATTTTTTTTAGCAAATATATAAATATATTTATTTGATATTTTACACGTATATCTGCATATCTTGAAATATATTCGAATGTATAATCTTTTAGATTCCCAAAAATATAATCTTACATATGTGGATATATTTTAATCATACTTAAATATATTTTTTTCGGGGGGGGGGGGGGGGTAGTTTCTCAAGAAGCCTCGTTTCCACTATAAACTACATGTCTACAATATTCAATATAATAAAATGATGTTTCTCCATCGATGACAGGAACCCCTTTCGGTAACGGAGATCCGCCCACGCAATAAAAATCTCCGGTACGTCTAACTTTAAATTATATCATACCAGCCTTCAGGCTAATAACTGTACGATGAGAATGATATTCAAAGGACATCTACGTGCGCGCGTATTAGTCGTAGTTTCATATGTCGAAAAATCTGACAGAGCACATGACCCGCGGTTGCACGAATACCATTGGGTCGATAAGCCAAACAAATTCGCAAAGTAAAAATGCATACGTTCACCAAGGGAGCTTACATTCCCACATGCTTCGTACGATGTTCGCCATCATCCCCCGGCCCGAGACTCATCTCTCATTATTTTACGGAATTTTAACATTTTTATTTTATTTAATATGAATATTCTTTTTAGGATCAACGTTCATATCCAGAATTTCGCAGAATAAAAATACGAAATCAATGTTACGAGATAATTAAGAAACTTGGTACACTCGACTTCGAAACCTTTTGACGAAACTGGATCGGAGAGGCTTTAACTTTTGAGCGAAACAAGCCACGCCCATGGGCCGGTGAATATTCGCCTCAAGCTCGTGCCCAGTGGAGACTCGCCTTTACGCTCTTCATTATTTTTCGTGCATTACGTGGCATTTAAATTTCGCGCGGACCACACGGTACCAATTTTTCCGTGACGCAGGGGCCAAAGTATTTCTTGAATTTTGTTTCTTTCTTCAATATATATTTGAGCTTGGATCCAATCCCCGGAAAATTTGAACTTTCCTGAAATGTTCCTTATTCACCAAGAAATAAAATCGTTAGTTGCCTAAACTTTCCTGAGCTGTTCGCTCCGTTAATTTATTCTTTAATTATTTATTTTCCGCATTCGGGATAAGAAAATGAAAGGAAACGCGAAAATTGCTACTAGAAAGAAGAAGAATACATATTCATTTACTGTGACAAAAGAGCCCGTCAAGTTTCCTTTGTTTTTCCAGCAACCACTTAATACTCGCGCCAGTTTGTATCTGCTTCCCTTTGTCCCCGTCTTTTGAATAAGTTACGAGAAGTATTGTTAGTTAATTAGAACGTGGAAAAACTGATGGCTAACTTTCCACTCTTTTATTCCCCGTAATATACTTTTTACAATTTATTTTAACAAATTTTCTCGTTCCAGTTTTCCACGAGTATCGTGTTTTGTGTCTTTTTTTTTGTAAATGACAACAAACAAATTTTTCTTTTCCTTTTACAAATTATTTCAGACTCTCCATGGTCCTAAAATTTTTATCTACATTTTTTTAAGCAACCAAACAAATCTTAAATAAAAAAAATCTAAATAAAATAAATTAATATAAAAAACAGAACCATTAATTTTTTCATTAAAAATTCCTAGTGCATTTCTTCGTCACTCGCGATGCAGGAAAACACTTGGTAAATACTTGGGGAACTATTGATAGCAAGTTTTATATTTTCTCTTTGTTGACAAAACTGTTAAAGGAAACGATTTTCTTCCAATACAAAAAAAGAGGACTACAAGTTTTTATCCATTGTAGCTTTCGCGAAGCAGAGAACTAACAAGTGTAACGGAAATCTCCAAAATGCAGGGGCTTAGGAAGTAGAAGTGCTAGAAAAATATCATTCCACTCCGTCTCCATGAAGATATTTCAAGCGTAAATGGAAGACAAGAGTCTGAAAAGAGACTGACACGATACAGAAAAAGTTTCACCGTAACCGGTAAAACGAGGAATCTGTCACCGAAAACCACCGAAAACGTAACAATTATAAGGTAGTTGTTTTATGTGAATATTTTTAGCCACTTTAAAAACATCCAATCGTGATTAAACATTTTTAATGGCTAGCAATGACCAATTTGGCCATTGGGCGAAAATGGCCCCATTTTATCCGTGATTGAATGGTAATAATTCAAATTTCAAATCCCAATTTTATTTTAAAAAATGCCTGCTCTTATTTTCGACTTATCCATGGTCTTAACATTAAAGCCACCATGAGTGGGTCGAATGACCCACTGCCCATTTAAAATACACGTATGTGACGTCACTAGGAAGGTTTAGTGTTAACAAAGATAAAAGTACAGTTTATAATTTATACAAAAGTGAATATGCCTTGGAATCCCATAGGACGAATCAATAAATTTGCCCCATGGGGTTCCAAGTGGTATAAAAACATATATTTTTTTTGAGTGAACAAGCGAGGATGCATAAATGCAAAAATTAGTAGAAAAAAAATAAATATGTAATATTTTCTAATAAATATATATGGAATAAAAATATAAAATAAATATAAAATGTTCAACTTGATGAAAAAATTGTATTTATCAAAGAGAATTTATTTTTCAATATGCGCAATCAAATCCGCTTACATTTTGATCTTGGATTTAATTTTACCTGATGACCTAATTGATCGAACAGGGGTTTATAATAATTTAACCACCAGATAAGTGAAGTACTGGCCAATCGAATATCAGGATTTCATAGTTAAACGCTAGTTAAGCTGTAAATCGATTCGTGCGAAAATAATAATTCATATAATATAATATGGAGGTGATATCGCAATAAAAAAAAAAAGTAAAATATTGGGACAGGCGTGTCCCAATTTATTTTTGCCTTTTTTGGACATTATAAAATCTTGAAAATTAATTTTCTTTTGCTGTCGACTTTTTATTTCTTTTTTTTTAAATTTTTTATTCAAAAATTAAATGTTTGTATATTTTAGTTGTCTTTCGATTTCGAATGTTTTTTTTGGAACAGCAATTAAATGACACATAAAAAAAAATAGAAGCGCAAGAGTTGATGAAGTTGATGAGTGTTAATGAACTAATCACAAAACTTCTGTTCCAGAGTTGAAAAGTATGAGTAATGAACGTTTGAAGAGTATTAAATCTGTTTTATTTTTACTGCGATATTTTGTTTGATGCGGCAATCTGCAGTAAACGTTGGCACATTTCAGTCTTAACGCACGATAAAATTTGTGAAATATTCGTACATTAGTACCCTGCACTCGTGGCGTCTACCATTTTTTTGTTGTTGTTGTGACGTTTCTAATAAAACTACACTTTCGTTAAAAAAAAAAAGTAGGAGTACCAGAATTTCATTTTTTCAACTAAATGTTGAACGTCACGCGTAGAAGGGACTGAAAAAGAAATAAAATCTGCACTGAAAAAAATGTTTATCTTATTGATAAAGAAGACATTCAGCAAAATCTGATTTCTAAGCTACGTTTTGCTTCTTATCATATTTCAAGGGTCATTTTCGGGGACAAAAACGGTAACGGTTATCTGGGAATTGTCCTTTGGGACACTTTGCTGCATCAGCACGATTAAGGTTTGTTAGTAAAGATAATACTGCTGCGATTTGCATCCCATCAAACTTCTTCCTTCTGTCGTGTAATCCCTTTTCCGAAACACAGGGTAATAGGGGTTTTGTGGGTAAAGCTTAGTGATAGTGTTTATAGGCACATACAATTTAAAAGGACCTACAAACCCGATGGATACTGTTTTATTGTGAGATTAAGGCATCCTTGTAAAAGGAATCTCTAAGATTGTGTGTTGGGTGTCACATTTTAGTGAAATTCAACCTGACGGATACAAAAATGTGAAATAAACTGGCAAAGTCTTGGCTAACATTTTTCTCTTTATTGAAGTTGCGGATCACGACCGAATTTATGGTGCTGGCTTGCAGCACTATTTATAATGGAATTATGGAGAAACGTAAATTCAAGACTGAAATCTCTCCATACTCAAAAAATATTTGATTTTGGAGTATTTAATTAATTAATAATTTAAGAATTTCAGTTTCAAGGAAAACTCTATATTCAGAAAATCTATAAATAAAAAATAGTGGTACAATAAAAGTGTTTTTTTTTCAGTAAAAGTCACCATAAAAATTAACACGTTCCGTAAAGAGGTGTTAACTTGGTGTTAGAATAGTGTTAAAGTATAATAGTACTTATAATGGTCAATAACATAAATTTTGACTAATAATAGCTACTTCTAGTTGGTAATGTTCCAGTTGAAGTATAGCCACGGGTAATTGGGCGACTGCAAGAGTCACATCTCGGAAGAGAAAAATACATTGGAGTTATATGAAGTAGAAAGAGACATAAAGTTACCGTGAAATTGCTTCGGTAGGTGTTCATTTGGGATCAGAGTACAATAAATCGGATCGTTTATTCCGTTGACACTTTACGAGCTGTTAACTACTGACAGTCACTGTGGTTTCGAGAAAGGGTGACGAATATTCCAGCTTTATAATTGTCATCATATGTACTGATTACCTTCTTAATTTTTATTCCAAGTTGCTCGTTGATCTTTTGTTGGATTTTATTTTCAAAATATGAATTGATTACTACACTGAAAAATATTTCTAGTAATTTTAACTATATTTATTGCTATTCCAAATACTTTCATGGTTAAGGGATTACATACGTCCAGAATTTTCAAAAAATCGTTTTTATTTTTTTACAGATTGTTGTTCTCTAAAGTTTTAGGCTTATTTCTGTGAAAGTCGATTGGGAAAATTCCCCATAGATCCAAAGTTACGGTAGAAAATGTGACTGCCCGACGAGAGTTTGGTGCGCGTCGCAGGTAGCTGTCCTTTGTTTGGGACAGCTGACCGCTACCCGTGATTGTTAACGTTTAAACAAAAACAATTAATTACTGACAAGGAAGACATACAATACGAAGCCGGAATGGGAGATTGAACGTAAGTCTACAAAACAAATAAAACAATTCATAAAGCTCTTGCTTTAGCTGCGCGCGAGTTCGAGCAAAACGCACTTAAAACTTTAAACGCGTTTTTCTGGAAACTACTTTTTCCGCCACGGTCTGCACGATAACTCGTACAGTTTTTAACATTTTTTTATGCGATTTTTTTTAAATATTCGAAATCGTTTCCTCTACAGTCTGATCGGGCCAGATTTTTCATATTTTGATTTAAAAATTTTATAAAAATAATTAAAGTGTAAAATTTTGTTGACGTAAAACGCATACTTTTTTTTTAAACGGCCATAAGTTGGTAAATTTTTCGAAATTCAAAATTCCGGCCCGACAGACTATAATTACAACTTCACTTAACAAGAATTTTTTTTTAATTTTTGCAGATCGATCAACATTTACTGGAGAAACGATGCCGACCGTGGAGCTTTTTTTTTAGTGTTATGGATCAAGTATTTTTACGTAGTAATTTTTGAAAAAATAAAGTGAAAAAAATTTTATTATAAAGTTTAAATACCAATAAACCATGTACACTATTTATTTTTATCAATTTTTTATTTTTATCCCTACTAAACAAAATTTCTTCTTTCAGAGCATTTTTGGCGCCGCTAGACGTAACCCCTTAAGTCAACTAGAAATTAAATAATTAGTGCCTTTATTTTTTTCCAGTGAATGTAATGTCGCGAATTTCAATAACATCATAATTAACAATATTCTGTGATATTTTAAGTCCAAATTACAATTTTCTCCTCGAGCGATGACTAAATTAATGAAATCGTGCGACATATGCGCTTATTATGAATATCATTATTGCATTTTATGAAAAATCGTCGCCGGGACTTTTAAATGATTCCGGATGTATTAATTAGCCTATTAAATGATTAAGTTTATTATTCATTAATTGATGATTATCGTTTCAACAGTTTCTTCCAATTAATAAGCTCGTTATTTATTAATTAATTATCGACATGCAAGGGTTTCTTTCAATTAATAATGTGGGAGTGGTCCGCGATGGGGTTGCGGAGCGGCGTGAGGATCGTTTACGATTGAAACACCTAAGGATTAATTTCTCAAGTAAAGGTTGACGAGTTATTTTCGCGAGTAAATAGCTCATCAAACTTTTCACTTTACCGCTTCGTTACTACAATTTAAAATGAACTTTTACTGAAAGGGAGAAGTTTAATATGATATGCAAGTGCAGTGATTTCGTGAAATGATATACAAAATATTTCATTGGTACAAATATAATATTCATGTAAAATGCAAACGCGCATTTAACCCGTGCGAGTGAATTGGTTCGTTCCGTGTAATGAAAAAGTAATTAAGGTTGAGGCAAATGAAATGCTAGAATAATTGAATGGAATATTTGATTGTTTCAACACAATGGAACTTTGTTTGCCACTAATTTCATTATTCCTTGGTGTGGCTTTTAACTGAAAAAAGAAAGGTTTTCTCGTGAAGGAAAGTCGACGACTTTCCAAGAGTCACGATGGACCAGAAATTCGTGCAATTTAACATTTTTTAATTCGTTCAATTTAAAATTTTACATTTTTTTCAGAAAAAAAGGAGAATTCTCGTGCGTTTAATTTAATATATTTCTCACACAAAAATATCAATGAAAATTTCTTTCTTAATTTCAAATTCTCCGGAGAAAATAAATAAATATTTTTGAAATTCTCTTTTTCGAATCTCGAATAAAAAATATGAAATTAATATTTTTTAAATATTTTTCACAAAAAGAAAAAAATATGAAATTCGTGTGTAACAACTCACGTATTGATTACAGTTGTCACCCCGTCATTTTTTTCTATCCCCAGCTTACTTTATTCATAAACACAAGCTTTCATTAAATATCCCGGGCTCTCGTATCAAATAAATCACTTAATTTCCTATAAAAATTCTACTGGCTCCCCTAGAGCGATATAGACAATGAAAAAAAAAAAAAAAATATGAGGCTTTAAGCAAAGAATCATATCGGTCCTTTTCTGGTAGCCGAAGTATATCACTTATAAAAGTAGGTATGGCACGGAAGAGAGAATGAAAGTGGTAAAAAGTACGTTATAAATATTTTTCCACCACCCGAAACAATTCTTTATTACCTTAACGTGAGTACCGGTGGTTCTAAGGGTTATGCCTCTACGGGGCTCGTGCAGGAGTGGTAGTGTAACAGCAGGGGTAGTAGGAGTAACCATACACTTGCGGAATGGGGTTGCAAAAAGTAGCTTTTACCACTCGTCGCGCATGACGTACGTTACGCATAGAGAAGCATATATATAGTCAATGGATGCTCAAAACTAAACTTGGCTTGTTTTCCCTGTTTGCAATATGTCCCTCTTCCAATTAAGCCAAATTGCTTCATGTATTCGATGTAGTCGCTATTCGAGATCAAAGCAATCGTTGCAAAATGTTCGTTCGGTTACGGGATCGACGAAATGATTGCGTTTTAAATATGGAAATAAATTATTATACCGATATACATGCATATCGCGTCCCTTTGCGAGCCTCTTGTGATCTTAATATTGAAATACAGCGCAGAAGTTCGTTATAGCCTCTGTTAAAATGGTCAAGAAAAATTCTGTCGCACAAATTTGGGTCGATTTCTTCGGTTCTTCCACGTTTCACAGTTCGTTATTGTTCGCTTGATTGACGTTGAATTTTCTGCTCCAAAAATAATAATAATTTCAGGTTTTTTTATTCGAGATTTAAAAACTAAAATTTGGAAAATATTAATATTTTTTTTTTCGAAATTTATTTTCCCAACCGCATTTGGATCCCATCTCCCATTTCTACCTGGAAGTCGAGAGAAAGGCTTTCACTCGACGGAAAACTTTGCTCATTCGTCGCTGGGATGCCGGTAGAAAAAGAATTTCTCGAAACGTCTAGGTCTTTCCGACTGCTTGAAAAGATAATTTCATTTCCCAATGTTGGTTTAGGTGGAAAATTACTTTGTTTCTGGAAAGAGATCACCGGGAGATCGAAATAGCACTTTTCAGTGGATACTCGAGGAACGAAAAGTGGAAGAGTGGTGGGCAATGGCAATTTCAGGCACTTTTAAGCGAGAAGATGAAAATGGAAGGTAATGGCAGATCAGGGTCGGCAGCTCCCTTCGAGATTGCGTTAGTAATTATTAGTATGTTAGTAATTATTTTTCAGGATAAAAATTTACTGATTTATTTTTTTTTTCCAAGGAATTTATATTAGGTTGTCCCATAAGTTTCTTCCTTTCCGGCTCGAGGTCATACATAGCGTGGCGCGGAAAGAACTTATGGGACACTCTAATATTTTTATTTATATTAATTTTGTATTTATTTTTTCATATTTATTTGTGTTAATTTTTTAAAGAGGAGAAGATTCTGGTGTATTTCGAACCAAAAAAAAATTCTTTAGTGCACCAATATTATAATAATTGAGTGACTATTTATTAGAAACCCGAGCCGGCCATTTATAATTGTGACATGGAAACAACAAGTACTTCAATTACGACGCAACTTGATAGGTTGCACGTAAAAGCGGCTAAAGTACCTTGCAAGTAAGAGTTTTTTTCCTGACACTGTAGAAGAGGGTGAGGCAGAACCGATCCTTTAATAATTGTGCAGGGGTCGATTCCGCTCCACCCTACTTGTGTATAGTTCGAGATCACCGTCAGCCTCGTACTTATCACAACCCCCTAAGTGTCATTACGTTTCTCGTGAAGACACTGATACGAAAGTGGTGCCACCGGTTCCTCGTTTCGACCTGAATCCTGATGACGAATCATTTTTGGTAAAAACTCGAATTTTCGGTTAACCCTTGGGGGTATTTTTTTTTGAGACCGAAATTATCCAATAATTGGAGAATAATATTTTTCGAGATTAATTAATTTGCATCTGGGGTCGAAGAAAAAAAAAATTGATAGAAAAAAGAATCTCAATTGACTTAAAAATTATTATTATTTATTATCCATTGACCCATGCTTCAAACAATTATTTATTTTAATCCATTGACTCATGCTTTCACCAATTAAACGATTAACTATTAAAAAATTAAAAAAAAACAGAATATTAATACTTTTAACACTTCCTCATTTATTTACTTATTTATTTAATTTATTATTAACTTATTTTATTATGTAATAATTGTCAATTGTAATTATTTAAATATTTATTATTATTATTTAATTAATTTTCAGCTTGGGGTTATGAATTATTATTTATTACACATTACATTAATTGACTAAAATTCAACTTATTTGGAATTTGTTTACGCATAAAATACCCTGCTCATAAAAAAATATTGTAAAAGTGATTTCATTGGAATAACTGAGAACTCAGTCACTGCGAAAAATTGTAACGTAAGTGAAAAAAATTGAAATTGGATTAAAAGTGGAGTCTTTTGAAAAGGACATCGCACTTCAAAGAGTTAAACAAATTACGTCATGTTGAATCAGTCGCGGATGAAAAAGATGGAACTTTTTTATCACTTTTAGGAACACGACTACATATACTTTTTCCAGGAACGTGAGTTTTTATCAGTCCAACTTATTGGTTTAGTTTTGAACGTATTGAATTTTGTTTATACGAGCACTATCGAATCGAATTCGTGAAAGAAAAAAGACCGAGGTGAATCGAACAACGCAAAGGTATCGGAGGCGGAAAATGGACCGTGTGAAATAAATGTCCCCGGGTGTAACCGGAGGAAGAAAAAAAGGCTGGTGCAATTCTGGAGGCAATAATTTCTTGACCCAGCGAAGGGAAAGGTGCAAGAGGATATTTTTTCGAAATTTCTGCGAGTGGAAATCAATACCTAGATTGCGGAACCGTGTCTTTGGACTGCAGGTGCTCCGTGGCTTTGGACTAAAAGGATGTCATTTCGTTAAAAAAAAAGGTCGAAAATGAAGGTAACTGAAGCAGACAGAAGAAAATGCGAAATTTCCCTTCAGGCGCAACAAGTGCAAGTTCTCGCTTGCTACAGTGACTTCGAGTACTCGTCTCTTAAGTGCCTCGTCCACGTTGATCCTTTTATGCGTCAGGTTCTCTACATAAAGTTATCAACCCAAGTAAGATCTCGCGAATTCTTGTCTTGGCGGTACACGTAGATATGTTATTATTATAATTATGAAGCTCTCGCAAAAAATTACAAAATTTTCAGGCATGTATAATATTATTTTTTTTTATTTATCGATTACGAAATCCTTTTATTCCAATTTGTGAGCTTCCAAGTGTGGGTTCACGAAGAAAAAAAATGGGTCGTGCCTTATTATAAGGACACGTATGATTTTTTCTTGGTTACGCAATTTTTTGTATCCAATAGAATATTTCGATGTCCATAATTAATTATGTAACTCTAGGATTTTGAAAAAATCGAATTTTTTTTTGCTCAAAATATACTTCAATGTCACAGAAACAATGTACAATTGGTCCCATGGTGCAGGAATCGTAGATCGAAGGTAAAATAAAATTTTCAAAGACGAAAGTACTTTCAAAACTTGAAACGCGATTATCTGGAAACCATGTTTTTCGAACTGGGAGGACGGATTAATCGGAAACTATTGCATGGATCGGTTTGAAATTTTGACAGTAGCTTGACAATTACATTCACTACAAAAGTACGTAGCCGTTTTTTGATTCGTCGTACATTTTTTTTATAAACAATTTACTGCTCATTTTTTTGCCGAAAATCGAACTTTTTTTTCATAAGTGTGCTTTTTTTACAAAAATCAATTAAAAAAAAATCCCTACGTACTTTTATGGGCAATGTCATATAGATTAAGAAATTTTGTGTTTTTTTGTTCCTGGTCTTCAACTTTCGGAGAAATCCGTCCTCCCGTGGAGGCCCTTAAAAAAAAGGCGATTTCGAAAACCGACCGTGGCGCCACTATTTTGCAACAAAATGTCAATACAAAAATTTTTTTTTGCACTTGAATACACGTTCGATTGATTGTCTGACAAAAATTTCGATTCCTTTTTCCATACCTTTCAAATTAATTCTCAAAGTTTGGCCTTTTTTCGTACCTCTAGAGTGGTGTTACCCCTTTACTCTAATTGAGGGCGCATGTTTTAAGTGCAAGTTAAACAGAAGAAAATAAGGAAGTAATACAATTTCAACAAAAATCCCAATACGACCTTCGATCAGACCTAAAACGTAGTTGATGTCGTAGTAACAAAAAACCTAATCGTGTGGTGTTCGCAGTCCCACTACGACCATTCTTTACTGGTCTCGTGGGACGAAATGGGCTGTACCATTGCCCATAGGTTACTTTATTGTCACCTAATCGGTACATAGTTACTCGAAATCGCTGTCCAATCTATACTCGAGTGTGTACATCATTAAAAGAACATTAAATGACTTTACGTCATATATTTGTAAATATTAGAATTGCATTTTAAAAAATTTAGATGAAAGGGCATATAATTATAGGAGCGATTAAAATTCTCTTAGGATTCCATATAGTTGCTAATCCCATGATGATTTAAGGATAATTCTGTAGAAAGTATTGTAAGTAATTTTACAAACAGAATAGGTAGCATTCGTATGAAATTCTTATTAGGTCGTCGTAAAGTTACACAAAGAAGACCCGTATAATTACAATTAAAGTGAAATTAGAATAAGTGCATTAACTCGCAATTATGCAGAGTGGGATGAGCAGCAGATAGAGACAACCAATGATAAATTAATTATTTAAACCACAGACCGTAATAAATTGAATTATATCCAGGACTTTAATTCTCCTGAGAAGGGAAGTTGCAAATGATCATTATTACAATGCTCGGTCCGGTTATATGTAGTAACAGGAAATTGGAAATAATTATTAGGTTTCCGATGCTTTAATAAATCAATTCCTTCGCTTCTAATAATTTTTGTTTATTCAACTGCTTTTTCTTTGACTTTGAAATTTTTTTTCATCTTATTGAAATCATTGTAAAATTATTGGGTGTCCATTTATTCAAATTTATTGCTGATTCAGATGCCGAGGAATAAATATAATTTAAAGAAAGAGAAAAAAAGAACATTTTTTTTTTATATTTTAGAAATTAATATTAAAATCATATGTTTGAGAAAATTCGATATTTAATCACAATATTGTACTGGAAAAACCCCATAACATTCTGGCTCGAAATTTTCTCAAGATAACCTCCGGATAACTTTGATCCATTGTACTATTGTTCGCGAAGACGCCGATTGCTTGTTCGGCGGAAATTAATTTTGCACTCGAATCTTAATTGCAGTTTAGCGACTTCGAATGTAGTCTGTGTGACGTTCTCCTTACGTGAACTGACTTACTCGACTGTACCGAAATTCGTTAATGAATTACACGTTCACGAGTCGTTTAATTATCCGCTAAAGTTAATGAAATTTGATCTGCAACTTTTGCGAAAGGCTAAAGCGCGGCAAATAATTGCTTCGAGGCTGCAAATAGAGTAACCGTTAGGAATCAAAAATGATCGAACCTCACAAATACATATGTTATTATCAAGAACATGCAATTACATCCGTATGGGTATGCTTTCTAGGAAAATATAACGGGTATTAGTTAGGCTTCCAATATGTATCGGATTTCGTACAATTGTAATAGGACCATTTGGCCAAATTGCTATTATCGCGGACAAGCTGTTTGGATGAGGCAAATTGTACCTGCGCATGTATCTGTTCTTGTAGTATTTATACATATACACAGCCATGTACATACATGTGGTTCTTAATTTCTCTGTGTAACTAAATTGCTGTACAACAACAAAAATTTATTTCTACCATTTGTAACCAAAATAATAATAATAATAATAATAATAATAATAAGTCCCTATAATAATAAAAATTATAATATGATAATAAAAAGTCCCTAGATATGCTGACGACGTGGAAAAGGTATAATATTACCGCAAAATTTGTCAAATTCGCTGAAACCGGATTTTCATTAGAGAGGAACGGTTTTCCCAATATGCGATCTACTGACTTCGACGAATCAAAGCTAAAGCAGCCTCTGGGTTTGAAATTGCATAAAGGGAATAAAAAGGTTTACATCGGAATGGAAGTTTAACCACGTTTGAGATATTCTTTACATTTATACGTCTTGTTTATTAGCAATGTGTTATTTCACATTCGCTCGGTGCCTTATTTATTCCTTTTTTGGGGTACGTATTTTCCTCGGAAAAGTACACACATCTAAATTTCGCGGTCTAACGGAAGTTCCTTTGATGTCGAAAATATTACCTTCCCCTCCACATACTCGCGTCTTATGTGAAAGTAATTCAAAAGTAATTTCGTTCAATGTTACGAACGTAGCGATGCCAAAGGCATTTTCTTAGGCTCGCTCTGGTACCTCAGCTGCAGTTTCCGTCTCCGTCGCTTTCCCAATTTCTCGACCAGGATTTATCTCCAGAAATCCTGGTTTTGCAACAATATGCAACAATATATAATCTAAAAGATTGCAAATAATCCGTTACGTGGATATACATAAACATACACAAACATGTCATGCGACAGGGAGGTCCTGAATATCCTGATTATTCCTACTCCGACTCACAAGGTACGTACGTATGTGCCTCCTCGAGGGAGTAGTGTGGCAGAAAAAATATGTACGCCGTTAACATTTTTCTAGTTTTCAAGATTGCAGATAAATAGCAGAAAGTGCATTTCCGTTCCCATAAGACCGCAAGTATATACATGTGGGAAAGGGTCGGGTAACGGTGGTAAGAAAAACCCAAAAAGCTCCTAAGAAAAAACGGAAAAAGGCGTTTATTGCCCACAAGGCATAACAACGAAAAAATAAAAGAATGAATAAGATGAGAAAACTAATAAGATGAGAAAACTCCCGGAACCGACACCAACTCCGAGTGCTCGACTGCGACTGACTGCCGAACTTCCGCTCGACGACGGTTGCTGGGCAACCGCGTGCCTGACAGGGCCGGCTGTCCTAAGGGGACTGGGCCCCTTCATTCGGCCGTCCTGATCCATCTTCAGGCTCTGAAGATGGCAACGGATACGGCTTCATGAAATCTGCTGCTGTAGATGTTCGCTGGGGACCTTCACCTTCCCCGACTCGTATCACGTCGTATCGATTGTTGCGCTTCACACGACTTATTCGATAAGGGCCAAAAAATTTGTTTTTAAGCTTCAGTTCCGTACCGAACTGGGTACGTTGGATGGCCACTAAGTCGCCTTCTTCATATGCTCGCGCACCTTTTGCCTTTTTATTATAAACTCGCCGATTTTCTTCTTGGATTCGACAGATGTTCTCCTTTGCTAATTCTCGTAGCTTCTGTCGATTTTCGTCGAATAAATCTACAGCTTCTTGTTGTATCAGGGTGAGTATTTCTAAATCTTCTTTTTGACGCATGTGATTTCCAAACATTACTTCGAATGGCGTTCTTCCGATACTTCTTTGGAAAGTAGAATTGATGCATCTTTGTACTCGGTCTATAAATCGGTACCATTTTACTGGTTGTTCTTCGCTCAGTTTTGTTAAGACTGGTATGATTATTCTATTAATCCTCTCTACCTGTCCATTGCCACGAGGTACACCCGTAGTTGTGAGGATATGCTCGATCTGTTCTTCGTCGCAGTACTGTTGAAAATCCGTGGAAGTGAATGCTGTGCCTCTGTCGCTGATGATCCTTCGAGGATTTCCAAAAATTTTCTGTTGTTCTTTTAATCTGGTGAGAACCTCTTTCGTACTTGTTGTTTTCGTCGGGTAGATCCAAACAAATTTGGAAAATCCGTCCACTACCACTAATAGGTAACGATACAGTTTTCCTGTAGTTGACATTGGTCCTAGATGGTCAATATGGTACGTGTCCAACGGCTGATCTCCTTTGGGTATAGGTTTCAAAAATCCTTCACGTTTTCCTCGTTTTTTCTCTGCTAAAACGCAGGGTACGCAACAGCTCACATAATTTTCCAATCTTGAAGTCAAGTTCGGTATGTAATATTCTTTTGTAATTTCTTCGGTCATTTTCTTCACACTAAAGTGACCTTTCTCGTGCGCTCTTCGGATGACCTCAGTGTACATGCAGGTTGGTAATACCAATAACTTGTTGTTATTGACTTTCTTGAACAAAATTCCGTCATCCATGATATAATCTTCGTAAGGTTCGGTGTCCAAAATTTTTTTGATTGCACGAAGTTTTTCTTCTTCTTCTTGTTTTTTTCTTATCATATTAAGCATTTTATCTTCTATTAACATTGTAGGGAATCTGCTTAAAGCATCAACATGCTTCATTCGTTGGCCTGGTCGATGTTCAATTTCGAATGTAAATTCTTCTAAATATAACGTCCATCGTGCTATTTTAGGTGATAAATCTTTTTTTGATAAAGTTCTTTTAACAGCTTCACAATCTGTCACAATCTTGAAGTTCAAACCAAGAAGGTATATTCTAAATTTTTCTAATGCTCTTCTTATAGCTAATATTTCCAATTCGTAAGAATGGTACTTCTTCTCGGCATCGGTGGTTTTCTTACTCCAATAATACACTGGGTGAAGATTTTTTTCTTCTGGGTATCGTTGAAGTAGCATCGCTCCATATCCCTCTGCGCTTGCATCTGTGTGTAATTCAGTGATGGCTTGTTGATCATAAATGCGCAATATTGGCTCTTGTGATAATGCACTTTTCAGCGCTGTAAATGAGCGTCTTTGTTCTTCGCCGAAGTAAAAATTATGATCACTTTTAAGCAAATCGGATAGTGGTCTAGCGATCTTGGCGTAATTGTACACAAATTTTCTAAAATATCCGGTTAGACCAAGGAAAGCTTGAATATGACGTTTCGTGCTGGGTTCTGGAAACTGTTGGACTGCTTTTATCTTCCCTGGTGATGGTCGAATATTTCCATCTTCAATTTGGTGTCCTAAAAACTCAATTTTCGTTTGAAGGAAGTGACACTTGCTCCAATTGATGTTTAATCCATGTTCTTCGGCTGTTTTAAGTGTCATCATTAATTTCTGATAACCGTCCTCGAAATCTTTTCCCGGTATTATAATGTCATCCATATACATTACCATTACCTTTTGAGCGACCAATTCCTGGAATACTTCCGCTACGAATCGTAAGAAACTAGCAGGACTGTTACATAATCCGAAAGGCGTTTTCAGAAATTCATACTGTCCATCTGGAGTGACGAAAGATGTGAAACGGCGACATTCTTCAGCCACAGGTACATGAAAAAATCCGTTGGTCAGGTCAATTGTTGAAAAAACACGTGCTCCTGATAACGAATCGATCTTTTCTTCCACCAAAGGCATTGGAAATCTGTCTTTTATTATTTTACGATTTAGTTGACGGTAGTCTACACACACACGATACTTGCCATTCTTCTTAGGAACTATTACTACTGGGCTGGCATATTCGCTTCTGCTTGGTGTGATGATACCATCCTTCAACCATTCCGTGATTTGTTCATCCAAAATTCGTTTCTCTTTAGGAGCTAATCTTCGTGGTCGTAGATTCACTGGTTCTGTATCTGTTAGAGAAATTCTTGTTTTAACCGTTGTTTTAACATTCTTTTCTGGCTGGTATTCTTCCACTAATTTGGCAACTTTTGAGCGATAAGGTTCCCGTACATTAAATTCAAGTTCATTGGTATATTGTACTAACATTAGTTCTTGAATTTCTTGTTCGTGTATTTTCTTCTTCGCTTCCGGTTCTATGAATTCTTCTGAGATGATTTTTTCTGTATCTTCCTTGTTGACAGTCTCTTCAGTGTAGCACTTATTACGGTCGTCTGATCGTCGGTTGATTGTGATTTTACCGTTTGATATTAACACCTCTGCGTTGATAAGCAACGATCGACCTAAAATCAGCTTCGAAGTCATGGAGTCCACTGGAACCACAAATAATTCGCTTCGAAATTCGTCCTCTCCGATCTTCAAATAAGTGTTAAATTTTCCCGTCGGAGACGTCAGCGTGTTTCCGAGACCCGAAAAAACTCTAGAAGTCTCTTGTAATTTAGGTTTTCCAATTTTTTCAAAAACATCTTCACGTAACAGATTTACAGCACTTCCAGTATCCAGTAAACCGTCTATTTTAACATCTTTTATTAATACCGGAACAGCTTTGATGTCGATTGATTCAATTGTATTAACATCTGTTTTATCGCGACCTGTTTTTTCGATGTTCGTACATCGCATTGCTATGTGTCCGAATTCGTTACATTTAAAACATTTTGGACCTTTATGTTTATGTACGCAATTTTCGACACCGTGATCTGTCGCGCCGCAACCGTAACAATGCAATCGTTTGGCTGGTTTGTCGTTTCTCGTTTTCGGAATTTCTTTTTTCCCGAAATTTTTCATTTTAGCCGATCTTTCCTTCATTCTGTCGTAAATTTCGAACTTTTTCTTTAATTCTTGAAGCGTCGAAGCTTCATACAAAATTGTTTTATTCGCCTCGTCATCTTGAATACCGTCTATAATATGTTGAATTAACGCGTCTTTTTCGATACGGCCCTGACTCGCGATTTCCTGCATCGCATATATATATTGTCGACCCGTTTCTCCCGATTGTTTTTTACGTTTCGATAATTCTCTGTGTAATAACGCGCTATTGAGTTCGGTTTTAAATTCGCGGAGAAGCTTGCGTTTTAATGAACTCCACGATTTAACACTACGTTCATATGTTATAAATCGTTTCGCAGATCCTTTCAACATTCTTTTCCCGTAAATTAAAGTTTGTAAATCGTTCCATTCCAACAAAGCACTTAAATCTTCGAAATCTTTAATCCACTTTTCAATAGATAATTTATCATCACCCGAAAAATGCGCTATACTATTTTCGACGTCTTTAATTGTAAACGCGGTGGGTATAAGAGAGGGTGACCGACGCCGCGTCGCAGTGTTTTTATTTTTTTCGATCTTCTTGCGCGCTTTGTTTTTCTTTACCCTTGCGTCGTTCTCCGTCTCGCTCCCACTTTCACTATCACTGCTGTCTTCTTCGTTGTTGTTATCTCTGTCTTCTTCTTCTTCTTCTTCTTCTTCGCTGTCTTCGTCTGTTTCTCCTGCGTTCATTTTAATATTGTCTACGTAATCGATTAATCGATTTCTCAAATCTCGCTTCTTACCATCGGTCGGTAACTTGAGTCGCATTAACATATTTTTCAACTCTTGAACTTTCATCTTATCGATATCTTCTTTAGAAAAATCACGTATTTCGTGGTACAACTTTTCTTCTTTGTCTTTCGTCTTCTTACCATTTTGCGTTTTTCCCGCTTTCTTGATACCCGTATTTCCCGGTTGCTTCTCTTTGTCCTTTTCTACTATGGTTAGATCTGCTTCTTCGTCACTTCCGTGACTATCGTCTTCCAGAATGTTCCCATCTTTGGACGCCATTTTTATTCACAACGTATAATGCGTTTAAGATTTCAACTGCAACTTGAACAATGCCACTTTCGTCTTTCCAACTTTTGTCACTACACTTTCGAGTTCAGTGACTTGCAACTTACGAACACAGTCAACTTTTTACTTTGCTCGACAACTTCGACTTTTGTCTCTGAACGCGATTGGGTTAGCTTCTTTCGGAAGGAATACCGCGTGTCACCTTCAATCTGGAATGAATTGACTGGACGAGCCCCCAAATGTGGGAAAGGGTCGGGTAACGGTGGTAAGAAAAACCCAAAAAGCTCCTAAGAAAAAACGGAAAAAGGCGTTTATTGCCCACAAGGCATAACAACGAAAAAATAAAAGAATGAATAAGATGAGAAAACTAATAAGATGAGAAAACTCCCGGAACCGACACCAACTCCGAGTGCTCGACTGCGACTGACTGCCGAACTTCCGCTCGACGACGGTTGCTGGGCAACCGCGTGCCTGACAGGGCCGGCTGTCCTAAGGGGACTGGGCCCCTTCATACATTTAATAATTTCTCTTTATTGCATCGTACGAAGTTCGTGCCAACAATTATTTCAGTTGTATCGCAATTTAATTACAAAGGACAAATATTGAACGAATGTAAAATGGCATTGTTATATATTATTATTATTATTAAAAAATTTTTAAGAAGTTGTAATTGTAAGGAGATGTCCCATTTGTATCGCATGGGACTATGACGAGTGGCGATACTGACCAAGTAAATCGGGCACACAAATGGCCTGCTGACGCAAATGGTATTAAAAATATGATATATTTAGCGATTTCCAAATTCTAGCAAAACCCTAGCAAAATCCTGGCAAAAGTCCCCAGGAAAAGCAAATCCCAACGCTCGGAGATTTACCGAGATTCGAGGAAAGCTGTGACACTGGTGTTGATTGAAGGTGAAAAAGGGGAAAATTTAGGAGCTGAAAATGGATTCAGAAATGGTCACGTGGCACCGAGAAAAGAATGATAAAGGTATCGCTAAGGGCAACAGACGTTAATAGATATCCTTTCCAATTTCGGTGACGGATCACCAACCCTATTCTCAACCCTCGGTTTCTAACCCCTAACTCTCTTCAGGCTGCGTGTCTGCGTCAGGAACAGAGATAGGGTTAAGGGGATATGAAGAATTAAACCAAATTCCAAAAGGCTAAGTCTCTTCAATTTAGATTTGCAATTTCAAATTTCCGAATTTTCGGAGATAATTCGATTTCAGGTTCAGTTTTAAACCACCCCAAAATTATGCAATTTCCAAAAAAACGATCCAACGACAAAAATTTAAATATGTTTTTAGATTCGCATATATGCGTCACTGATAACGAAGAGAATCGTTGAAAATTTGCTCCACTTTCATGCAACAATTGAAATTACGAATTCTGATAAAATAAAAAAAATTACCTTTGTCCATTTTAATTATCAGGAATGAAGATATTCGAAAGGTGAGGTTCCTTTAATTAGATTCCGCAGTTACACGCTTCGGGAACTCGAATAAGTGGATCCGATACATTGTCAAAGTTAATTGAATATCGCTGCGGGTAAATATGGGGACACACAGGGACGGTATTTTCTCATTATGACAATTCACTGCAGGTAAAATGTACCTGTGTATACCTATATCGCTTTCTTGAGACACTCTAGTCAAGCAGAAGTAGACTCTGGAAATATGCTAATGTAGGTACACAAAGTTCCTGGGAGTAGTTTACTTAGTCCTCCGATCGTCTTCTACGCCAAGTTCATGAAGTAGACTTTTCTTTGGAGAGACTGCGATACATTAATAACGAGTCTTGACGGTGGCACGGAGCAATAAATTTCACTTGTTCGTAAATCAAGAGTAAACAGCGCAGTCGAATAAGAAAACAGAGTATTCATTTTTCTTCGCTCGGTGTTCAACTTTCTTCAACTGTAACTTTGTTTTGTCACACTCTGAATTGTTCGTTTTGTTTGGCGTATGTTTAAATTTTGGAAAACACTTCGCCAACAATTTTTGGAAACACCAAAAACGATAAAAATATTAGTGTCCCATAAGTTTCTTCCTTTCTTTTGACGCGAAAGCTCGGTCATACATAGCGTGATGCGGAAGAAACTTATGGACCACCCTAATATTTTTATAACATCATTTTTGGTGTTCCCGAAAATTGTTGATGAAGTGTTTTCCAAAATTTAAACATATATTAATTGAGTATAATAATAATAATTGATAAATTACGCAACGAGGGCGTAAAATAGGCGATTTCACTACAAGTCGGGTTTGTCGCCCCAACTGAGCGAGGCGACAAACGAGACACGCGCGATAGTCGATTCACGCTCGAGTTGTGTATTCTTTTTTTTGCCTAACGAGTGCGTAAACTTGATTTTACGCACGCTGACTGAATGAATTTTGTAATTTAGTATTTTACGCAGGCAGGAGAGTGCGTAAAATCGAATTATACAAACATTTAAAAAAGAGAATTTGACGTTCGTTCGTAGAAATGATTTTTCTCGTGTCACTGCATTTGCGTAATTTAGGGATTGGAGTTACCGTATTGCAGATTACTTCTGAGTGATTATCGGGAAAATTTGATTAAAAACTTCTATTCGGAATAGGAGGTAAAGAAACTTTTTAATGAAAGAGGAATTAGCGACACTTTCTGTGAGATCCTTTTTTTCCCATTGTGTCACCTATTGTTAAATGAAAATTTTGAGGCTAGAAATCAATAAAAAAAACATTAGAAAAAAACAAATAAAGAAATAATAGCAAAATTCCTGATAATTTAAATTTTAAAACTGACAAAGTTTTTCAAGGTCAATTTAGAAAATCGTTTGAGAAAACACAATTTAAATTATGAAATGAAATTTTTGAGACTGGGAATCAATGAAAAACGATTACAAATTTACAAATAAAAAAAGAGGCCGGAAGTCTAAAGAAAAAATATATTCTCATTCAGCGCCACCTATTGTCAAACGATCTAAATATATTAATTTCTAACATGAGTAATTGAAATACACTTGAATTTTTCAGCTTGTTAATTAACAAACGAAAATAGATTCCACAGCATCGTTCATTAACGGCGAAGAACGTGAATTAATACGATCCGGGATGCAATTCGACATGCAGGAGAGCACGTGTTTCGTTGCTGAGATTACCAAATATGTGGAACATTTGATATACTGGCATGCAGTGACCATTCTGTGCTTGTATTATGAAGGCAGCGCAATCGATATACGAATGACGTTGCCAGAATGTAAAATTTACATAATTGCGCCTTACCTGAAAATTAAATTTCTCCAATAGCACGGGTAAGTCTTCGGGGATCCACCGAGGGTCCTCTCGTCCCAAGGGGATCCCCGGGGGCCATCCCATACAATTGTTGTACTCTTATTGCGATACCAATTCCAGCACAAACTGGGAAACATTGCAGGATATTGATTATATCGTTACGCTACGCATCGAATAGAATGTCAAATATCTCTAAATTAGAGACATACTTCTCTATCCTATATCGTTGCCTCCACGCACGGCATCGCTATCCGAGCAATCAGCACTGCAGTTACAGCCTCCGTGTATTAGCACAACGCTGACTGCGTGAATTTTGATACCTTTCGATTCCTTTCGGTTATTGTTCGTCCTGAAGGTCTTGTAATCGTCAGCGCACCTGATCTGGGCTGGTAAGGGTAGTTTCCTCCCATGCAGGTCGGGTCAGCCTGTAAGAGTTGCACCGTGACAGAATTATTCCGATAAACCGGATGTAAGAAATCACCAAATTGGTGGAATATTAGGGACATTATTTTCCCAATTTTTTTTTCTTACAGCAAAAATGCCCTAAAGGCAATTTTACAGCAAAAATACCTTTCGGGCATTTTTACAGCAAAAATACCTTTCGGGCATTTTTGCTGTAAAATTTTCTCAGGCCAGTGAGAAATACACGGTATGACGTATTTTATAGGAATCGGAAGAACGATTTTTCCAGTTATTATGAATAGAATGGAAAAAAATATGGAGAAAGGACTGAAAGCGATTCTTTCCTATTGTATTTCGAATAGAAGCATAAGAGAGTTTGTTCAAATCATTTCTTCCACTAATTACCTTTTATCAAATAAATTCCCTTGCTCTGATTGCACTCAGAGTTCAATACACAATTAACGGCGAAAATGAAGAAAAACCAATTATTGGTCCCGAAACAAAAATTTGTTGGTAACAAACAATTGTTACTGTCATTTTTTTTACTAAATTATTTAATTGAATTAATTTTTACTTAATTATTTAGTTAATTAGTCATTAAATTTACTAAATTACTAAATTATTTCATATAATTAATTTTTACTAAATTAGTAAATTACTAAATTACTAAAGAATTATTAAAATTGGAGGTGTTTCGTGTAATTTAACTCCTATTGGCATGTGTAACATTTTAGGAGACTATCGAACGTAAATGGGGCAATTATCCCTATTGGCGTGCCTGTTCCAATAATGTACCTCAATATTTAAAAAAAAAAACAGGTAAAACTAATAAACAGAATATTTTTTTTTATTAAAGTTAAACTTTCAATACAAAATATTTTACACTTTTAAATTGTTATAGCTTCATTAATATTTCTATTTTTCTGTTCAATATTTTTTTTTAAATTCTATGAAGAAAAACATTGTTTTAAATCATGGACACGGTTGGTCGAGATGCGGACTTGGATTTTTCCCATATGAGTCGACTTATGATACCATAGTGAATTTTTCTAGAATCTTTGAAATTTCAGATTTCCGGGAGATAAGCGAAATGGCTCTCATTGTAAGGGAGGTTCGTGATATATATTGTGCACGGGGTAATGACATTATTATGCTAATTATTTATAGAATATCAACGATACCAAAGTACTATATATACCACCTTCGCAGATTAGGGAAATGTCTTACATTATACGTCAATTTAGAATGTAAATGAATTTCATGTAAATGAGATTGTTCAAGAAACAGAGTTTGATGATGTTGAATAAACATGTGAGTTGTAATGCGAGTATGTTTATTTGCCTAATGGCTGAGAGCAATTACGAACCTATTATGCAAGATTTTAAATTTTGCTTCGGTTTCGAGCAAAAAATATTTTATAATATGAAATATAATAATAATAATAATAATAATACTATAACTATTTATAAATATTCTATAAATACTAATACTATAACAAATGTCCACGACTTGTACATTTTATTTTTGGGTAAGAAGGAAAAAGTTGATTGTCAAAAAAGTGCAATATTTTACTTGCGGGTATAGCAAACTTCATTTTATAAATAATCACTGCCGTTATGGCACAAAATAGAATATTGTTCCAGGCGCTCCTCTTCTTCTCGCTGCGTTTGCAGAAAAAGAAGAGGATAATATTTAATTTCCTCCATGTCCGCTATCGGCATTAGTTACGGTTATACGTTATAGAACAAACTTTGTTTCCAGCTGAGAAGGTAATTTAACAACAGAAAAATCGAATTGGCAAATAGAAAGATTTATCGCTTTAATTTCCGAGATGCGACTTAAATCCTGTTATAATACAATTTTTCTTCGGGGAGTCTACTTCGTTAACGATGTTATACATGTACGGTACGGTCCCATTCAGGTACCTTATGACGTCAATGAGAAAAATATATTCGCCGACGATAAATGCTCTCTTCTATAGATTTTTCAAATAATACGATTTTATAAAAAGCGTATTATTTCACGTCGTTTGATCATTTATAGAAGTCTGAAAAAAATGTTCGGTAATAGTTCTTCCTAAAAGTGTTTGTTATTAAAAGCCGATTTCACTGTACCGACGAAAATTTGCTTCAGCCTTAAAATTATTTATTTACTTTGTCCCCTGAAACGCGAAAAATGATGTACAATTAATAGGAATATATCATTTAGTGAAACAAAAAAAATAGGCTCCTCTGTATAAATTAACAAATTGATGTAAAAACTCAATTAAAATATGTAAAAATATTAAAATAAAATAAAATAACAATGCGCATAACGGTACTTGTAAAAAAACAAAAAAGGAAATGTAAAATCGTAAATTATAGAATTAAAACGTCAGTTTCAGCGAATTTCGAAAAGCTTCTACTCCACAAATTAAGAAATTGAAGTAAAAATTTAAATTTTCAAGAAATTGAAGTAAAAAATTTAATTAAAATGCATAAAAAAATAAAAATGCAAAACAATGACGACGCATAAAAAAAAATTAAATCTTAAATTGTAAATTACAAATTTAAAACAATTCAATTTCAGGGAATCTCAAAAATTGTTACTTTACATAAAAGAAAAAGTAGGATAATTAATGACAGAAGGCGAAAATATGGAAAATGCCGTAATTTTTAATTGTGTCAATTCACTCCTTTTCTCTGCAACTTTTGTCTTTCTTGAACCAACATAGCGACGTCAAATGGCAACTGCTTCTCCCAATCTGCTGCATTTACACGATGACGTCAGGGACTAAAAAATTCAATCGAATATTAAGATGAAAGTGCAATTTCTGCTTTCACTCAAAATCAAATACTATATTTTCATGAAGAAATGTCCTCACGATCAAAAAACCTTAACCCAAATATTGTATGTCACTGGATTTCATATTCGGGTGAAGGTTCGTGTCGTAAAAGCAAGTTTTTGTTTACCAAAAACACGTGATAAAGATAAGACGTGGGCAATAGTGAATTCCATAATTTTGGAAAGTAATATGGAGGAAGATGAAATAAGATCATGCTCAAACGATAAGGTTCGAGTGCTGCTTTGCATCGTTTTCGCGTTCGAGCTTTCATAAGAAGCTAGTGATCGTATCAATAATAACTCTTACATGCAATTCACCGTAAAGGTACGGAAGTTACAGCAGGTCACGGTGAAAGGATAGGTTTTGGCTCCATTCTACAGAAGTTAGTCATTTTATGAGAGTTAACTAGCCTTTTTTCATTGTTTCGGAACAATTGGGATGTTTGATATTGGTTTGGTGAATTTGTTTAAATTATTTTAGGTAGAAATTAGATGGAAAATTCGAAAGGAGAGTAATTTTTCCATTTTTTTATTCCACAAAAGTGCCATTTAAAGGGCATTTGTATTATTTTTGTTTAATTATCGAAGTCTTTTGTAATTTGTAATTCATTACCTTTTTATAATTTATGAGAATCGTGTTTTTCTTATTAAGTCGCGCGGAAAATTCGAAAAGTATCAAAAGAGGGCGTTGCCGATGTCAAAAGGTTCAGTAACAAAATTTTTATAAGTCGAGAGTGTTCGGTTTGAAGATTCTTTGACATTCAACGCCATCTACTTATGCAATATTGATAAAGTTCCAACTTTCTTGCATTAGTTTACTTTCCAGTAAATATTGCATAAAGGGAAAGGCAGCGATACACGTGCACGTACTTAAAAACTTTTTACCTACCCCTCCGACGCAATGCGAGGGTACTTCGAGTAGGTAAATTCAACGCTAAGTGATATAAACACACGAGCACCTATAAGGCGCAATTTGAGAGACATTTTTGGTTCCGAGAGAGCATGGAAAGTTTGCCGTTACCGTTGAAGCTACGTTAAACTACGTGTTCGGCATGAGCTAGTATTTAGATGAAAATATGAGCGAAACACCACACGCCATTGTGGCTTAACGACTGTGGAGAAAAGCACCGGAGGAAATTCAGTCACGTTACCCGTAGTTCGCCGAGGAAGGCATTAAGTGGAATCAGGCTCTTCTAATCCATGACTGATGGATCTCATGGGCTCTCTCCACGGCGAGAAGTTCGTCGCAACGGGGATGTAGTTCAGAATTTCAAATAAGGATGCTGGGGTTCATACCACGCGAGATCATCAAAGAAGTAGCAACAGCTACTGGATTACATGTTATCCCATCTCTCTACTATTCGCTAAATGTAAAGCTATGTAAATTAATTCCTTACCCTTCCCTTTGAAGAAATCCAGTTATTTCGAATGCAACTAGTTATCCGAACTTCTCAGCTTTGATGTCCCAATGCCGTTGATGTCATTGAGAACAAAATGAATTTGCACGGATTTTTTTTTTTTTTTGAACGGTTTAAATCAACCCTCACTCGGGCACGCGGGAATCTTGTGCACCCCGCGAGCATATATGAGGAATTTTTGGACGACTAAATTTTTTTTTAGGCCTCGATATGTAAAAATTAAGATATTATGAATTATTTTATTTTTTTGTAAATTTATTCCTGTTCCAACCTTTTTCTTTCGCTGATTTGATTTTTGTACCATACGTAAATTTTGTCACATACTTTGAAAAGTGCGATTTTAAGAAACTCCCAAAAAAGAATCAAGTTGAAATATCAAATAGTTTTTTTATTGCAACGATTTTCGTGATTGGGGTGCATATGGTCCCTGCGTGGCGAGGAAGGGTTAAAAATACGATATTGTTTTAATTAATTTCCTTTTTTTGTTTGTTTCCAGGTAAGGGCTCCAATTTCACAGGGATGATTTCTCAGGAAAATTCAAGACGCGAGTGTTCTGCTCGAAAGCAAGACTTTTAGGGTATTTATGACCAAGCAGGTGAAGTTGCAAAAGTTCACTTAAATAAGTGAACTTTTTGTAAAATTAATTACAATTTTTTAAAATTATTACGTAACAAATATTTATCTGTTACGAGAAAACACTTTGACTGCCAAACTTTCCGTACAGGCCGCGCCGGTTATGGCAAATGCGATAACGTATACCATTACGACCCACGCGGCGGGAATAGGGAGTCACGTAAATTCTACGTGGCAGTCAAATGGTTAAAATCTGCCATCCGTTGCAAAGTGCATTAAAAGCATCGAATCAACAAACATGCCTCCATTAGTCGTGTATCGTCTGGATAATTGTAGTGTATTTTTGATATGCATCGAATGCACTTTCTCGGTACACGTAATTGTCGACACACATTTTTTTAACCCAAATCCCGTGAATAAAATAGAAGTCACGTCACGGAACGAGATTGGAAATTCTTTACGTTTGATCTGTCGACTTATCACGAAAATTGATTGTGAGTTGTTACTTCGTGGTAACATAAAGTCATTCTCGTCATTAATTTGGGAGAAAAATTATGCACCCATGAAATACAATTGGCTACTACGTCATCGTCTGCAATTATTAATCATTTTTTTCCACCAATACCAAAAAAAAAAGGAATGAGTATTTAGGGACACGGGCCTTTGTTGTTTTTGATGAATATCCCATTTAATAGGTAATAAAATACAGCAGGCACGTGTAAATAATTTCGGACTTTTTTTTTTTCATTTTCCTCAGTCGTTCATGCAATCGCTGATTCCAGAATTGCGTGAGAAATTTGGACAAAAATTCAGTGACGCGTCGAAACCGAAATTTGTTATTAATATAACATGACTTGGCAAAAAAATGTTTTTAATATATTTATGTTGCCCCTTACGTATTGTGGCGTAAATTGCTCATTCCCTGCTTCAGCCAAGTTAGTTATCGTTCCTGGAAGCTGTCAGAAACTGGTGAACAGATTTTTCAAATGCTGCCCTTCATCCCTTAGGCAAATTTTTTTCTTTTTTTTTTTTTCATTCAAATAGGGGATCAGGATATTATCAACGCGTTGTCAGAAACTTGTCAAAACTTCACCCTACTTGACGCGTCTATGGTCGAGTACAAAAGTAATATCAATCGATTGCAGATGGTTCACAATGTGTTTTTTTTAAACAAAGCGAAATTATTACTACGACTCTTGCTGCAGAAAAGAAAACTGCATTTTTGCATTTCCACTGCAGCGAGTCTAAGAATTATGCGCCAAAGGACTGGGAACATTTTAAAATAGCTACCGCAAAGAAAATCTTAATGCAACAAATCAAAACACTTGAACTTACGTGTTAAGAAATACTATGACTCTGTAATAAAGCGGTTGGAAAGTTCTTACTTCCCCGGAAGTGAAGAAGAATGGACGAGAAATCGCTCAATTACAATCTCGGTGCTATTACAAAGCCATTGCATTTTCTCCTTTTTCCATTTATCATTACAAGTTTTTTTTTAAAAATGAAAATGCCATCGTACAAATTTTTCTTTCTTGAACGGTTTCTTTGAAATTTCCTTTGAGAAAAAAATTATTGGTATTCGATTGTAATAAAAAATTGTAATAATAAAAAATAGTAAATAATAAATTACATATTTTGAGTAGATTTTTAAAGATTTTACTTCAAGTTGAGTTTCAGGTGTTGATTTAGATTTCCATTGGCACGGAAACTCCACATGCCATTACATGGATGAAAAAAAAAAATAAAATAATAATAATAATAATAAAATCGATCGAAATTGCGTTGTCACATGTCTCGTTGATATGCACTGCAGTTCCCATCGGACGGAAAGGTTCCGAGTTTTCCTGAAACTTTTCTCTCTTGCGGAATAGCAGCAAATGAGGGACACGTATTTTTTGAACCCCCTGCTGAACTTCTTTAAGGGGGTGGAAACCGTCCCCAAAAATGTCGATGTTTTTACTACCCTGAACGAGCACGAGGGGGAGAAAAGAAAACTTGTTTCTAATACCGTGACTTTCTTCATGATAAATAAAAATTTGATGAAATTCGGACAAACAGTTCCGAAAGTGCGACTGATCCCTTCTGGAGCGTGATTTTTCGGGGAAAATGCGAAAGGGATTGTGGTAAGAAAATAATTAGACCACCAATCGATATTTTCGAGAGATATTACAAAGAAAGGACGTCACGTTCTTGACATGACTCTTGCGTTTCTTTTGAACCCGTTGCAATCGATTTAATGTCTATGGGCAATATTAGTTTTGTGTTAAAGGGGGGAAGCTTCAATATAAAACCTTTAGAAATTTTGAAAAATTAAAAAGACGGTTTTTTGAAAATTGTTAGGGTTTCGCTAAAGATTTCCTAGGATTTTGCCAGGATTTTGCTAGGATTTTGCTATTTGTAAATAAATATAAAAAACTTTTAGAAATTTTAAAATGAAAAAAAAAATGTTATTTTCTTTTTCGATTCCTGAAGAAGCTGAGGAACTATTGTATGGCTGTGGAGTAGCTGATTGGTCAGTGAGTCTTTGGAACAACAATATTCATCTTCATACGAAATTTCAACTCGGATCAAACTTTATACAGAACAGTTATTTCTCTAACATTAAATTCAAGCTCATTGCTCGGTAATTACATCAAGTGAATACGTTGCTCCAGTACTAGCAGTGGAGTAACGCAGTGACGTTATATCTAGGTGGAACCTTTTTGGTATTAGCGTAACATCCCTTTGATCCTCTAAGTGGAGCTTCTATTAATGGCTGACATCAATTATTATCTATCAGTAAAACGAGACACGTGATGGGAATAGAACCGAATTAGATAAAGATAGATTAGACGAATACAGTGTCGTATAGACATTCATCAGAAAGTGGTGTCTAACCTGCTCCCATCAGTTAAATACACAGATTATATTTAAGGGGTTAGGCCACTCTAGGATTTTTGAAAAATCGATTTTTTCTTTGGTCTTAAATGGTCCCTTGGTATCTCAAAAACTACATTTTGATTATAAAAATTGAAAATTAATTAACAAAAATAATAACATTAATGGGAAGGTGTCAAGGAAAAGTCTGTATTGACTCAATAGGCGTCACAAATCGTTTGGAAATTCAATTTCTTGAAAAATAAACGAAGGAAAAAAAAAATTGTATCCATTAAGGGCGAGTAATTTTCTTTTTTTCTGTGAAAGCGTGGATGTAAGAGACTTTGGTTTTTCCATAATTTCTTCATCCACGCGCACATGCAGCATAAAATGGAACCTCAAAGTCCCATATGAAAAATCCAATGGAATAAGAGTAAAATTGCACATCAATAAGGATTTATGAAACATGAACGATTTCCTTTAAAACGTTTGTAAACGTGAGCAGCGTACGCATTTCTTACTGAACTCGTACTCGCAACCCTAATCCAAATCGAACGATCTGTCTTCGACTTCTTACCCTTCGCTAGACATTTTGCTGACCTTCTTCTCTTCACATTTCCTTTTTTTTTTTTAGTTTTTTAAGAAGAGGTTGGTAATGTATTTCCAATAAGAGACTCGTGTCGCAAAAAGACAACTTCAAATGCTACTCACGCAGTTTTCTTTTTTTTTTGGAGTTTTTGAAGAACGTTTACTCGAATTTTCTTTCAGACTGAATTTCTGGGATGAACATTTTTCAACTTGTGGTGCTCGAAGTTATTAAAGAAAAAAAATTATGACTGAAAAATTTGCACTTAGAAATATTCACCTTTCGATAATTGGCACATTTCTTACGTTGCTTTTTTTGTAATTTATTCCATGTTTCGAGAATTTTCACGATTCACGGTTGAAAAATTTTCGATCAATTTTCGACGTCACTGGAGTTATTTATTTTTTTAATTAAAAATTCTTGAAAAATAATTCGATATATTGTTACATATGGTGGTATTTGTGAAAAAAGTTGTAATATCACACAAGGAGGGAAATTAATTCAGGGTCATAATTTTTTTTACGAATTATTTTCAGTACCATAATTATTTTGCCACGAAATAGAGATTATACGACCGAGCAAGTGAATAAAGAATAAAAGTGCAATATTTCATATGTAAAAAAAAACAATTTTAGAATGAATTAAAAAACAATTTCAATCCCATTGAAATCAAACGGGGACGATGCAATGAAAAATAAACAGCATATCAAACCAGAACACAAATGAACTGTAATTGCTGTTTATTTTTGGTTTGCATTTTTCGTCATTCTGGCGATGTTTTTTTTTTTTTGAAAAATTCGATAAAATGACAATAAAAGTGAAAATTGCTAACATTCACTCGAATTTCACACAATTTTTCTAATTTTGTCTCTTTAAATAAACACTGATACAGAATTAATATCTTTTATTCAATGCTCAGGTCGAATGAGGAAAAAAAATATAATCCACAGCTCTCATTCTTAACACGAATAATAATAAAGTTTGATCTGCAAAATATATTTTATCCAGAAGGTGTTGAAAAAAAATATTGTTTTGTGGAAAGCTATTTCAATTAGAGATTGAAAATAATATTATAATTAGCTATTATATCGTTGATAGAATTATTAGTAATTTAATTATAAGAGAATAATATAAGAAAATATAATAAAATAATTTACGAAGGGTGGGTACCCTTATTTTGTTGCTAATAACACGACTAGAGTGTTTGCAAAAGCAGGGTTTTGGGAAAATAACGTTATTCCATCAAAAAATATCATTGAGGGAATATCCATTTTTGTGCAAATCAGGGAGTTACAAAAAGTTTGAAAATCGAATGACAGAATACAGTATGCATTCAATGGAAGCTATTTCCGCGGTGCAGTTTACCGTCGAATACGATAACCTAGCGATGCAGAAAAAAAAACTTTGCCTGACATTCTATCGAAATTAAAGGTAGAAATCCATGATTTCGAAAAAAAAAAAAGCGGAACAGGGAACAACCTGTAAACCTTCCTACTAAAGTAATGAACCATTAAAAGGGACTGGAAAAAAGTAGAAAAACGATTGATCGAACGATTAAGCTCATTTAAAGCAGTTCACACCTCGATTCACATTTCTTCTGTCTAATTTTCTTTCGAAAAATCCCGTTATAACTTCGTCACTCACTTCATGAATTTATCAACACACTTTTTTCCTTTCGCCTCCCTTTAAATTTAATCCAGTGCTCTCCAGAGGGGTAAGATTACATCGACCCTTATGCCAAGGCTTTCCCCTTTTATAAAAGAAACCAACTCTTTGTGCTTCCTCTTCCCACGAATTATTTATCATTTATATTTCCCTCAATATGTCAAACGGAAACGATGAAAATGGGATTAAAATATTTTCTCGACTGATGAATGACTTTCGAAAAAAATTGGAAACCCTTCGAAAAGTTTAAACTCGAGAGAGGAGATAAATTCCAAGGTAAATATTTCCTTCCCCAAATTAAAAGCTTCATGTTTAATCAAATTTTGAGAAATTTTATCCGGTATTTTGAATTTTGTAAGATGGAATAATGATACTAAAAAAAAAAATAAAAAGAGGAAGAGTTGTTGCAAAAATGTTTATCTTGCACGACATCAATATTTTGACTGAACCTTTCCCAGGAAAACTCGAAGGGCTTTTTATAAAGCAACTGTATTTTGCGTTTAAGGTAAAGAGCTTTCTCCATCTACATAAAAGTTATGGGTTCGTTTTTCCTATATACTAAAAAGCTCGCAAAAATAATTTGCAGTAAGAAGAAATCGATGTAGCCGGATAGCGAAAAATCGTAGTGCCCTAGTCTCGGAGAGGAATTTTTGTGGACGTAAGGTGATTTTCTGGCGGAACAACTTTTTGCACGGTAAATAATCTTTCGCCCTGCGTTTCCTCAAAGTTTTTCGGCGAAAGGTCGATCAGATACCACGGGATTCGTTGTTTTCCTTCGTTTTTGAATATTTCTTAAGGGGTTGGGCCGCTCTAGGGTTTTCGAAAAATCGATTTTTTTCTTTTTGGTCTTAAATGGTCCCTTGGTATCTCAGAAACGATGTCCCAAAAGATTATGGCCGGGAGAAATCTTGAAGTACTCGATTGTCGAATTTTAGTATTTTTCAAAATTGCCGGAAACAGAACTCGGACAATTTTCAACCGATTAACTTGAAAATTTTAATATATTTATCGCAAAATAGAGAAAATTAAAAAAAAAAATTTTTAAACTGAAAGGAAACAGTTTACGCAACCTTAGGTTCTTCAGAACACTCAGCGCGTAAATAGCAAATTGACAGTTTGACAGTGTCGTTTAAGCAATTAAAGTCGTAGGCAGCAGCGTTGTAGCAATAAAAGCGAATTATCTTGGATTTAAAAGCTTTTTATTACTGACCCGGTAACTTTATAGCTGGAATTCTAATGGAGTAACGAATGCTGTAAATGCCGCGTGTTTATTTTAAACAACTCCAACAATAAGAGTACCTAGACCGTTTACCCGTTACAAAATAATAATTCCATGTGCATAAAAATGTAATCAAATTTTAGATGTTCATCTATTCCCCACGTGACGCTAAAGATTGAGAGCAATTAACAATTTTATAATAACAATCCAAGTTGGATTATTTGTACACGAATGGAATATCAATTTTGAGCATCGGACAATAATTTTCCCAGAAATTGGCAATTAACACCTTCAAGAGCAAAACATTGCCACCCATTTGCGTGGCAGTTATGTTGTATATTTGCGGACAAAATGCGTGGAAATCATGCCACGAATGAAAATCGTCGATGGTGCGAATTGTGGCCACGAAACTACAAAAGACACCACGAGTCTGACTCGTTATTTTGCACGAATGGGTTACCATTTTTTTTCTTCAATTAAGAAACTTTAACCCTTTCAACGAATTTTTTTTTTTCAGAAATTACTCCATTTCACCAGTTCTCCGAATTTTTTTAAGAAGTTTTTGGAATTATTGAATGTTACGATTGTTTTTTTTTTGGTACCGTTTGTGTGAAAAAATGTCACGAAGGATTCCATGGTTCGGAAAAATTCGCCAAGTAATCTTGGAAAGTAGGGTAATATTTGGAAAAATTCGCAGCCAGTGTTTGAAATTGAATATCAATGAAATGGATGCATTAATAAAATCAAGTAAAGTGCTATGATCATTATAATTAAAACGCATCATGAATGCATTAATGTCTTTATGGAGGTAATTCTACAACTAATTTGATACGTTCGACCCGGAAATATTTTGTTTCGTTCCTATTTTTTATAGCAAATGTTTATAAATGTATAAACATTCGGGTATGAATAATTCTTTTTTTTCTATACATTAATATTTATAAATATGCGAAATTCCAACATTATGCTGTTTATCATGTTCGTGAAACGCTCTGAATTTTTATTTTTTCGTTTACTGGTATAAACAAATGAATAATAATATGTTTATGCTTTTTCGTTACTCTTTTAATATGTATGTCCAATATTTTGGGAATTGCGGTAAAAATTCCAGATATTCCACGAGAAATACGATTTTTCCTCAATTTTGTACAAAAAATCTAGTTTTCATCAACTTCTAGGGTTTCATGAAAATAAACTTTTGGAATCGATTGTACGCGTCAAATTACCCCTAGATACGGTCTCGCCGACTTCATTTTTGAAACTTTAATTTCCACCCCATTTGCCCGGTCGAGGATCGATCAACTTTCGGCCGAAAAAAATCGACTTTTAAAATCGATTTTTGGGGATTATCGGGAGATCCTTATCCGATGTATTTTTTCGCGAGGAATCCATTTTCATTGTTAAAATTCCAGATATCCCACGGGAAATACGATTTTTCCCCAAAAAACCTTTTTTTTTTGGTCAACAAGAACTTTCAAAATCGAAGTGGTATTATCCGGCGACCCACCCTGTATACTCTGAATAATATCGCGTGATAACAAAGTACTGTTTTGTTTACAAGACTCGTGCACTCCTTTGTTATGTTGACAATGTTAATACGCGAATAGCATACTAACAGTGTACTACTCCGCTATTCATATGGCACAGCAAGGTACAATACTTTCATTGTACCATTGTTAACAAACAATTGTCCAACTGCGCATATAACGAACATTCAAGTCGAAAAGTTTGGATCTTCTCGTCTTTGTGGTCGCTGTTGCTTTGTGATGATACATAACCTCGAATTACCGATCGAAGCTCCTCCTATAACCGACGAGAGCACGTAAGAAAAGTTTTAATTGAGGAATTGCATGGCTCGTGGCCGGAAAGTTATGTGTGTAAATTGTTATATTATTATTCTTCGCTGTGTTGGCGAACGGTCAGTTCGGTTTCCGAGGGAATGGAGAATTCCGTGAAGCAATGCCTGCGTCGAGACGTTGGCAGGAGAGACAGTAACAAAGGAGGAATCGATACACTCCGGATTTATGGATTTGGAAAGCCAAGGAAAGTGCTTTCCGGGGAAATACTGTTCTTCGGAAATATACATAAATATGAATATAAGAACGAATTTGATGAAAACGTACGTATGAAGAACTGGTACGGCTGAAGCGAAATCTGGACGATACCAGTAAAAAAGCTTGAGGCAGTGGAAATAAGGTGCTACAGCGGATTGTTAAGTTTTCATAACTCCATTTTCGTTTTGCCGCTGAAAGAAAAGTTGAATGCGAGAAAAATGGAAATGCTAATAATAATAATAATGGAACAATTTAAAACGATACGTGGAGAAAAGCGAAACGGGACCGAAACGTTATACAAAATTCATAAAAATGAGGAAACAAATTTAGGAGCACACAAATAGGGACCGTTACCCTATTAATAGACTAGAACAATTGAGATTCAGTCAAATTTACATTAAGGGGTTAGGCCACTCTAGGATTTTCGAAAAGTCGATTTTTTGTTTTGGTCTTAAATGGTCCCTCGGTATCTCAAAAATGATGTCCCAAAAGATTATGGCCGGGACAAATCTCAAAGTACTCGATTCTCGAATTTTAGTACACGTGCGTCCGGACCGCAGCGAGCTACTACTCAAAACTTCAAACGCGTTTATCTCGAAACTACATTTTTCAAAATTGCCGGAAACAGAACTCGGACAATTTTCAACCGATCAACTTGAAATTTTAAATATATTTATAAAATTACATTACCCATAAAAGTACATATCACTTTTTTGTTTATATCGCATAGTTCATTTGTTATTAATAATTTTCTGACGATTTTTTTGGCAATTTTTTTCAGAAGTGCGCCATTTTGTCAAAAATCAATATATCGAAAAAATGATGTGTACTTTTATGGCTGCTCCAATATATCATCGAAAAAAATTAACTGATTTATTATAATTAAAAAATTACAGGCGGTGCGTTTCCGGCAGTTTGGCCTGGAAATACGGAGGCGTCTTCGCAAAAACGCTGCACAGCCGCCATTATGAACATAATCGCTTCAAAAAAATTAGCGTATACAGTCGATGATATGTATAATATACACTCTTTTTCGTAATTGCGATTTATTTTATAGTTTGTCTAAAAAAATTCCCAAAAAAGGCCTATTTTTTTCGGCCTCTACAGTGGCCTAACCCCTTAATGCTACTCAACGAAAATTCCAGTACAAACACAAAAATGACAAAAACGTCTCAACAAATAAGTTTCTTTATGACATTATCTCCAACAAATTTGCATTCATCTTTCTCGGTAACTGTCACGTGGGAATAAAGCATTAAGAAAAGATCAATTTCACTATAATTCATATTCGCCACATGCACGAAGTTTAAACGTATCACGTGCTCGAGCAACGTTACGTAAAGTTTCACTCAGTCAACTGACATTAAAGTATATAGTTTCCTGTCTAAGTGTGAAATTTCATACATACTTTCGAAGAAAATAATACATCAACGTGTAACTAAACGCAAGCTCGTTCCGATAATTAGATCCTTAAATGAAATTGGTCGCGTGCAAATTTAATAAGGGAAATCACAAAAATGGAATCTCCACGGCACGAGACGACTTATAAACCTGCGCTGACGTGGGATGTCAACGGTGGATTGAATACCCGGTAATTGGGCGACCATCGTTTCATCGGCGCTTGCAAACTTCAACCACCATAACTTTAATCAGTCATAGAATTTTCATTAAATTACCGAAACCTCGTGAAAATTCGCGCTTGTTAACAGCAAACGGCCGGTGGAAAGTGAGCGTGGAATGTTGCTTTGCTTTTCGGAATAATATTCACCCGCGTGGGTGGTGGCGGCAACGTTATTTTGCCCTTGCCAGTGAAAAAGCCGTTACTTACCTTTTTTTATCTCACACGTACCCAAGTGCGTCGGATTCAATTATAAATTGCAGCTTTCTTCACGGGCATTAATGTTACAGCATCGATAAAATAGTAATATCAACGAAGATAGCTACGACGTGGATCTAGACCGAAGTCGAGATAACAGGAAGCCATCACATTAATCTTTAGATTGCCGCTTGGCTACCCCAGTGGCCTAGAAATCGGTCGGCCCTTTCCCCTATTTTAGTTTTCCTAACTTATGTAAGAGGGTTTCTCCCAAAAATCTGCAATTTTGTTGCATAAGAAATGTGGCAGCCTAAAATTAAAAATAGTTGCTGCTTGCAACCTGTGTCGAAAGAAACCTTTTAGAATTTCGATTGAGAATTATTTTCGAGCTTCAATTTAATCTTTTTTTGAAATCCACGAAAGGGGCGTGGTCGGTAGAGAAATTATGCGTCTGTAAAAAATTTGGTATTAATTAAAAAAAAATCTATTTTAATTGTAACTCTTCATTTTTGGTTTTGATTTTTGATTAGAAATAATTAGTATTTGCTAATTATTCGTTTACTATTGGACATATTTATTATTTAAAGTAGAAAAAGTTCCACCCGAATTACAAAATTCCAGATTTAATTTTTTTTCTATTCTATGTAAATTAAATTAAATAATTTCTAGCAAAATATTGGAAAAATCACCCCGTCAGACCGCGTTGTAACAACAATTTGTCTTGATTAAGAAATTTGTTCTTTTTTTCTCTGGAAAATATTCATAAATTTTCCGAAGGTGGCGTACATCGGTGCGTTTACCCCTAATTAAAAATCTATTTACAGCGCGCAAGAAAAATGGATATTTAATGTACAATTTTTTCTTTTTTTTATGCGAAAGTTTTTAATCAGAAGTTTTATTTCTCATAAAAAAACGTAATCCATGCGGTCGGAGAGTATTAATTCATCAAGTTTCTTGCGTCTACGTAGAAAATAAAGGCAGCATCCGCTTTTATATTAGATCTATGTTAGTCTCGCAACGCTTACCGGAGGACGAGATCAATTTTGTTGAATTAGGGGGTATTACTTTTATACAAATGCTTTTCCTTTTTTTTTTCACACCCATAAAGAATGAATTCGAAGACGCGGAATAAATTGCTCGCCACCTACCGTTCTACTTTGGAATTCAGGTACCGTTTTGTATAGATACAGCGTGGAATTGACAGCAGGGGTTTCAATAAATTTGTACCTGTGACGTACCGCAGTATCCGAAGAGAAACGATTTGTCGTTTGCTAATTTTTTTACGATTACGCGTTTCGGTTATAAATTATGGAAAGGTGGCGTACAATCTGTGTGGAGAAAATATACATACGTCATTCATACGTGAAGCCAAATGAATAATATTATCCTCATTCGCTGCCAACGTCAGCTCATGAAAAGCAATTATAAAAAAATACTCTTGGGATGAATTTCATAAAAATTGTAATATCTAAATTTTTTTTACTACTACTTATTTACTCGGTTTCCTTTTTTATTAATTTTTAGTGGCAACAAAATTTTCATTTCCCATTTCCTTGAATTCAAATGAAGAAAGAGTAACTTCTAGGCTTATGCTTCGAACGATTTGTTTATTACCAAATAAAAAATATAAGAAAATCATTTTAGGATAATAATAATAATAATAATAATAATAATTTTATAAATTGTTCGAGAAAATATTTTCTTTTTATTATTGAGGTGACTTTCAAACAATTTATGGTTTTCACGCGACTGTGTTAATTTTTGAAAAAGGTCTGGAAAGTAAGACCGACACGTAAAAAAAATTTTTTAAAGTAAAATAAGATAAAATTGGATACCGGAAATATTTTATGTATGGATTTTTTTTTTACAACAACGAAGAATTGTGTATCGATAAGACCATCGTCGAAGAAGAAATCAACTAAGAATTGTTATTGTAAAATAATTTTAATTCAATCATGGACCCTTTGCATCTGGACCTCGTCTCTGTCGGATATCCAATGGCGAAGTTACCGAAGCCACTATCACGAAACTAACGTACAGCCAATCTACCCTGTTTATTTTGGAAGTGCTTATGTACCAAATGTCTGAAAATCTGTAACGGTATTAACCTAAATGGCACAACAAAACATGAAATCTATCCCTAGACTCTACGGTCTAACAAGGGTTGAATTTCGTTCACTCGTGTTCTGTATCATTTCCTTTCTGCTATTCACCCATATATTGCCAGTGGCCTTCTTTGGTGTACCGTGCGGTATCGCAAATATTTACCCTTCTATGAAATAGAAATTGATACAGCGTAGTTATAAATGTGTTGTTTGTATTTTAAGGGCGGAAATACATGTAGCAGCTTCAAAAAATCAATTTTTTTTTTTTTTTTTTTCATAAAATGTTAGTTAAACATCTCAAGAATAAGGTGGTAAAGTTTTAAACTGAAATTCGGCGTGGCCCTGGAATCGCTAATTAGCCGGTAAGTTACCAAAGTGATTGAGTTTTCGTAGTTCGGAACTTTAAAAACGTTTTGCGGAAAACTACATTCTTTGAGATTGTGGGAAACGTAACCTGGAAAAGAATCCACCGATCGTGCTAAAATTGTACGCACAACTCAATAACGATATTACCTTGAACTTGTACCTACTCGTTTATGAAAATCGCTTTTCGAAACTGCTTTTTTATTGCCATAAAGAAAAAAAATTTTACGTAAAATTGCTGTTTTTTTCTGAAGTATTCCACTTTTGTAATTTTCAATTTTTTAAATGTTTCTCAGGTACAAGTTCAGCATCTGGATGTTGAAATACGAAAAATTTCTGATTCATACTTTTAAGATGAATATCAAAGTCGTTGGCACTCCCACAAACGGGTAACTGCCGCTAAAACCTTCCTGGAATATCACGACGAAACGTCGCCATTTGACAATATTCCTTAATGGAAAAATTTATTTAAACGGTTTAATTATGTAATAAAGTGTACCCAAAGTTTAAAAAATTTTAAACATTTTTTTCCTTAAAAAAAATGATAAAAATTGACTATTTTCTCACCGTCTACATACATTTCCCCTCTTAAACAATACGTTGAAATTTAAAAGAGGGTCTGTTTCTTTTTACTAGGTTTTCAATTCTTCTAACATATCCCCCAAGGATAGAAATATATGTAAAAAATATATTTAAGTATAATTAAAATAAATATATCCAAATATATTCCAAAAATATATATAAATATATCCACATTCATAAGAATCGGTAGATTTTATGTAAGTGATTATATTTTTGGGAAAAGCCTCGTAATTAGATAATCCATGAATAAAATAGGCACCTGTCATTTTTTTCGTGAATTGTAAGTACATTTATTGCATTTCGAACAAAGGCCCCCTAATTTAGCATTTTCGCTACAAACGCCCATTGCTTCCCACGAGAGTTATTTACCGCGAAGAAGGTTCTTTATCAAATTCGATTAGTTCAACTTCGTGACCTTTTTCATGCTCGATTGCAAATTATAACCTCAGATTGCCTATTTAACTTTGCAAGTTTTCGAATGATTTAGTCATAACATGTAATTATTTATTGCTTCATTTCATAAATTAGTTTCAGCGATTTCCCTAAACTCTGAACCGTCTTTTCCGGCGTTAAGATAAATAAGGGAGGTTAATCAAGACTTACTTGGCTCCACCGTGCTCCAATTTTGGCCACACAGCGTTTCACTCTGAAAACAAGTACTCCAGCACCGACCTCGAGTCTAGTAAAATAACGGTACTTCGGGTTCCCTTTTATTATGATTAAGGAGCCATAATGCTTAAATGTAAAAAATATTAAAACACAGCGTATTACGTTTCGCTGCATTACTTCGTGGAACGAAATTGAAATTCATGGTTTTTCAAATGCGTTCCCATGACCATGTGTAGTGTTTTCTACTAATTATAGTTTTTATAAAGAATATAATTGATAAAATAAAAAATATAATAAATATTACCAAAAAAAAATATTTTCTTTAAGGGGTTACATCTAGTTGGCGGCCGAAAAAAAGGCGTGTTTTTGTGAATTTTTTTTTTGGGAAAATGATTGCAGGTTTCGAACTGTTTTTTTTTCATAGTTAAGCTTAACTATGAAAAAAAACAGTTCGAAACCTGCAATCATTTTCCCAAAAGAAATTCACAAAAACACGCCTTTTTTTCGGCCGCCAACTATAGATGTAACCCCTTAACGCGTTGACTGCCATGGGGGTCACCGGTGACCGGAACTAAACTTTCCGTTCAGGCCGCGCTGGTTAGCACAAATGCAATAATTTATACCCTTGCGACCCACGCGGCGTGAATAGGAATTTACGTAAATTTGACGTGGCAGTCAACGTGTTAAGTAAGCAGCGACCGTAAGATCTATTTGAATCCTCATGGCACCCAGTTGCATAGTATTCGAAAAATATGATTGATTTGACTGCATTGTTGTCTGATAGTGACTGTACTAATGGAAAAAGTGAATAAGAGTTTCATTGATTACCGAAAGTCGTTCTTTATTATTCCAATTCTATCGGAGCCATTATTCGCTGGGGTAGATCTCGTAGTTACAGTATATCAGGAGGGTTTTATCTCCAACAAGCCATTCGTTTTCCTGGAGCTTGACTAAACGTACCCTCCAAGTAAGTACACTTACTTTCAGGTTTCTTCCTTTTTATTTCTCGAGGCCTTTCCACTCTAGCGTTCTCAATCCTATAGGTGCCTCCTTACGCGTTTGGTATCGAAGTGTCGATGAAAAATGAATACTTGAGATTTTTGCTACCGTAAGGTCGGCATTTTATAAAGCTCTTCGAACACGTTTAGAATTCTAATAAATGTTTTAGAACTGTCTGCTGATTTTTGCGTGGTCGAGCAACATTCATCAGTTGCATTAATAATTTGAAATTAAAATGAAGAATTTATAATTAATTTGGTAATAATCGATATTCTATTTTATTTAAGGAAATATAATTATTAAAAAAAAGACAAAAGTATTTGTCCGAGTTTTGGAAGAATTAAGACGAAGCCAAAAAATACAGTAAATATTTTTGATTCCGTCGAAGCAAAATAAATGTACCCAAAATTAGTGCAAAACATGGATTTCTGAATATTGAACACACACACACCGAAAAAAAATAAAGGCACCAATTATTGAACTTTTAGTTGAATTAATTATGAAAGTATTGTAATTGAAATTACTCGAAATATTTTTTTCAGCGTAAGTTATATTGATAAGCGTTAGAAAAAAATGAATAAGTAAGTTAATCAATAAATTAAATAAAAATGATTCGGTAAACAAAGTTTCTCGATCAAATCAATTGTATTTATAGCATGTATGTTTGAAAATAATAATATATATCATTAACATCTCCATCATCTATGTTCTTGTCAATAAAAAATATCGCGTGAAATGACATACACTCGATTTATTGGAAATCAATGTAACGTGAGACCACATTTCAAACTTCGATATCGCCACGAGAAAATAGAAGCAAAAAATGTTTCATAAATTATATCGACCTTAATACGAAAAGTGGTAAGGTGAAAATTATATATAATATATGTAATTTCAATATAATACAAGTTCAACCATTTTCACACCTTTTGCAATTTTGGATGAATTCAATCGTAATGAAAAATCCAAAAGCAAAAAATAGAGAATTATAATTAAAATAGATTTTCTTAATTAATACGAACTTTTTTTACACACACATAATTGCTCCACTAAGCATCTCCCGTTTGTGAATTTCAAAAAAAGATTGAGTTAACCCTCGAAAATAATTCCAACAATAAATGAAAATTAAAAAATGTGTCTTTTGACACTTTTGATGGAAACAGCGTTAATAATTTAATTAAGTGGTATTTCTGCCTGGACCCTTTCTGGGATTTTTTTTTCTTTTTCAACCGCCTCTCCAATTTATCCCTTAACAAACCCTTCGACTTATCCTTTAATCGACTCGTTTTTATTTTCAACGTTTTTCTGTAGCACCTAATTTCGAGAGCTTTCAGCTTTTTCTTATTCACTGCACCCATTGTCCACGTCGCACAGTGCTGTGCTCTAAACGCGAGTCTTCAGAAGCTTCTTCCTTGTTACACAGAATAAGCACCCCCTATTTCTGATTGGAATCACCCCCCTTTCGGATTCTTTCATATTTTCTACATATGGATTTTTTTTCTTAATTATTGGGAGCCACTTTTACTACATTTTTCGAATTTTTCGAAAACGAGGTTGAAATAATGTGACGAAATTTTTTGGTACACAAAAATTTTGTCCCAATCCCATACAAAATAAGACCAAACAATTGAAATTCTTTTTCCAAAGATTTTTGAATAATTTCAAAAACCTTTCCTGCTCCAAAATATCAAAGTATGTATAAAAATAAACTGTATTGAAAATTAATATATAACCGATGTTCCAGCTTTTATTACCTTTTTTTTTTGTTACAACTGTTTGTAATTCATTGCAGGGGAAATTTCAGCTGAAACGAGAGATTTTTAATTTTCACAAGCTTGCGAACGAGAAAACATTTTCTTTTTTTTACGTTACTTCCAAAGAAGAGGAATTGTTTTTCCGTTTTATGATAAATACCCCTTAGACTATAAAAATCGGAAGAAAAATATGGCATGTAAAAGGAAATAAAATGCCAGAGGAAAAAAACCAGTCTATTGTTGAATTATGATTTACGCGAAAACAATTTTTCTTGTCAGTGAACCTCGCTTCGATAAAACATAAAGAGAGGAAAAAAGTAATGGTTCATAAACATCCGATGTATTAACTCAAAATTTGTTTTACATCGAAGTAATGTTATACAGTTAAACCTGTTTTTGTGCGGTCTTTTTTTTATGCGATTTTCTTTTGTGCGATTTTATTTTTTTTTTTGGCGCATTTTTTGCACGATATTTTTTTTTTGGGGGCGGTATGTAAATATCGAGAAAAAAAAATCGCGCCAAAGTAAAACGCATGAAAAAAAGAGCGCACAAAAACAGGTGCAATTTTAGGTGCTTAGTAGTGCAATTTTGCGTCCGTAAAAAATTTGAAATTAATTAAGAAAATTTGTTTTCATTAAAATTCTGTATTTTTGCTTTTGGATTTTCGATTACGTACAATCAATGCGGTAGAAATTGTGTTAAAATATAAGAAAAAAGGGATCAAAAAAATTTGAGAGACAAATTACGTTTCGCGACCCTTTGTAGCAAGAACTTTTGATAAAATTTGATAAGAAAAAAATGTCCAGCTCCAAAAAACTATTGCACTAATCAATAATTTTTTTTTTGCACTCCAAAATCCAGTTTCGGCAAATCCCGTTTCCAAAAAATGTGAAATTTGAGCGATTCCAATTCAGCTTTTTCCTAAAGTTGTTCTTAACATTTTTACTCTTTATTATATTATATTTTTCGCGCAAAAGTTGAGAATTACAAAAATGAAAAATTACAGCAACGCGTTCGTAGGTTCAATTGTGTTTAACATTTGTTTCTTGAAACACGTAAGTACTTTTCAGTAGTTTGCGAAATGTTTTATTAAATGCCTTACAGGATACCGTTCAGTCAATTGTGCTTGGACAAACAGCACAATGGGTATTGCCACGGTATGGTATCACTTCGTGTTCAATAATTTCTATAATGACACAAAGTAGTGTTGCTATTGTATCAAGAGTATCGAATCGCTAAAGAAAACTGGTTTGTAAGACATTGAAAACCGATTGGAAGACTGGTTGGGTCAATAACGTTGCTATTTGGTTCGAAATAATATTTACTATAGATACCTAACAGAATCGCTATTGATTCAGCGACGTAACTACTTCTCACAAAGATTGTTTTCAATGCCGGATAAATAATGTCTGGATGCCATAATTTCAAGAAAGGATATTTCTCTTGCTTTTGCAATATTAAATTCGAAGATAAAAATATGTCAAGTGAATTGAGCAAGTCCCAAAATTACAAAGTGTTAGGGCTTTTGAGTAATTTTTAAAATTTCAATGTATTATATGTAGTTGCTAGAGGTTTTGCTAATTTTTGGCTAGGGTTTTTCTAGGGTTTTGCTGGGGTTTGAGTAATTCTCAAAATTTCCATGTACTACAATCGATACCAAAGTGTGTGAGCACATACACTAGGTTGTCCCATAAGTTTCTTCCGCGCCACGCTATGTACGACCATGAGCCGGAAAGGAAGAGACTTATGGGACAACCTAATAATTTTCCCCCTTTTAATCGGATTGACGATACTCCGAAATCAATCACCTTTTCATAGATTGGTTTCTTTACAAAACTTTACAAAAACCCCGGGGTTCGAAAATCGAGATTTCGCGGAAAAAAGAATTCCTTTCATATTCCACTTACTTCCAAGCATCGAATTAGTTCAGATATAAGGTGCGTTCCGAAGGGAATCCATTGAAGGCATTCGATATAAATGTGCATTAGGAATAAAGTAATGATTCTTTGGAACAATTTGAATCAACAATAGCAGAAAGGAATGGCAAAATGGAAAAAAAATTGCCCGAATGAATCTACCATTATGAATGCCATTAAAGTCGAAAAGTTGAGATAGCGGGTTATTTGAAACGTGGGCGTTCTCAATGGGTGTAGATCTCGAATGAATTTACTAGGAGGAAAACCCGTATCTTTATCGCGACAGAATAAGAATTGAACTGAAATTCATCGTGGTACGACTGAAAGAACTTTTTCTTTTGTCAGTTATTTACTTTAACTCCCCAAGGGAGAGAAGCCCTTGTCGATTTCACGAAAACTTCCCTTTTGCTGCTATATATGTGCTTCTTTTTCGGCTACCGCCGGTGCTGCCTCTTTCTTCCTTCTCCCAAACTCTTGTCGATTTGAAAATCATTCGAAAATGGAACACGCAAAAATACAATTGCAAGAAGATCCAAGAAGTTCCAAAATTTTATACCGAAAAAAAAAATGTGAAAAAATGTAAAAAAAGTAATTTTTCAGGCGTCATTTTTTCTTGAAAATTTGTGGGTGGTATGATTTTCAAACATCAATAACACCTATCAGATATTTCTGTCCATAAATTTTCGAAAAAGAAAAAATGACTTCTTTTCCTTTGTCCGCTTATCTCCTCGCTCTTTCTAGGACTGTGGTACCTTTATCTTGAATTCTAACGAAAATGTATCGATCTTAGTCTTATTGGAAGGCAACAGTTACTCTCCAATTTTTCAATATACCCTTCAATTATTTTCGAAATTTGAAAAATGGTAGTTCGGTAAGTTAGCATTTTTTCAAATTGGCAACTTGCTAGGGTAATAATTAATAATTAAGTAAAACAAAATTTTATTTGCATTATATAAAATGTATAAAAAAATGTTATTAAAAATATTGTATTTAATTTATGTTTGGTTAACTTTTGAAGAAATTTCAAGAGACGGTCTAAAATAATAATACAAAAATCGAGACCGGTCTCCTTTAACTCAAAGTATCGAAAACCTGCATTTTTTGCACCCTTTATGATTCCGTGTTAATTGAAACAAAAATAATGGAAGATTATATTAAAAAGTTGAGACGTGGAACTTGGATAATAACGGGAAGGGTAAAAGAGGCAAGCCATTAACATCGGATAATCCTAAAGATGAGGATGATGAAAATTCTAAACACTGGCGTACTAGAGAAAATTTACCCTGTACCAGTAATAGCAACGATGCACTGTGATGGAAGCGATGCATATCGCGCTAACCAGAAATTTCATGTAAATTATGTTTTCAATATAGAATATTTGTGCATATAAGGCTGAGATACCTGTTACGAGATACCCATATTTTCAAATTCGTGTTCCTTGTAATAGCAATTTTTCGGTTAACAATTTTTCGTTTTAGCCAAAAATTTCTGTTAATATATTTTATATTTATTTCTAATTCCCAAGTTCTTATTTCACGACGTATCTTTCGATCCACTTATTTTCAATGAAAATCCATCATCGGACGAATTCACTTCGGACGCATCATTTAGCGACCGCATAATTGGTGGAAATAGCGTTAAACAAATTTTCCTGGTCTCGGATTTCAGAAAAAATTTCAGGGCATTTTCTTCGACGATGAAAGAAGGGTAAGAATGGAAGAAAGGCTTTTATATGAATTTTATAGTGCAAGGGAATAAAAATTCATCGTCGGTGCATCGGCTATTATTAAACCGTTCTTTTATAAACCCGTAATAATTGAACCCAAGTAACCTAATTGCCACTACACGAGGCACATTCTCGTTTATAACGTAACGTATCAGCTAAAGAAACAAAAAGAGAGGTATCGTTCGAAAACGGAAAAATAAAATTCAATAAAAAAGAGTAGCCGTAATAGTACGAGTACTAGTACCAGTAGTAGTAGTAATGGCAGCGTTGGTAGTATTAGTGGCGGCAGGAGAAGAAGAGGAGGAAGAAGAAGACCTTACTTTGAACGCAATTTGCAGTCTTTTCTTATATCCTTCCCTCATCCAACCTGTTGTACTGTTGCACACTTTTCTTTATACTACTTTATGTACTCTTTTACCTGAGACTTTCTTTGACCACGTTTCATATAGTACAAGACACCCAGTTTCCTTATCAGGGTGCTCTATAGCTCCTCTTTCTTCCCGCACATGCTTTTGAAAAAATATAACAGACAAAACGTAGACACTGGCTGCTATACCCAATTGCGTCCCAATGAAGGCACCTCGGCTACCCAATTACCGTAATTGCAAGGTTTTCTTTCTTTTTTCTTCCTCTTTCTTGCCTCCCTCTCGCCCATATTTTATTTCCTTTTTCTTCTCTCTTCCCGATATCGATTACAAGTTAATAATGCCCGCGTTTCAAAGCATCGCATGCCTCCTTAAGCAAAGGTACTCCGCCACTTCAATTTGCCCACTTGCGCTGTAACTTTCGTTCTCGTACCCCGACGATTCGTGTACCTACAACAAAACTACTGTATCTACACACTTTGTCGTTGTTGCTTCGGCTTGTGCGTATTTTTTTTTTCTCTCCCTTTTGAAATTCATTCACGTAATCATGTTACAGGGAGATATAGCTACACCGGTTAATTAAAGTTTCTTTTACGCGTTCTTCCTTTTTATACGTTACGGAGGGAAGAGAAAATGCCGCGTCCAATACGGGACTGGTTGTATACACCTATTGTATAACACAAAAAGTGTACGCGACGTAAAATTGTTTGCAACGTGACGATATTGTCCAGGAGAACGCGTGACGGTGCTTGTTGATTCACGGGAAAATTTCGAAACTGGAGTTGGAAGGTCAGGGGGCGCTAATACTCAACAAAGTCTGCATGAAAATGGTCCTGCACGTTAAAAAAAAATAATAATAATAATAATAATATTTTGCGAATAAGACAATTGCAAAGTTCTCCATTTCTACATTTTTTACCTCAAATGCAGAAATTACCATTTAAGGGGTTACATCTAGTTGGCGGCCGAAAGAAAGGCGTGTTTTTGTGAATTTTTTTTTTAGAGAATGATTGCAGGTTTCGAATTTTTTTTTTCATAGTAAAGGATATATCTTCGACTATGTTTCATAATTTTTTTATTGAAAAAAATTCACAAATGTAGGAGACACAATGCATTTCCCGGACCGCTAGGTTTTCTGCGGTGACCACTGTATCGTCCACCTCGCTCGTCTAAAATCAAAAAGTCAAATAGATTATGTTTTTGCATCGTATTATCCGGTCCTTAATCGAAGGATTTGAGAAAATATTAATTTTTGAAAAAATGGTCGACGAAAATGTAGTGATTTTTTCATCAAAATTTGGACTTTCGCATTCAATCGTCGACCATTTTTTCAAAAATCAATATTTTCTCAAATCCTTCGATTAAGGACTGGATAATACGATGCAAAAACATAATCTATTTGATTTTTTCATTTTAGACGAGCGAGGTGGAAGATACAGTGGTCACCGCAGAAGACCTTTTTTGAACAGCTGTCCGGGAAATGCATTGTATCTCCTACGTTTGTGAATTTTTTTCAATAAAAAAATTATGAAACATAGTCGAAGATATGCCCTTTACTATGAAAAAAAAAAACAGTTCGAAACCTGCAATCATTTTCCCAAAAAAATTTCACCAAAAACACGCCTTTTTTTCGGCCGCCAACTAGACGTAACCCCTTAAGCGTGAGAATGGTCCCTGGAAGTAACTTTGTTTTCAATAGAACCTCGTGCGAAGTTCCTTTATGGACAAGAGCGTTCGGTGTTATTCCCCGTGATCCCATGTGTCAAGTGGGGAAATGTATGGTACACTAGAGGATGTTATAACTCGGGTTCTTATCGCCCTGAATGACCGATTCATCTCAAGTAAGTATAGATCCGCTGCAGTTAAGGAGTGGAGGCTGACAAAGGATGTAGTTTCCCTTCCATCCTAAAAAAAATAATATATATATATATATTGTATATATATACTCAATAGAACTTTTGTGATTTATGGCGAGTCAAAGTAATATATCCTGGTGCGGTGATTTTTACCTGTTGTAGAGCTTGGGTATAGAAACTACATAGGATTGATTGCTTGATTGATTGATTGATTTGTTACCGCGATGCTCGGGACAGCATAAGGCAAAATCAGAGATACAGGCGGAGTAGCAACAGCAAATACAGAATCGGTTGAAATTGTAATTAGTAAGATCAACAATTAGTGTGACTCAGAAACCTCTTTTCTTAGCAATTTTTTACTAAAAAATAAAGAAATGCAGTTCAGTGGCTATGGAATAAAATGCAACTGGAAAGTAATTATAAAAAAAAATTGTGTAAATAAAATTCATTTCACTAAAATAATATTTAAATTTTTCTTCATTATTAGTATTATTATTATTATTATTATTGTTATTATTACTATTATATTCGGGTGTCCCATAAGTTTTTTCCGTGTCCTGCTATGTATGACCTCGAACCGGAAAGGAAGAAACTTATGGTACAACCTAATATATTATTATTATTATTATTAGTAGTATTAGTATTAGTATTATTAAACCGATGGTATTACTTGTCGCGTCTAACTTCAATTTCAAAATTTCCCTGTGAAATATTTTCAAATTCTCTTGCACCATATGGGCCGAAAATGGTAAACGTTAAATGAGGCATGGGACTTCTTTGAATGCAACTACGGCTTTATGAAGGACCGACGATCCCAAAAATGTGCATCCCTAAAGTTTCACGTGTAATTTTAAATGAGAAATCGATTTAATATAATACTATCTATGCCTCAAAGCTAATTGGTCTTTATACAATATAAATGGGTAGTATTAACGACGTACTTCATTAAAACGACCGATATAATATCCATAACGAATAGATGGATCGCGCAACTATTGGTTTTTTTTTTTCTATCACAAAGAGATACCGGATGCATGTAATTAATGGCACAATCAATTAAATGGTCTTTTGACTAACGAGAAAATATACTTAAAACATGTACATACCTACGTACACATATATATCAGCGGAATTCGCGAAAATGGCAGTTTCGTGATTTATTGGAACTAACTTTCTCAATTTGAACCGAACGTGAATCATTATCGAAATCCTCCCTCCACTTCTCGGCGAGATTTAATTACTCTGGAAGCGGCGACAAATCAAACTCGGCGTATATATTTTGATGACTCTCGAGTTTAAACGAAGTTTCGATCCACTTAAAAGCACAATTTAAGTGATACACTTTGTATGCATCGGGGACTTATCGAGACTCGCGATGAAATAAAAGGCTTGTTTTTTGCATTCCCTGTTTCGTGACTTTTGATAAATTGATATCAGTTCCGACGATAACGACTCGAGTGAGAAGAATGATCGAAAATTCTTCGTACGAAGCTTTTGGTTAAAGAATAAATTAAATTATTCAATCAAACAATATTTTAAAGGGTCATTCTAATTGTCCAAGTGCATATTTTTAGATTCGATACAGACCAATTACGCAAGTAAAAAAAAGGATGGTAGAAATTAAAATATATGTATAGTATATACGATTATATATATTTATATATAAATAAACTATATTAAATTCATAATGATTAGTGAAAATGAAGAAAATAAGAATAAAAATTAAGAGTATAAAATAATATAGAGAATAAAATAAGAATAAAAATTAATTTCAGCTAAAAATATTTTTTAAAAAATATATAACAATTGAAAATTGTGTATGAAGAATATATATACATTCCCGTACAAATATTTGACGTAATGAGATAATTATATTTTTACGACTCGTACGACTACGAAACGGTTTTATTCCTAATCTAGATTTTGAATTTACGTTCGAGTTCGAAATAATGCGCAATAAGCGTGACATAGATAAACTTTTGCTACGGTTTTATTTGTCACTGTGCTGAATTCGAAATTTGCATAAAAATTGTACGCAAAACGTCATAAATATGGATGTTATTTTAAATAAAATAAAAAAAAAATGATGGTATCAGTATCCTTCAATGACCCTATTTGTTGGGACGAGAAGGGTAAGGGTGAAACCGTGTGAATGTAAAAACAAAACCCAGAGAAATTTGAGTTGGTAGTGACAGAGAGTGGAATGAATCAATAAAAGCTCCGCTTGTTTTCAGCATACGCTTATCCCACATAATACCATATCGAAAACCTTATAATGAGATATTTTATCACGACAAATTTTGCTCGAAAAGTTCCTTCCCCCTTCCTGCGGCCGTTGCCAATGAAAAATAATCTTACTTGACAAATATTCAAGATCGAGATGAAAATCCGGAAGGACGGATACGTATGAAAGCTAAAAGGGGAAAAAAGTTACCGGAGGGATGATCTAATCAAAGACTTCTTATACTTCTCGTGCGCTAGCTGAGACATCGTGTCTGCTTAGGAAGGATAAGGTTTGCCCATAAATTCGTAAACCCTGGGATGATACTAAGTAAATGTTAAAGGAAATGTTTGAACAGTAGGAAAGAAAACGTAAAGCGGAAAATCCGAAGATGTTAAAAGACTTGTTAGAAATTTATTTTCCAGAGATTTACTTTTGCAAAATCTTCACTTTTATTCCATGTGGTGCTTTACTTGGGAGCTCACGGACGAAGGTGAATTATGCAACCGTTAAATTTTCCGCTCGAGCTAGAAATTCAAAATCGTCGTGTTTCCGTCGATTTGAAAATTGTGGTAAAACGGAAATTGAACGTAAGTGGAAAAAAAATATTGACACAAATTCAAAATCAGTGCATTCCTGGAGAAATTTGGATTTTGCTGCGCTCCCGATGCTATTGGGGGCTAAATTACAAAATATCTCCCCAGGAAAAAAATTGGTTAAAGAAAACGGCACCTCTTTCGATAGCCAAGTTGGCAGAGATCGAAGAATCGCTTTGGTACCATGCCAACATTGCTTTCATTCTCATATCAATGACGTGAAATGTAAGAAAAAGCATTCTGCATAATGGCATCCTGTGGGATTAAATGTCGTAGGGGTAAACGAGTTCTCCTTTCAGACCTCCCAGTGGGAGCTACTCGGGGGATGACAACGGTGACAAGAAATGCAACAAAACTATTATAGTACTTCGATGCAGCGTGGAATGCACAATGCACTTAAATGCACCAGAATACAGAAAATTGGAAAATCCCAAAGCGAGAATTGAAAGAATTGTGGAATTGATAATGGAGTTGAATGGATATAATTGAAGTAACATAAGTACTTAAGTATAAGTACTTAAAAATTTAAGTCTATATTTTTAGATGGCAATAAATAACCAATATATGGTGTTTTTAAAGGGTTAGGTCACTCTAGAGACCGAAAAAATACGCCTTCTATGGGAATTTTTTTTAGACAAACTATAAAATAAATCGCAGTTACGAAATAGGGTGTTTATTATACATATCATCGACTGTATACACTAATTTTTTTGAAGCGATTATATTCAAAATGGCGGCTGTGCAGCGTTTTTGCAAAGACGCCTCCGTTTTTCCAGGCCAAACTGCCGCAAACTCACCGCCTGTAATTTTTTAATTATAATAAGTCTGTTACTTTTTTTCGATTATATATCGGAGCAGCCGTAAAAGTACACATCACTTTTTCGATATATTGATTTTTGACAAAATGGCGCGCTTCTGAAAAAAGTTGCCAAAAAAATCGTCAGAAAATTATTAATAACAAATGAACTATGCGATATGAAAAAAAGTGATACGTACTTTTATGGGTAATGTAATTTTATAAATATATTTAAAATTTCAAGTTAATCGGTTGAAAATTGTCCGAGTTCTGTTTCCGGCAATTTTGAAAAATGTAGTTTCGAGATAAACGCGTTTGAAGTTTTGAATAGTAGCTCGCTGCGGACCGGGCGGCCGTGTACTAAAATTCGAAAATCGAGTGCTTTGAGATTTGTCCCGGCCATAATCTTTTGGGACATCATTTTTGAGATACCAAGGGACCATTTAAGACCGAAAAAAAAATTCGATTTTTCGAAAATCCTAGAGTGGCCTAACCCCTTGATATAATGCTACATCGTATTACTTTCTATTAAAATTTCGCGACACCCACCTACAGTCGAAGATTTAATTAAAACGCGTCATTTAGATATTTTTAATAACACCAAAACATTTCTCGTCTACAGTTCCTGTCTTCAACGTTTCGAATCATCACAATTGTTTGGCCGGTAGGAAATAATCCCTTTTTAATTACTCTTAAAGGTATCTGAAATTTTCCACTGTCTTCCTAACGCGTAACCTTTTTCATTACGAGCCTTCGTAGACAGTCGCCCTTTCTGCATCAGTGCCAGTCTCGCTAAACTCACAAGTTTGTTTCTACAAGCCAATTAAAGAACTGAAGAATCCTCTTGCATTTTTAAGAACTTTCGTCGGTTCGTTTTGTGGAAGACGGACGTTAAGTTCGAATGGAAAAATATATTAAACTTCAAGGCTTTTAACTTTTAGAAGTAACACAATTACGAAACGTGTAATTTCAACGTAGAAATTGATTCGTTGATTCCTTGGTTTTCATATTTGCGTCATAAAAATATGTTAGCGTGTTTCTCAAATATAATGAAATATATTTTTTTCTTCTAACTTTTACATAATATTATAATATTGATACATTTTTACGATATTATAATAATAATTTATTGTCTTACGACTTTCTATTGATAAGTTATTGATTCAATTGTAGATAAAATCACCCCGAGGAATTCCAGACCCCACCGATAAAAAATTGTGTCACGTGAAATCTGTTAACTTTTTTTCAATCCTAAAAAATTCTATGATAGTTTATAAATATTGTTATAACAAATTATTATAAGTTTGCTTTATGAAAACGTAAAATTTATAGTATGAAAAAAATGAGAAAATTTTCTTGCTTCCAAAGATGCTTAAATTGGAACGATCTCCGGCGGGGCGTCTGAAACCCCAGTAGGCCAGCTGAGGATTAAAAGCATAAGATTGTTTTATTATCTTAATAAGTAAAATCTGCTCGAAGACGGTAAAAGAGCAAAAGTTCCATTCCACGGCTTTTTTTCTTTAACGATTTTGCCAGTAAAAATTTATAGTTGTTGCTTAATCGTGTTTTTTCATTACTGCGCTTTACATTACGTCACAATATGGTATTATAGAGGCATAAAAAATGTTTCAAATGGGGCGAACGTGAATAAGTATTTATTTACAGACACGAAGGAACGGTTTACTTTTGGAAAACGTACTGCAGCATTAATGAAGCTCGGTAATGAGTTACTTTTACTATGAACACCGTAAGGAGTTTTATACATTCGTGAAATTTACCGGTGTAGATGTAAATGGACTTCGTGTGTGTGAGTGACGTAAAAAAAAACAAGGAATTATGAGCAAAATGAGACGCTAGGGTTTTTTCAATTAAAAAGTCGCATATTTTGAAAACAACACGAGGTGCATCATAAATTATGAAAAAGGATTAAAAAATGAGGAATTACAGGCAAACCAGTTTTTTCGTGCGGTTTTTCTTTGTACAATTTTTTTTGTGCAATTTTATTTTTGTGCGATTTTTTTTGTACGATTTTATTTTTGTGCAATTTTTTGTGTGCAGTATGTGAATATCGAGAAAAAAAATCGTAGCAAAACAGGTTCAACTGTAGTACACATAATATTTTGGAGGTGGAAAATCAAGTATTTAAATAATTTTAATTGTTTAAACAAAAATTTTTCAAAAGATGGTCAGTGAACCGCGAAAACAGTTAAATCACTAAAAAAATACCCTTCTTATGATTTTATATCGAGTAACAAAAAATATAAAAAAAGAGTAATTTGAACAGCACTTAAAAATGAATTTACCATATATGTACCTACGTGTTGAATTTTGGCACATTGGTGGTTATTTGCTAAAAAGAGAGAGAGAGAGAGAGAGATAGAGAGAGAGAGAGAGAGACAACTATCTGTCTCTGTCTACTTCCCGACCACTGCGTATGGCGAAATAATACGAATCAGTGCCACAGTTACGCCTTGCATATATCGGCATGTAGGCGAGCTATGCATGTGGCTATGCTTGAATGTGTAAGGGCGAAGACAGGGATTACATTCAAATATCTGCGAAAATGATAAATTACGATTAAATATTTTTTATGAAGGTAACAACGAATGAAATTGACTCATTTAGCAAAATCCCTAGGAAAACCCTAACAACTGTAATACATTGAAATTTTGGGAATTACTCAAACCCTAGAAAAACCCTAGCAAAACCCTAACAACTATAATACATTGAAATTTTGGGAATTACTCAAACCCTAGAACATCCCTAGCAAAACCCTAACTCTCAAAAATTGTACGATAGTTCCCGAATATTGTTTTAGAAGAGAGTAGAGCTTCTTTTGTAAGACCATAACCTTTCCTGGGTACAAAATAGAATTTTGTAAAATTTGTTTACCATATAAATACTGAAATTAAAGCAGAATTAGGCTGGGGTGACTCTGACCCCATTGATCAACTAATGGTTAACGTAAATGTCAGTCCACAACGGCAACAATTGTATCGCGAATATTTTTCATACAATATTTACATGAAATTTGTTAACCTCGTTTTTGTATTTTTTGAAAACTAGGATAGATAATCGCAGCACGTACCTCGTTCCTAGTCCATAAAATGAATGTAATGTAAAAAGACACTTTTTACATACACCCACGCCTTAATGAGCAAAAAATTCTGGTTAAAACGTGTTATCTCCATTTAAAAGCAGCCTGGTGTAAATTAATGAATACTTTTGTGTTTCGATAAGAGATATGCATCCTTAAAAAATGATACGCCTTGAAAAAGATTTTGTTGAGCGGTTTATAAAAGATCCCCGTCATCGGGGTGTGCTGAAGATGTTGTCACGGACACCGAAGTTGGTGGGCATAGGCGTTGAAAAGGGGAGGATGATTGTCGACAACTTCTGGTTGACGTTGGAGGTGTTGGCACCTACATGGCATAATAATTCATGGGAACCCACAAGGATATAATGTACAACACAATCTAATATCTAGGAAACACCCTTTTCGTGAGAGGGTGCGCGCAGGATAGGGCAGAGCAGACCTTATACGCATTATAAACATTATCCGAGGCTGCAAAAATTACATGGACCGGATGCTCGTGGTATTTATTTCGTCATTTTACGGGAATTTACAGTTTACTCAAAAAAAAAAATATATATAGTTGTAAAATACAATAAATTATTGTCGGTGCAATTTTGGCACTAATTTTTGAAAATTCATTTTTACTAATTGGGTTAGCACAGAAATTGTTAGTTCCGAAGTCGAAGTTTATTTATTTAGTTATTTATAGATTTATTATTTATTAAATAACGTTTGTTTTTCAAGCTTTAAAAATTACAGATTTAATTTTCGCGAGTAAACGATTGGAACGAGATGTTGAATGAAAAAAAAAAATGTGCAACGCCAATGCGTGAATTTTCTTTGCAACGTAAATATATGGATCGTAATTGCTGGAACCCGTGGATTCGTACAATTTGCTGTAATAATGCAGGGAACGCGAAAGCAGCAACGGAAATTTTTCAACGGAACACCCGCACCCTTTTTACATATCAGCCGCGAGGTTTTACAGTCCAGTGAATCCACGTTGCCAATGAAATTTTGATTTAAATTTCAATTGTTGAAGCACACGCTCCCGTCCAGAGTCATTACGTCATTTCCTTCGAAAATACATACACCGCGCCGGAATTGCATTCTCGTCTTTCTCCATTCTTATGCAAAACCATACGCTGTTTGTTGTGTAGGGTAAAAAAAAAAGTAAATCAACCCTCTGTTATAAAAAATTATTTGCGTAATATTTCGCGTTTTTATTTGCATATTCGGGATAGCGTGTAAGCGTTACTGGCAGCCAAGTCGGGCAAGGTAGCGATTGTGGGTGACAAAATTTGACTTTAGACATTTCCATACTACGTGATTTAGAAATATATATATATATGTATATAAAGAATATGATTATAACTTCAGCATTCTGAACAATGAATTCCAAATGTTGGCATTTGGTGTATTATGAAGTCACCAAGGACGAAGAATTTTCAGTAAATTTTTCATGATTATGCACACATATTTTTTATCGCAGACGTTTACTATGTAATTCCTGGGTCTTTACTTTTTTTTTTAAATATTGGTTTTATAGTTTCATTAACTATGCGGGGAAAGATTTTTTTTCTTTCTAGGGAAAAATAGTATTTTACGCCAACGATGAAGAATTTAATTTTTTTGTATAAAATTTATATATCAATACAATTTATTAATTCATACAAATTATTTATTAAATAATATTATTTTTAAGGTTCTTTTCCAAATAATATTTTTCCGAATTGCAGCTTGAATTTTTTTTGTATAAAAATTGTAATGACCCTCCGTTCAGTTATGAAAGCTAATACATTATTGTGAAATGATGAATAATTTATTGGGAATACAAATTCATATAAAATTCCTATCGACAGATTCTCTGTTGAATGATGAACCATGTGACGTCATCTGAAAAAAAACTGATAAAATACATAGCATAAAACTAATCAAATTGGGAAGCTAACACGCTAATCGCAAAGTCATCGGAGGCCTTCGTTTCACCTGGGAATTCATTTTTCATCTGCTGTTCTGGGATAAAAGGAAACATATGCAATTATCATTAAGGTGGGGTCCCTGCGTAGATTAATTAACGACATACAGGGTAATATCGTCATTATGATTGTTGTTATTATATCATCAGGCGCAAGATGGCATTGATAAGACTGTCCATTTCTATTTCATAAGAGGAAGCTTTCTTTTCCGACTGATTTGTCAGGTTCCTATTAACTTGATGACCGTTATTATCGCACAAATTTATTACACGTTGCAATGAAGCTTAACGATCGATCGTTACCGTCACTAGGGTACTTCACCTGCTTCAAATGTAAAAAATTGCAAGAAATCAACAAATTTAGTTACAAAGTATCACTTATGGGGATTCTTCGCATAATTACATGGAAAAAAATATTATTGACTCAAAAACAAAATTGTTACGAGCTACCACAGACATATGATATTTATTCTATTTTTTTGTTACTGATTCAATTTTATTTATTTTTTTTTTAAATGTGAGAATGTCGATTTTATTTTCAGTGTCCGTTCCTTGGCACTTTGGGAGTTAACTTTTTCGAAAATTTTCGAGCTTTTTTTACATTAAATGTTTAATACAAACTTTGAGATGAATTAAAAAAAAATAATTTTTCGTCAACCTTGTTCTAATTGGGCCTCCAAGAACCTGAGAAGTGCTTACGTGCACTTACCACCTGTAAAATAGATCAGACGTGTAAAAAAAAGAAAGTAAAAATAATTAGGTGCCCGAGAAGAGTTAAATAGGACACTTTGGTAATTCTTGTTTCTTATCTTAGGACCGAGTTACCTGCATTTTATCAAATTCCGTTGCAGTAAAAAAAAATAAAATATTTATTTGAACAGATAGATTGCAGTTACTTGGGAGTTTTTCAATTTTGCAAAACAAAATTGCATCCGTAGAGAAAAGACTTGCTGCGACTGACTAAATAAATGCCGGCAAGGAAATTTCTGGAGCGAATAAAAGTTAGTAAATTTCTTCCGATTCCTCGCGAATCTGAGAAAGATTGACTTAAATCAATATAATCCAAATCTCGGCGGACTTTCGACGATAGGGGTGGGGTATCATGTTGATTTAGATCTTGCGTCTCTCGGTATTATACTCGTGGGAGTAAAAGAGCCTTGGCATAAATATAAGAGAAGGTTCCTTACTATTAATCTATTTATAGAGTTTCCAAAATTAACGACTTTCGTGTAAAAACAGGGAAAAATATGTGGTCCTCTGATATTCATAGCCGCACCTTCTTTTTTCTTAATGATATCGCTCAAAATAATGTTACATTGTCACAAAGAAGACACCCTTTTTTGATGCTTTCAATGCTCGCATTATTTTTTTATTGCAATTTTGCAAAAAAAAAGGTTATGTACCATTTTTCAAAATTCTGAATAATTACTGAGCAATTAATTAAAATGTATTATATAATTATTCTGAATTTCAAAAAATGGTATGTACATAATTTTTTTTTTCTCGAATTTTCACTCTCTCACCCTGTATATTACCAATTTCATAAATTAGTCCATTTAAGAAAAGTCTAATTGTAAGTTACAACGAAATTAATCAAATTCTTACCAGCCTCGTATTTTCCCAGAAGTAACAACTGCAGTTTCAATTAAGAAGTTGTTCATTGAACTCGTACCTTGAACTAGAGAAGCATTAACGTAAGTTAATGAGTTTGGTGGATGCAACATATACGAATGGGGCACAAGTGATGCACCGAATAGTTTATGCATGAACGGATGCACGTATTTATCATGCATGTATGTATTTTGCATTCGAAATAGTGCGCTATCGTTTCCACCGAAAGATATAATCCTCGATGCTTCAATTAACACAAATCAACTGTTACGATTTAATTGTGGGTAGGACGAAATTATCCTGGAGGTTCATGGAAGTAGTGTCATTCGGTATGTATTCGATTCAAGGATTAATTGCATTCTACGAGAATGCAGAATACACAAAGTCGTAACAATGGTAGTCGTTTCAAAACCCCATGAATATTAACATTCAAGGACCGTGTCTTAAAAAAAGAGGCTATTAGAACTTTCCTAGGATACGTGGAAGACTTTCTAAGATGCACTCCTTGGAGGAAAGAGTCGTTGAAAGGCCAAGTTTTAATTGCACTTTGAACAACTTGTTGCGAGTTACCACGTGCCTCCGACCTGTAGTTTGTTCTGCACCCCGGTATCATGTTTATGCATTTAGGAATGCATTATTCAGGCGATTAAGGAAAAGGGAGATTTTTTTTGTGGAAATTAATCATTACATATATCATATCGACGCTGACAAACTCTCGTCGGGCAGTCACATTTTCTACCATAACCTTGGATCTATGGGGAATTTTCGCAACCGACTTTCACAGAATTAAGCCTAAAACTGTAGAGAACAACAATCTGTGAAAAAATGAAACCGATTTTTTGAAAATTCTGGACGTATGTAACCCCTTAATTCGTAATTACTCATTTTTCTAAAGATAACTACTTCGAGATGATTACATTTTAAACAAAAATCCTAACGGTTGTTCAACTTTGCTTGTGTATCAAAAACAAGAACGGGTTCAATAATAACATTTCTTTCATCAATTTTTATTATGCAGGGATCGAATCAATTTTTTTTTATTTCGTTTTGGAGGATGAAGATACCAAGAGTGCATCTCAACGTTATAAAAATTTATTGCTCTTTGACCAATGGGAGTGACAATCTCTTTTCTTGGAAGACGCGGAGTCATGGTGTTCGACACATACATATATCCTTAAGACGACAATTTCCATAAAACACGAACTTTCTGAAATTATTTTATGCCTCTCGACCAAGTTCATATCTAAGGGTTCCTTCAGGGACGGCACATCGTTCCTCACGTTTGGTCTCGTATGTCGACAAAAAACCTGCACAAACACATACACACGGATTTATACATATAAGTATGAATAGCCCACATCTGATCGCAGAATTTTTTGCGTGAAACCGAAATTTCATATCCTATTTTTTGGCGAAGCGAGTAAACAAAGAAATAAATATCGAGGAGGAACAAGGAATGTACTTCCAAATTCGAATTTTGACGCGTCGTTACTTTTGCAAAATAGATAAACCCTGGAAATACCGAGTAAGCAGATTTTTTGCAATCGATGAAAATGCAAGGTATTTTTTTTTTCCGTTCGTATGTTAATTCATGCCGCTGGAATTCGATTTGCATGAAAATGCTTTAAAAGCATTGGTCTCTTAAAAAGGTTCAAGTGAATGGGGTTCAATTTGTCTATCGGTAAATACTTCTCGATTTAATCCAACCGTATTTGCTTATGTGCATGATCCGTACATAGCGATTCGACTAAATCTTCGATCTTATAAAATTGATTGGATCTTTTTCACTATAGGGCCAGTAAATCACAGCGTACGTATTTTCACCAACAAGGGGACGATTAAAAGTCGGCTAAATTTTTCTTACCCCGTCGAATTTGCATTTTTTTTAAAATTATAATAATTCCAATTATTTATTTAACTAAATTTTTTTGTTCATTTCGAATCTATTGAATGCACTTATAATTTTACTACGGTACCTTTTTCCCATATTCCACCATAAATCACGCGCAAGCCGTGAACTGATGAAATAATTCAAGAAATCTTTCGAAATCTTGTGAGTTACGACCTATATTTTTCATTTCTTAACCTTTGGTGGCTCGGACGTGTACATTTTTATCGCATAGAAAGCGAGACCATACTTTTTATTACGTTACCTTACATACACACCGTCTGAAACTCACAGCGGTTCTATACTGCCTGTGATTTTATTAACTCAGCCCAATGCTTGGTTGTCACAAATTGCTATTTGGAGGTAATATAACATTCGCAAAAAGAGTTTCCTTTATTATATTATCGCACGAAACGAATGACGAAAATTCCACTACGACCGTGGCAATATATTTTCGCAATATTTCTTTTCCGAGCCTTAGTGACGTATAAGGGGTATTATACCAGTTGCGCAACTTCTATCGCTCCTAAATTTCGATTACATTTCAGTAAAACGTGTAAATCCACACTTTTGAAAATTGTTAAAATTAAAAAAATTTAATTGGGCACATAAAAAATCATAGAACGTTTCGAAAAACTTTGCAGGAAATGTATAAAATATTTCTATAATTTTCTGTATTTTTTGTTTTAAATTTTATTTCAAGTTTCTATATTTAATAATATAATTCAGTCACGAAGGAATTTCGAACTCGTATTAATATTGGATAAAAAAATACTTTTTGTATATAATTCACCTTTGCGAGAAATTAACGTTATAAAATTTGGCAAATATTATTCAATTACACAGTTAACGTTAATTGGAAAAAATTAATAAAATACTTGTACTAAAAAAATTACATCTAAAATAATTACTTGGATAAATAAAATTCGAGGAAAATCCATAATTTTTTTTCTTTGGATCTCCGAAATTGCAATTTCTGCGTTATTTTTGGGTCTAAATTTTTCTGACGAACTTTACACAACCTACGTTCTTTCATGAATTTCCATTCAGGTTAATCCCCCCTTACGTAGGGTGCTAATATTAGAAGTAATTAATTTTAAAGGCAAAAGTGAACTTTGACAGGCAACTCAATCAGAAACACGTGGGTCCAGAGAAGCCATACACTCGTTCGATTAACACGTTGACTGCCACGTGTATTTCCATTGAAATCTCCTTCAGGCCACGAGTGCCCACACCAATTCAATAGTTTTTTACTTCCTGTGGAATACCTTTTCAAATACCTACGACGATCCTTCGCAAGTCGTCAAATAAGCGTCACCCGAATACGGGTGACGCGGCCCGATCAGAAACTTTGCTGGCACTCGAATATGGGTGACGCGGCAGTCAACGTGTTAAAAGCTTTATGTACCTTCGGTGGATGAAATTGTTATTATGCATTGATTAAAAAACAACACGCTTCTTATGTTACAAAAGCAAGAGACTTTAACGTATTAATAACATGGGTCCGCTTTTTAATTAATGCGTTTGATTGTTAACCGTGACAACAAATATAAATTGTTATTAATAAAAACAGTCAATGAAATTCTACGTGTAAATGAATGACTAAAAATTGTTACAGCAAATATTTTAAATAATACAGTAAACCCTATTGTTAAATGGATATTTGTCGTATTAAACCTGTACAAGTGTCTCTCGTCCAAGGTATTAACTTGTATCGGATATCGAAAACGTATTTTCCTACTGCTCACCTGCATCCTGTTCTCGCACACCTATCCGCGTGCAGGAGATTTATCTAACCAATTTTTACCATGTTTGCTGCGAAAATTTATTTGACGCTTCAGGCATCAATATTCATGTCGGTCAGTATGAGCGATTTCAATTGTTTCGTGTTCCTGAAATAATAGAAAAGTGTTCGAGGATGAAATCCACAAATTCTTATTAGCATATTTGACCAATAAGAAGGAGGATTGATAAGGCCGAGTCTATACTTACTCGCCTCGTTTCGATAAATAATTTTGTAGGTAGTTATAAATAAAATTTTGAAAGATTAGATTTTTCAGGGTGTCCCATAAGTTTCTTCCTTTTCGGCTCGAGGTCATACATAACGTGGCGCGGAAGAAACTTATGGGACACCCTGATACTGGAAAAATTATTATTATTAGTTCCTTTATCATTACTAATTATTGTAATTGGACACTCCACACAATTCTCTTGGCATGAAGTGGTATCTCCATTACCGTAAACCTATAGTGTTGCTATATTGATACCGGATAGCAGGTTGGCCGGCTTCATAATTTATTACTGTATTAACACGGGCGCGTGCTGTTTGTTGGCAAACATTAACGCCATCAAGCAACTATTCTCGATTATGAGTTTATAGTAACTTTGCAACCATTTTTTTGCCTTTAATTATTAACAATTTCGGAATTATAATAATTATATTTATTTTTTTTGGAATTCTAGTGATAAAATTTGATATTAATTTCACTCAATCTTTCATTTCCTTGCAATTTTTAAGTATTCTTGATCCTCCTAAATATTCTCGATCCTAAGCTGGCCCAGTTTCCCAGAACACCGCAATTAGCACATTGGGGCTCTTGAAACCCCACGAATAATCATTTTTTTTTCATGAAAGCTATTGACTTTTTTTTTAACAAAAAATGGTATAATAATTATTGAATATTGTATTAACAGATAGTTTAATATTATTGTTTGAAAATATAGTATTTGGTATAAACTAAAGTAGGCTAGGACGTCCATTATTTTTAAACAAAAGGAATTAAAGGTACAAAATTCAAACTCCCACGTGAAACTGGCGCTAAATTTTCATGCTACGGCATGAAGAAAAAAAAAATTCTCTTTTTTTGTTAAGTGAGCTTGAACCCTCGAAATATATATATGTATACCGATTATATTTCATGAATTTCATTTGTAACGTACAAACGATGAAGAATGGAACAAGTTACTAACAATTCCATTGTATAGGTTCGCCTTGAAGGCGCACAAAATACTCGTACGTAATTATATACGAGAAAATATATATATATATATATTTCTAAGTAATTGTGTAATGAGAAATACGTATAGAACAGTATGTACATTTGGCTACGGGGATAATGAACGTACCGGTACTATGCAGTGGTAGAAGCAGTAACGTTCCCAGTGAGAACATAAACTGAAGCAATGAAAGGTATGAAAGTAGCAAACCCATGTGGGTCCTAAAGTACCGCGAGGCTTCGATACACCCCGTGAAATAGAAGCACTGGTGCAGAAAAAAAGGAATAAACTTCGAAAGCTTCGTAAAGTTGATTACATAAAAAAAATATTAATCTCATTAAGTTTCGAAATTCTCTGCCGTAAAGTCTCGTGCTTTATTATGATTTTTGTAAGAGAAAAACGCACTTCTTTTATTCTACACAATTGTCATGCGGTCACTCGTAATTTTTTAGAGTCTTTTCGCAAGCTCTGGAAGTATTGAATAAAAAAATTCACGCTATTCCTTTAAAAACAAAAGAAAAATTGAATTTTGAAATTTTCGAGTAATTTTGAAAATAAACTTTTTGTACGAAAATATACTTTTTTTTTTGTTCGGCTGCGATGGAGGAAAAAACGTCTGGATAAATAATTTTTTTTAATCTTTCCAACTTGCAAAAAAAAGCAGCATTTTCTTCCTACTTTATTGCAGCAAAGCTATAATCTTGCAGACTACAATTTGTAGACGTTGAATATTTTTCCAGCCGTATAAAAAATGAAACGTAATAATATGAGTTAAATTTCTCCGATGGACCGCCTTCCAGAATGTTTATAAAGTCTTTCTCGTGTCACTGCATTCTAATACCTTATAAACAAGACAGAGGGTAAGTAAGCATACATTTTTATACCAATCACCACGGTCTTATGCAGTCTATGGAGAAGAAATATTGTAAAATTGACGGAAAAGTTGGAACGTCTTGCTCTTCATGCAATTGCGATTTAAAGACGACTGAGATATTGAACTACGAAATTGTACAAAATAATTCCCCAATTTCTCTCCATTCGCTAAAGAAGCGTCCAAGTACCATCAAATTGATACCGAACAATATTGCAAAATTTTTCACAATAAATGTATCTGATGCTACATTATTTGCCATTAAAATACGAAATTTAAAAAAAAAAAGACTTGGGCAACTGGAAAAAATTACTCAATTATTAGAGTTTAGTGCGAAATGTACATCATAGGAAGCAGAGGTAAGCGGCCGTCATTCTCCGTCATTGAACCCATCCATAATAATGATGCTAATAAGTGATATGAATTTTGTCCATTATGGCCGGTATTTTCAATGCAGGGACTTCATCGTCTATTAATTATTAGGTTACGTTATGTTGTAATTAAAGCTCCTCTAATAGAACACGCAGTCGTGACTGATATGACCAAATTCATAGGCCCTTTTCGCATCGAAATAAATCTCTATCCTACACCTGCTGGTAATAATCGAAAGCTTTCACCTAATGTTCAATATTTACCATCATTGAACTTGCATATTATCTGTTGAACGCTATCGTATCGGACATTGTCTAATATTCGCTCGTCGAAAACTAGAAAACTGAGATTCGGGTTGAAATTTGAAAATTGAAAATTTTCATTTTTCTCTTAATTTTGAAAATTATTAGATTTACAAATTTTACAAAGAGAAATAAAACGAGGAAATTCTTTTATACCCGATTGACACTATGTTGTCCGGTGGCACCACGTTGGTGCCGTGCGAAAAGTATCGGGCAAGCGCCGGTGGCACCACGTTGGTGTCGTACGTAAAGATTTATACCGGCGCCAACTAAGGGAAAATACTTTTCGCTCAAAGGGGAATAAATAAAAAACACTCTATAAAAAAAAATATCACCAGTTTCTATATTCCTGTTTCTTGGATACGAGTCAGCGTCGCGTAAGGAGGCGCTCTTTGATGGAAACGGATAGCGACAGTTGTCTCACGAACTGAAGTAAAGTAACACCTTCAATGAAACAGTCCCGAGTATATTGCCGACCTTAAAGTTGGAGCAGGAAGTAATTTCTGAAGGATCCATGAATAGAATACTCGGAGTATGGCTTCAATGGCAAATATTATGTTAAATCTCTGGTGAATGGAACAATATACCGTTAGCTTTCTATTATCAAAGTCTTAAATGCGGGTATAAGGTATCGCATTAGGACCATATTGTTGTACCTTCGCTTCAGCTATCCTCCATGAAAGCAAGGGGTAAACCTCATGGGAAATACGAAATACTGCCTTTCTCTTTCCTTTCTTCCTCTCTTTGCCTTTCTGTTTTTGCACCGAGTATCTCCTGCAAGTATTTAAAAATTGATATGTGCACTTTCGGTTCCTTATTTTACGAACTGCAAATTTCCCGGAAATTCTACCGCACGATGATGCTACAATATGCATTCTTATTTATTATTACAGGCCTGAAATATTCAAACCTCAAAGTATTAAAATTAAAGGTAGAGGAAATATTCATTTTCCCTAATACTCTCTTTTTATCCAGTTATTGTGGAGCTGGAGAACGGACTTAGCCCGCAAAAGGATTCTTTTTATACGTTACTGGGGAGGATATAATATTAAAATATATTTTGAAATTTTTTATTTTCATAATAACGTCGGGGAAGAAAAATTTAGATTACGTGGTTTATGGGGATGAGACAAAAGTGTCCCCAAATAGGCCAGATAAGAAAATTTTCAGTACGAAAATATTTTTTGATCTTCCTTTTTATTGTAATAAAAAATATACATTTTTATATAATTACAAAATTAAAGTATACCTTTTTATAAAATTGGTTAAATAAAATTTACCTTTAAAATACCGTAAAATTACAAACACCATACCTCAAAAAATTGAACTACAAAGTACAAAATAATTAATCCATTTTTACCTAATATTTTTAGAATTATCTTCCTTCACCCAAACACTTTATATTTAAATTAGTTTTTTTCCATAAGTCTAGTGAAGGCTTATGCGTTTCATGTTAAAGCTGGGTACGGAAATTTTTTGCAGGAATGACCATTTCTCGCATTAAAGTTTCATTTGATGCAAGTAGTAAAAGAAAAATAAATTCTAGAAAAAAAAATGTCTTCAGAGATAAAGATTTGCCTCATAAACCAAATATGTACATTACTGCCTTAATGGTCAGTCCGGAATTATACCTTCGCATTTTTTTATGGGAACCCCTTACACTTCTCACGTATTACGGTCGGCAATACAAATTTGTGTTGTAAAAGAAAAGTCTCGAGGGGTTAAGATCGTGAAGGACACCTGCTATTCGTAGTAAAATAGTAAAGAGAAATAGTAGGAGTTGGGACATGCAATTTGTGTCCCCGAGACCTCACTTTCAAGTTGACGTTCGCGTCGTATTTTTCTCAAAGTTCGTCTAAAGAGAATACAAAGAAGAGGTTACCAAAAAAAATTGAATTGAAGGTACGCCTAAAAAGTTGGAATTTCAGAATCAACTTTGGGACAATCTTGAAAATTTTCAAGTTTTAAAAAAATTTTGCGAATTTAAACGAAATATTTGATTCATTAAACAAAAGGAAAATATTACTCTCCGAGTAATCGATGCAACCGCGACCAACGTTAGTGTAAAATTGGGTAATTAATATTTTTTGAAACTCACAAAAAATTCAAGAGTTTAAAACCAACGTTGCACCGAAATATTTCATAGAAATGAGGCGAATCGAGCTTTCATCGTAATTAAGAGAATTAAATCAAGGCACGGACCGAGAACGTAACGACTACATATTTTTGTATAATGGATTTCACGGATAATTTGGCTAACGATTTTATATATGGAACACGTAATTTGACAAAGTTTCCGCAGTAAGGAAATTCAACAATTATGTAAAACTAATCGCAACTGCTAAGAGAAGCCGTAACGTTAATGCACAAAGTGTATCCCCAGGAAGGATAAAAAAAAAATTACAGAGCTATTTGGAAAATATCCGTGTTATCTAAAAACTTTATAAGCCTTACGGTGATAGTCAATTAGCATGTCCATGACTTCAAGAAGGGTAATAGCTATAAAGTGCGCCTTCGATATTACACTTTAATTAGCGCCTAATGATCGCTAGTGTCTATAACGAGTAAAATGTCGAAGCTAATTAATTTTCTTTTTAACAAGGTATTTCATGTTATAAAACTGTAATTTTTATTAGCACAGAGTTCAACTATGTATTTAATTAAAACTAATATTAACTAATACCGTTGTATGACGTAACTCGATTAATTAAGCTCGTATTCTATGCGCGAAGAAATGTTACTAGCAAGGAATGTACTGGGTCGACCGATAATAAAAAAAAAACATTTGAACTAAAAAAATATGATTCACCTAAGATAAATACATGTTCGCCACTTTTTTGGGTCCCTTGGTTGAAATTAATGTGGGAAAGGCTGTGTCAAGGCGGCAAGAAACTCAAAAAGCTCACGAGAAAACGGAAACAAAGGCGTATATTGGTCACTAAACATAACAAAAGAATGAGAAAAGAAAAGAAAGCTCTCTTGATGCGCGACTCGAACTCCGACTGCTCGACGACTCGACTGCCTGACGACTGCCGCTCGACGATCTTCGCCGACGTTCGGCAACCTTCGCTGTTGCTAAGCAACCTTCGCCGTTGTAGGGCGAACTTCGCCGTTGCTGGGCAACCGCGTGCCTGACAGGGCCGGCTATCCTAAGAGGGCTGGGCCTCTGACTGGGTCCCCACATTAATAATCATTTATTTTACTGCATTAAACTGCATTCGAAAATGACTAATGACGCATTTATCCGGTTCATTAAGCTTTCATTAATTAAATGAAAATCACATGTTCTGACGAATTTATTATGTAACAGGGCTTCCAAATACAATTTTTGTTATTTAAAAAAATGTATTTCTCTAGAAATCAAAATTTTCTTAATTTTCTCTCAGATTCAGTCAAACCTTATAGAAAATCTCGATTTCTCGTCGACTAATTTCTGGGGAAGAATTATTTCGACGTTAACTGCAATTGAGGTGCGGTTCTTGGTAACGAAGGAAGTGTACAGCAATTTCTCGTGGAAATTTCGAAACTCGTCTCACACACATTCGAAAGTTTACGGAAAATTTATTAAATCATTATTATGTCATATCATATGTAATACACTGGAAGTCTGTTAAGTGGAAAGGAAGACGGATTGAATCTTTCAGTATAAATTAAGACGTTGCGCTTACATACTTCATGCGAAATTTCGTATAACAAGAAAGTTAATATGTTCCTTGTCGAAAGGTAACTCCGCTTGGGTTTCAGCTAATTGCAGGCGGCGGTGAACTCGTGGATGAACTTTTCACGAAGTATGGCACTTATTTCTCACGTCAAACTCAGCCTAGACATTTCTGAAGTGAATAACGGCGAGACGTACATAAGTTACCGTGTTAACCCGAGCCCTTTCCTTCCGCTCCCGAGTCTTGCATTATTTCTGTGCATTTACATTTATCGCGATACTTTTCTTTAACTTCCCTTTGCAACCCTCTCCCCGGAGCTTGCAACTGCAATGCGATCCGGTTATTTAGTATACGATGCATTGCAGACGATGTTGATCGTGATGCGCATGGATAATATTACCGTCGTGACTTTTGCGAGGAAATGCAGGTGCAGTGGGAGAAAAAAGTGCAATGGAGGTATTGTGAGGAAGAAAAAAAAGAATAAAATGAAGCGATCCGAGGAAAGTACTTACTCGATACAGACGTGGCGTTTCTTCACCCGCTTGCACTGACCGGCTCTTTACTGGCTTGCACTACTGCTGCAATCTGGCCACTGCACTCACGGTCCATTATGGAAGGTCCTTCCGATGGTGATAGAGTCGCCGGTATTTCCTGAGAAGTATTTACGTCGCGTGTATTTTCCATCGTATCGAGGTTTCCAAAAACGAGGTTATGTCGAATTCTAAAACCTTGGCTGGGTTGATTCGGGAGAATAATGGAGTTAACGCAGTGGGGCTTTTCAGACCCCACTCACAGAAATTTGTATTACGTGGAAGGTACTTTTCATCGTATCGAGGTTTCCAAAAACGAGGTTATGTCGAATTCTAAAACCTTGGCTGGCTTGATTCAGGAGAATAATGGAGTTAACGCAGTGGGGCTTTTCAGACCCCACTCATAGAAATTTGTCTTACGTGAAAGGTATTTTCCATCGTATCGAGGTTTCCAAAAACGAGGTTATGTCGAATTCTAAAACCTTGGCTGGCTTGATTCAGGAGAATGGTGGAGTTAACGCAGTGGGCCTTTTCAGACCCCACTCACAGAAATTTGTATTACGTTGAAGGTACTTTTGATCGTATCGAGGTTTCCAAAAACGAGGTTATGTCGAATTCTAAAACCTAGGCTGACTTATTTCACGAGAATGACGTAGTTGACACACTGGGGCTTTTCAGACCCGACTGATAAAAATTTTTTTTGTTGGAAGTTACTGATTTTTTAAAATTAAGACAACGTCTGTGACCGGCAATATAATATTTCCTACGAAGAAATATTGTAGATTTTTTTTTCTATAGACACTAAATTGAAATTAATTTTTTTTTATAAAGAAAAAAATTGATATTAAATATTGTTTCGTTTTATACACGTAGAATTAAAAATCCTTGGAAATGGTTTCGATTTTGAAATCTCGTCCAAAGGAAAACATAATTTTTTCATAAAATTAGGAAGATTTCTCTGTGATCTCGGTAGTTCTAGGTTCTCGCGTTCAATTATTAGCTGCAGGTCTGACCATCAAAATCAAAGCCGTTAATAACATGCAGAAGCAGTAACTTATCTCATATCAACTCGATGACAACTGCGATACGGAACGGAACGAGAATATCCTCCGATTGTTGATCCCATGTACAGGCGACTTTACGACCAATCTTCGCCTTGACTGTGTAGTATGATAATGAGCAGGTGTAATTAAGGATTAATGCGATGAGTGGGTCGATGATAAAAGGCGAGTTAGAGACATTTATGTGAAGAAAAAGAAAAATACCCACTGTTGTAAAGAAATAGAACTCCAAAAAAATTGAGTTTTTTGTTTCTTTGAATATAATTAGGATTTACAGCCTCGTAATCGGCGATCTTGAAAACCCCAGTATATCGTATCTCACCAAAAACTGAGGGATAAAAAAATTCGGGGTCAAAGGGTAAAAATGTCTACCCTTATAATAATAATGGTAAATGATTTGGGTGTGAAAGGATTATATTTGGAAGCATTACAGAGTTAAATTTAGTACCAAGCTGGCTGAAAAATAATATTTTTGGTATTCGTTACTATAACAACAAAAGTGGAAATTTATTATAATTATTATAAAACATAACATAAAAAAAAATATAATATTTTAAATTTCTAATTAAAAAATTGAAAATTTCTAATCCCTTTATTTACAGTTAACAAAATTGGGAAATTATGTACAACAACAATATCTAAAGATTTTTTTTTCTTCTACATACAACATACATACGTTCGCCATACAACTGATACGCAACTTCCATAAAATAGCCTGAAACTCCATATTGCGAAGTTCAAAACTAGCATATATATATACCTTAGTACTAAAATATGAATTGATTCCGTGACAAAATCTTGTTAAGGAACTATTGTAGACGTAACAGGCGTCTAACATAGTTGCGCTATAGTAGTATAGATTTCAGTCTGGCTACCTGCGGAAAAGTTGCTAAAGTTGTTGGAAACTTGGCCGCTGTAGTTGAAAGATTACTTCAACTTTTATACACGATGGAACAAAGAATCGTGTGTCTTTTTTTCTCACTTGGTACTGCTACAACTATAGAAGAAGCGGCAAACTGGAGGAAAAGAATGAACAAACATGAATCATAAATGTCTTCCCGCGTAAAATATTTCATACGTAGACAATAGGAATTTTATTTTATTTTTTTTTTTGTTCGATTACTTATGGTCTATATGTATTGTAATTAATCCTAATTGCCAGATATTTTTTATTTGGAATATAATAATATTTAGAATTCAATCATTTTTCTGTCGTTTAATGAAAAAGGAATTTTAATCAGGAATTTGAAATATTATTTTTTTTTCTCGCTCGTGTGATATTTTATAATAATTATAATAAATTTCCACAATTGTTATTCCACAGAAATTTCAAATTTCGTTAACTGTAAATAAAGGGACCGGAAATTTCCAAATATTAATTATTAATTTGAATTATTATTTTTTTTTCGCTCATGTCATATTTCATAATAATTATAATAAATTTCCACAATTGTCACTCTACAGAACTTCGAAATTTCGTTAACTGTAAATAAAGGGAGCACGCGAATTCACTTTACATTGATCACATAAATTATGAATAATTACGAATTAGTAATCGTCAACAATAGATGATCAAATTATTATGTTCGTTATTATAATACGTCCCGTTTTCCATAATACCACCAGTAAAATTGTATGTGTGTGAAATAACTGATACTCGATTCTTCACGATATGTCACAAACCAGATTTTATTAATCTTACAGAAATCCTTTGCGATTGACTCGGGGTGACTGGCAGGAGAGAAGTGTTTGAGTGAGTGTGCGAATGACTGATCGATAGATATTAAGAATGAGATTCCTTCACTTTTCCTTCTGTCACCTTCCTTTCTTTCCTACCCTTTCGCGCGAATGGGTATCGGATATTTGAGTGACAATGGCAGCATAAATACAGGAGTCGCGTGGCTGTGTCACTCGTTAGCAACATTTTCGGCTCCGAGTGACACGAAAATAATTATTATTCATAAATCACCGACTATAAAAATATTCAAATTTTTTATTTGACAGTATTTATTTAAAAATTTTGCATCGCGTGGAAGCTATTGATTTTTTTTTAACTCGAACAAAAAATTGTGTCACCGCAAAACAATTGTTCATAAAATTTGGACAGAAATTTTTCAGGGGTTTGATGGTCGCTATTCATTTTGCGGAAAATCCATCCGAATGGTGGATAGTAAGATCCCGTAGCAAAATTGCTTTGACATAAACGAATCTAAATGTACCTACGAACCTATACACTTCAACACACTGAACTTTCGTGGGATATTGTTATAGACCAACTGCAACATCTGCTTTCAAAGTCCTATAACTTTTGCAACTCCCGAATAACCCGACAACGTATGTTAATCGTTAAATTAATACCCAAACCTTGGGTCTTGCTGATAATTGAAATTTATGAACTTGCGGTAACTTGTTAGCTGAACCGGAGAGTACCTTCACATTTGACGCACTCTGAAACACTCTTCCTTCATGGTAATCCGATTCAGCAAATAATGTGAAACTGCATGGCATTTAAAGTTGGTGCAAGAGTGGAGAAAGGATGGTCCTATTCCGGAAGAATGTGATTTTATATTAAGGGGTTAGACCGCTCTAGGATTTTCGAATAATCGATTTTTTTTGGTCTTAAATGGTCCCTTGGTATCTCAAAAATGATGTCCCAAAAGATTATGGCCGGGACAAATCTCAAAGTACTCGATTTTCGAATTGTAGTACACGGCCGCTCGGTTCGCAGCGAGCTACTACTCGAAACTTCAAACGCGTTTATCTTGAAACTACATTTTTCAAAATTGCCGGAAACGGAACTCGGACAATTTTCAACCGATTAACTTGAAATTTTAAATATATTTATAAAATTACATTACCCATAAAAGTACATATCACTTTTTTTTTATATCGCATAGTTCATTTGTTATTAATAATTTTCTGACGATTTTTTTGGCATTTTTTTTCAGAAGCGCGCCATTTTGTCAAAAATCGATATATCGAAAAAGTGATATGCACTTTTATGGCTGCTCCGATATATAATCGAAAAAAAGTAACTGACTTGTTACAATTAAAAAATTACAGACGGTGCGTTTCCGGCAGTTTGGCCTGAAAAAACGGAGGCGTCTTCGAAAAAACGCTGCACAGCCGCCATTTTGAACATAATCGCTTCAAAAAAATTAGTGAACCTTCAAAAAACCGAACTTCAAAAAACTTAATTACCTTTAAGTATTTTTACTGATACGAATTTCTCACATTCCTTACCATTGAAAAATATATCCTTTGTAATAATCGCTTTGTGTAAAAATTTTCCAGACTCACGACATTCTTATACACTAAAAAAATTATTTGCATTTCGACTGTTGGCAACTATTGGCATTTTTAATCAATTTTCTTGGAATTTTTAATTGCTTCAGTTAGAAAAAATTAATAATATAAATAGAATAAAAATATCATATATTTCTGGTAGCCTGTGGTAATATTAAATAATATTTTTTTTTTCGCGAAGTCTTGGAATAAAATAATTACGGCCTATTTAAAGTTTTCACAATAACAAGATCAATGTATAGAAAAACTTTTTGTTGGATATAGTTTACGAATCCATCCATTATGTTTTCCATTTTACATCGACAGCGGCGGAAAGCTGAGAAAAGTCTTAAAAAAGTTATTCAACTGAGAGCAGTAAAATATTCCAAAGCGAATGGTTTCGTGGATATATATTTACTTTGGTTTTTCCTCGCTTAATTTTCTGATGAAAGAAGTTATATAGCGAGGACTTCGTCATTAAGGAAGCCTTTCCGAGGAAAGTTTTTCCACTCCGGGACGTCAAAAAGACGAATGGGTTTAGTATAATAGTAGTTCTGCTGGAAAGTTTGGAGAATAACGCTTTTCTTTTTCAACTCGGTAGGAATTGACATTGCCTTATCATTATTCGATTATCGACAAAACTCGCGACCTCCTTTTCTCGAAATGTACGGGAAGAACCTTTGATACGTATTCCTGCAAACGTAATTCTTTTATTTTCGATCTTGGAGCAGATATTCCCAAGTTTCATGTAAATTTCTTGACTTAATTATAAGTTTTTCCTTGACTTTTATCAAAGACAGGGGGTACTTTTTAAACCAAATGGACATTCATGGTAAACAAATGGAATGTATATTATTACAATTACAAATTATTATAATATTCGGTATCAAAGCACAAGATTCGAATTTTGAATTTTTTTCTTGGATATTCTAACATTTTAATGATTGTACGATCAAGGTTATTATTTAAAAAACGCGAGATTAAAAAATTAATGTTTTGATGAAATTAAAAATTAAAAAAAATTTTTTTCTTTTTTTTGGTAATTCAAGTATTTAAACCAGCAAGAAAGTCCGAACAACATCCGAATTGCAAATACGCAAAACCGGAATCCAGATATTGGGCCGCTACCCGCGAGTTTATTTATCAAAATTTAAGCACTTGCTTTACATGTAGATTAAACCGGAATTCTTCCGGAATAATCTACATAAATTGCCTGAAAAACTATACCTTTAACTTATTGTGCGATAAAACGAACGCCATGATCGCAAATATACTCGCAACTGCTATACAGTTAATTCGAGCTTTTATGGAATTAATTAATGTGTGTAGCAGGGTAGTAACTCTAGCAACTGCACTTTACATTTAGTGGCACATTATATTTCAAAATATTTCTTGCCGTGAAATACACGAATTTATGCTTTACGAGCAAATGAGGGGAAACACTTGAAAGTCAATTAGAAATCTTTATTTTAATTCGAGAATTCACGAAATTCAAATAAAACGTCATAATCTTGAAATATTAATTTTTATGCGAATTCGGAAACTGAAATATTCCAAATAAAAATATTTCAGGGACATTAAGGGGTTAGGGGAAAAAATAGGCCTTTTTTGGGAATTTTTTTCAGACAAACTATAAAATAAATCGCAATTACGAAAAAGGGTGTTTATTATACATATCATCGACTGTATACACTAATTTTTTTTAAGCGATTATTTTCAAAATTGCGGCTGTGCAGCGTTTTTGCGAAGACGCCTCCGTTTTTTCAGGCCAAACTGCCGGAAACGCACCGCCTGTAATTTTTTAATTATAACAAGTCAGTTACTTTTTTTCGATTATATATTGGAGCAGCCTTAAAGTACATATCACTTTTTCGATATATCGATTTTTGACAAAATGGCGCGCTTCTGAAAAAAATTGCCAAAAAAATCGTCAGAAAATTATTAATAACAAATGAACTATGCGATATAAAAAGAAAGTGATACGTACTTTTATGGGTAATGTAATTTTATAAATATATTTAAAATTTCGAGTTAATCGGTTGAAAATTGTCCGAGTTCCGTTTCCGGCAATTTTGAAAAATGTAGTTTCGAGATAAACGCGTTTGAAGTTTTGAGTAGTAGCTCGCTGCGGACCGGGCGACCGTGTACTAAAATTCGAAAATCGAGTACTTTGAGATTTGTCCCGGCCATAATCTTTTGGGACATCATTCTTGAGGTACCAAGGGATCATATAAGACCACAAAAAAAAATCGATTTTTCGAAAATCCTAGAGTGGGCTAACCCCTTAAAGAATTGAATAAAATTTAATTCGAATTTCAAGAGAACGAGGTTCTCGGATGGAATAACTGTGAATTCGCAAGAAAGTACAACGAGGGGTAAGCGTGGCAGTGAAAAATGAATGCCGTTTGATCTTTGAGAGGGTGGAGTCTCTTGTTTAGGATTTGGTAGTTTTCTTTAGTGATTAATTGAGCTCCGCAGTTTTAGGGATCATTGATTACAAATCTCAGGCTGAAGTTTCCGAGTTCAAGAAGATGGAACTGAAGTTAAATGGGTGAAACTGATAATCAGCAGCGTCTGTCTATTTTGTTGCGTCCTAGTGACACGTAGGTGTTTCGTCCAATTTTTTAAAAATTGAATTTCGTTCAATTAATATTACAAAAATAATCCATCCAATGCAAGATAATATAATACAATAATAATTATTAATATTAAAAATGATTTAATAAATTTTGTCACGATTGGTACCTGTCTTAAAATGGTTTTTCACACCCGGGACCTTTTGAGAACCTCTTTTTAAACTCTGCAATGACGAAAAACGTGGAATTTGTGAAACAAGAAAACGGTAACGGTAAATAATATGTTTAAAAGAGGAAATCGTAGTAGTGGACAAGAAAACAAGGAACATGCACTGATGCAATAAATTTCCCATTGCACGGGCAGCCGCCTCGTACGGATACTTTGTTTCAGAATATTTGATGCATCCTGTGCACGTACACGCGAGAAGATGTATACATTATATCAAATAGATAAAAAAAATGCAATGGAAAGAAACAAATGGTATAACGTGCGAAAATGGCAAAAATGGTAAAATTGCAAGGGAGATGGATTTTTTATGCCATAAAATTTTCACTGCATCTTTGCTGGAGGTGTTCTAGTGTTTCGTGGTGCACTGTAATGCACAGAGTCTATTTTTTTTTTTTTTTCGTTCATCAGATAAAATTATCTTCATATTTTACATTTTTATTTTTATTGTATTTTCATACTCGCGCCTCAGGGGACTTGTCCCAAAACGTCGAATAAATAACTTTCACTCTAAAGAAATTTATTTTTCCTTGCCCTTTTTCGGCTTTTTATAACGTCAATTTGTAAATTTATAACAAAACCGTGGGATTTTTTACTTAAAAAAAAGCTGTTACGAGTTTTAACGACTTTTATGAGTTTTTACGATTATCAACGCATTAATTCGTCCCGCGCGGATGACTCGAAATTTTTTTTTTGTTGATCGTCAAGGATAATAAAAATTTTCATTGGTTGGCTTTACTCGATCAACGACTGTAGTAAAGTTTTTTTTTTTTTAATGTACCAAGTATTTTATTCGCGCATTAATCTCATCGAACTATACGATTTCGGATTGACCGACTTCCAACTATTGTTTTCCCGCACGACTTTCGCGAAGTTGAAATTATTCATCCATTTTTGACGGAGAATGTTCGCTCGAATGTCTGAAGAAAATAAAGAAAGCTGAATTTCCGAGTATATTTTCAATTTAAAAGCTTCTCAATTCCACGAAACTTTTTGATAAGCATGGAAACTTCTTTCCAAAGTACGAATGGTAGGATGAGTACGAACTTTTAAGTGTGAAAGTTCCTTCGAAACAAATATGCTCGGGAAAAGGGACCACTTTTATTATTTCTTTACCCAAATTATTTTTCTCGCGTTTCGAAAATACAAAACCGTGGGTATTTATTTTTTTGTTATTAGTGAAAGTTGAATCACGAAAAAAATATGTATATTTTGCAAAGTGTGATCATAATTATAAAAAAAAAGTAATTATTTCGTTACGGGAAGACGGTTAATGCTGATAAGAAATAATTTCAATTCCGAGTTTAGTTGAAGATGCAACTGCAAGAAAAGAGGCATATTTTAATTATTTTTTTTACTCCAATTGGTAAATAATTTTTTTACTTTAATTTTTAATGTTTATAAAATTCTCGCAGGGAAAAAGGTATAATTGCATTATTTATTATTTTCGAGTATTTCATAAATATTGAAAATTTTGTAAAAAATGATAGAGCTCATAATAAAATTTTGTCTCAGATTAAAAAGCATATTTGTGGACGCTTAAAGTCCTTCGAAGCATCGTGGGCATGGAAAGATTTTGGATATCGAGTCGCTAAGTATATTGACAAGAAAAACTACTTTTCTGGAAGATGTTTATGCACAAGAAAAATCCTCGATAGAATCATTGCTGATGCTTTTATCTGAAACTTTATTTCTTCTGACAAAACACTTCAAGCTCCATACTTCTGCTACGAAATAGAATTTACTTTGCTCTTTTCAAGCATCCCAGTGTATGCAAAATAAAACGTAAGTGCGATTCTACAAAAGTGTGATTCCATCCTCTCCACTTTTGCATTGGAACTTCACTTTTTAAGAAACTTACATTTGCTTTACTACCTCTTAAGCGGCAAAGCTTTTATGAATCTCGAAGAAACAATCTGGCAATTCGGAAGTACAAGATTTTCTGTTGGGCAAAATATCGGCTCGTAAAATATACAATTCTATATATTTCGAAAAATATTTCTGATTTGACCAACCAACTACGCAAGGCTCTTTTTACAAAATTTTCGATCGATTAACATCAATCGTTCATCAATTTAAAAAATCAATTAAAAAAAGTCAATCCCAAAAATGTTTGAAATTGAAAGCCAGGCAGGGGATGAATTTTTTACGGAAGAAAAAACAAGATCCATCCGAGATTAAAGTACTCCCGGATGTTGTTTGCGTTCCATGGTGAAGAATTGGCGAAACAATTTACTTTAGGAGACCGAAGACCATTGAAGAGAAATTGCCAACGAATGAGGCTGCCGAAGAAACACTCGATATTTTTGATGGAGCACAATCTATTGCTGTTTCCTTTGGACTTTAATCGTCCGTCTTGCAATTCCTCTTTTTCTACAAATTTTAATTAGGATGTAATTGCAAGCTTCAGGACTTTATGGTGTAGACCATTGGTTAAATTAAATTAGTCCGTTTTAATGAAACGGAAATTTAAGGGGTTAGGCCACTCTAGGATTTTCGAAAAATCGATTTTTTTTGGGTCTCAAATGGTCCCTTGGTATCTCAAAAATGATGTCCCAAAAGATCATGGCCGGGACAAATCTCAAAGTACTCGATTTTCGAATTTTAGTAGGTATATTTCCCAACGTAGTGCAATAAATCCAAAATTGTTGCAAAAGAGGATGTACCAAAATATTTACATGAAAAAAAAGTAATCTCGAAAAATGTTACTGATTATTTTCCAAAAAGAAGAGCGATCCTTTCAAAATCACAATATCCGCTGTATTATTTGACGGCGAAGAAAAGGGTTACGAAGAAAGCTCGAAACTAAGCTCAAATAAATGTAAGAAAAGGTGGAAGAAAAAAAAAATGTGTTGCACGCCGAGGATTGAAAAGCAGGTACGTAAGAGAAAATAGAGACGTTCTATTACCGATAGCACGGAAAGACTTCAAGGAGCGACACCCGCGGCAAAAGCTCTATGGAAGTTCGGACACGTACGATATCCTCTTCTTTTCATGTGCTTCGCACAGGCTCCCCGTGCGACACGTCGCGCAGTGGTATCGCTGGTAGCAGGATTATACGACATTCGATGTACTTCCTACCACGATAGATACAGAGACATCCGTAAGAGCAGTGAACTACATACCACGGTACTCTGTTTCTCGAGTTTGCACACCTTTTCATGAAAGGGTATGAAATTGCATGTACGTGAGTTTACACAGGATTTCGGTTACCTCAAAACTTTCGCTCGGAGCGCCCACCCGAATATCCTCAGGAAACCAATTATCAAACTCCAGGGATTTGGATACTAACGATATCTCGTGGATCTGAAACCTTTGTACGTGTATCTCTGCCGTGAAAGACAACAGCCTTTATTGGAAGCGTTATTGGCGCAAATGCAATCCCAAATGGAATCCGCAAGCTACTTGAATAAATTAGCGCGCAAGTATTCCGATCCAATCATTCGAGTCAATAGTTCCTTCAATAAATATGTTACCCTTAGTTAGGCTACCGGTGCCACGCTATCTCTTGCTCGCTCTCTTTGCGGCAATCGTTCAGGTACCGGACACACGACATTTATCTTCGAGTAACTTTGGACCTGCAATAGTCGTTATAGTTTCTGGTATATATCTGCACTTAAGTAAAACTATTTTCCACTTTACGGAATTACCTGTCAATGGTGGCGCTTTCACCGTAACGATATTGTGAGTTTCTTTGGTCGTCGTTTCTTCAGAGAATTCCGGGGAAGTTGCCTTTTATGATTTTATAGAACTTTTGATAAAAAAATGATACGGTAAATTATTGATTATTCAAAAGATCATTTTTTGAAATGATAAATGGTTTTTAAAAAAATTGTCATTGGTGCATTGACAAAACGATAGATTCTTGGAGACTTCGAATGCAATTAAAAGAACGAAAAAAAATGTTGTAATCGAGGATCGAATTGTAACCAACGGATTTTAACAAAATAACATTTTGAAAAATGATTTTTTTGATGCTTTTGTTTGATTCCAATAAATAACATTTTTTTTTACGAATTTAATGAAACGATAGATTCTTGGAGACTTTTCCCGTTTCTTGACCCTAGCAAACACCAAAAATGATGAGTTTGTTCGACCCCAAAGAGATTGTTATAACGAGGTCCCACTGTATTTGCAAAAATTATTAGCGTTTGAATTAAACAAGTATATATATTTTTCTTTGTACATAAACAATCGTATTGAAAATATTCGAAATAAAATATACGCTTAAAAAGTTTGAGGCTTCGGTCGTCAAATATATAAGAGTTAATAACTGAACCTGCTGAAAAAGTTAATAACTTGAAACGCTGAAATAAACTTTAAAGCGAATGTAAGGGAGGATACATAACTTACTCTTTTCCTCCGTAATAGTGATGAATGCTATAAAAGTAAAAAATAAACCCGTCTAATATTAGATATGACTACCCAGCCTCTCATCCATAGGAATAAGGGAGGAGTAGCATGTCACCCGGCTCAATTCTTACGAGTGAGAGAATTCCGTAGGAATCGGGAAGTGTTTTTAACGTGAAAACACCCCGACATAAAATTTCAGTTTAGGGCCACGCCGTAACCCAACAGTGAACTGTTTTATCCCTGCTGATATTGCAGAAGGATTTATTGTAAGCGACATCTGCCCAAATATCAAATAAAATGACCTCGAATTGTCCTTTTTTTTCTATCGCAATTTAGTTGGTCCAGAGGCGATAATTTAAAGCGAGGGTGTCCTTGGCGTTTCGATGACGATTCCTCGGATATCGAATTTTCAAGAGCCGAGAATTTCAACGCCTTCTAATGCGTTTGGAATTATTGGAAATTGGAATTATTGGAAATTTCTAAAATTATCGTAAAAAAATTAATAAAAATTTGAGGAGCAAAATGTATCGGACAAATAAATGCCGAAGGAAAGAAACGATTCGTGGCAAGTTAACATTCCCTGGCAAGAATAAGATTGAAGCAATCCAGACGCTGAGTCTGTTACGCGTCACATAAAAGTCATCCCCTTCTGGAAAGCTCTGGAGGCAAAATTTGCTGAATTCCTTTTTCATTTTGGTCGTCCTTTCTTTTAACGATCCAAAGATTTTACGAGGGAAAATGGAAACCATATCCTGCTGTTAGAGATGTTCACAAGTAGCGCAGATGAAAATACTGATTCTCCTTTTTCTGTTTGTATGAAATGCGGAGCTCGTTTGAAATAAGGTTGTAATTAACTCCAGAGACGATTTTCATTTCCTTAGTCATTTATTCTCGGTACACTGTTTTCTCGGTGCAGTTTTACTTGAAAATGGGACGCGGAAAACGAGAAAACTTTTATACCTACCGAGACATTGTTGCCAAAAGCTCTTAGTTCTTTCGCGAAATTTTATCGCTATCTGCATAATTCAAATTACCTCCTCGACGTTACAATTCTGCACAACAGTGCAAACATTTCTTCTTAACGATAAACACGGGTAGAATAAGATCTCATAATCGTCCTTTTTATACGTTTCTCTTCCTAACGTTCGCACTTGAGCGGCAAAGTAGCATTTGAATGTTTAATGACACTTTGGTATTGTCTTACCGCGACTACCTATTATTGCAACGAAAAAGACTTCTTTATCGCAACCTATTTAGTGGTGAAATAAATCTTTGACTTCTACCGGTTTCGGTTGTTGCAAATCAGAAATTTATCAACTTGGAATAAGAAGTAACATTTATTAAGTTACATTTATTCATTTTTGGGGGTAAAACAGGAAGTTTGAGGAAAACAAAAAAAAATCATATTTACAAGCAAAATTTTATAAAACTCCAAATTAATTTTACAATGTTCGAAGTTCTGATTTTGGATTCGAAATTAATACGAGCGCGAGAGTCCAATTCATTGACCATTTTGATGCAAAAAGTACCGAGATTCGTCCGTTCAATTAATTCGCAATGTAAGGGATGAAATAAGGAAAGAAAGAAAGTTTTCTTGCTCTTAACGTTTAATGTTGTTTCCAAAGTATGCCAAAGTGGGCAAAAAAAGAAAAATTTTACCGTGAAATTCAAACAAGAAGAGGACCTGTTCTAAAAATTAAATGCATTAAAGCAGTGCAGCTGCAAGCTGACAGCTGTGTACCGGCATCCCGGATGTAAAATACAAATAAAAGGTGTACCAGAAATTACCTTAATTACGTTCGTGTTGCTAGAAAAACGTTTTCTTCGCCTTTCTCTCCCTTTTTTCCCCTACGTGACGTTACTTTCGCGGTCCGGATTGTTCTTTATCTGCGAATTACCGGAACGCAGGATTTACTTAACGTTAATACACTATTTTTTAAAGTTTTTAAAAACATTTTTAAAACAATTTTGCGAAAATTGCAAAAATTGCAAAAATTGTATCCTCAATATGCGCAATTGTTGACCTTTGCAACTCCAGAAATGGAATATTGTGGCTTTTTTGAAAATATTTCCATTAAGGGGAAATAAAAATAATCGTCCTTAATTTTAATTACAATATTTATCGATTTTGTAGTTCGATTTTTGGGAGAAAATTTATTTATTGTTATTAAAAATATTTCTTTTTATGGCTCACCGACATCCGAGAGCTAAAAATCGTATCAAATTGAAAATGGCAAATCGCATATAAATTAAAAAAAATTCATTCGATTTTTATCGAAGCCAATTAGAAAATATGAAATATCGTCCAAGCTTCGGGAAACAAAGCTTACCCGCAGCGGCTGTATTTTCTTACACGAGTGTAATTCATTTACATAAAGAATGTCATCCTCGGTGCGCGATTTAATGAAAAGTGGAAATTTTAACCCAGTTTATGAATGAATGAGTGTCCAACGTATGAAATTAATCCGCATGCGAACGTGTACACGACATTCCGAATAATTCGAGTAATTCGCGTTAGCGAAAGTTTAGAAGGACTCAGTGTCGTCTAGTGAAGAGACCGTGTACTCTCGGGTTTGGAACACGTAGTTAGAACTCGACCCGAGAATCAGATTAAATTCGCCATGGCGAGAAGAAACAGGAGTGGGACGGAAAAGCTGTGCCACCCTTGCCGTGGATCCACGTAACAGTGAAAATTTGAAGATCGTGTACGAGAAGTTGCAGTATCGGATCAACTGCAACCGTAAATTACTGTTTTAATGCCCCGTTCGCGGAACTTGTCATTTCGCGTCACTGGAAAATTCGATTCATCCGGAAGATAACGTTGGGCTTCCATCGATAAGAGAAAACACGTCGTTTTAATGGTACCCGCAAGTAATCGTCTTCGCGTGACTTTAGAAAACTTCGCGAAAGTTTGGTTAGAGACTGACTTTGCGTTGAAGAAGAAAGATGAAATCTTTTGGCCTCGCGCTTCTGAAGAATTAAATTTCATGGCGGTGATCTTTTAACGGGACTTCGTTTTATTTCGAATTGATTTTTTTTTAATTTATAGATTAAATTTGAGAACTTGACAAACTTTTGAGAACCTCATTTTTAGGCTCTATCGCACCAGCAGTGGCAAAATATATTCCAATTCGGACAAACTCTCTTGGCCGTTCTGAAATCTGTTTGTCAAGTTCCGCCTCGGTATTGACCCCGTTAGTTTTTCAATTATTATAACTCAAGATAAAGCGTATATCGTTCGAGATTGGAAACGTAAAAGATAACGCCGATGGCAGCAATATTATACGTTCAAGAAACGGGAACGAAGCTACGCTATGCAGAAGATAACGCGATCGTGGGTTTCTATGACCGGGGAAAGAGAGAGAGAGAGAAAGAATAGCTTTCACCCGAACTGTAGTCCAAACCTTATATGCGGGGAACCGTTTCCATGTAACGATTTCGACACAACGTATCGTCAGGTCCTGCCAATCCAGATCGTCGGTGGATTTGGTATCACGTAGAAATTTGCTGCGGAAAGCTTCATTTATACTGTGGTTTTCTCGGGAAGTTCGTGCGGCTTGGACTGACAACGAATCCGACGCTGTGTTTTAATGGACGCTGCACCATCTATTGTTGTCAACGTTTATATTTGAAAATGGTGTCAGCCTACACCGAGCAATTACCCGGTCAACGAGTCAATTGAAATGGTTTATGCGCTTTCACGCACCTTTCGCTATTTTTCACGATCTTTGTAGGATTTTGAGCGATTTTGAGGGTACACAGTCTCAATTAAAATTTGGATCGTGTTGTTTCAAAATTTATTTTTGAAAAATATTGTTGATTTGGATAATTTGTTTATTTTGTGTGCGATAAAAAATCAGAAATGACGTATAAAAAATTAAGGCATCGGATTATTTTTCTTATTTTTGATTTTCTAATTTATATTTCTTGGACCTCGATCACGTGCTCTCGTAACGAAAACTACTATTTCTTGATGCGAAATCAGATTTGCTGCCTTACTTTCCCGGAATTTTCCTTAGAAATCGGAAAATCAATCGATACACTTCAAAGGTAATGAAAGTTTTATCTGAAAGCAATTTTCAAGGATCGTTTTTCCTGCTCCCAAATGATGACTCATTGGGATTTTCGATTGTACCTGTACATCACTACGCTCGTCGACACACCTCCCGTGGGAAATTTCGAGAATATCGCGGAATCCCATGACGCTATCGATTTTACTTGACAAGTGGTTGGAAATGTACAAATAAAAAATCGACGGCGAGCGAGTATCCGCTGTGCAGTTGAAATCACCGGCACAAGCGATGTTCTCAGTTGTCGCGGAAGAACGAAATCCGTGCAAGTGGAAAACCAATAGAATTTTCTATAAGTTTGGCATTACCATGGGTAACCATAGGTTTCTTAGATGATTTTGCAAAAAAAAAATTCATAACTTTTTTATTTTCAAATATTAAGGCCTAAAAATTGAGCCGAGTCTTCTGCTGATTTAAAATTTAGAAAATATGGCCGTGGGGTACATATGAACCCTGTTTACCGAGTGAGCGTTAAAAAAGAGGAACAATTGTACCAGAATTCGAAGACAAACAAGGTTTTTTGTCATTACTTCGGGCTACGTAAAATTCTCGCTAGGGTTCTCCCGGGATTTCGCCATTCTTGCATCCCCGTTGAATCGAGTCGAGACTTTGGAGAGGAACAGGAGAGGTTCTCCTCCTGACGTCTCGTTTCGAACTCCAAAAGGAAAATAAAAGCGAGCAGCAATGTAAGCCCTTCGTAATTAGTTCCTTAGCTCAACTTCTCCGACTCAGCATTTTAATCCTTGAGTCCACATTACAATGCATTACAAGACTTCGAAATTCTAAGTCTTCTCTCCCCCCTTTTTATTTTATACCGGTATAATTGCAGTCCGCTGCATCACGTCATTTACCTCACACACTCCTTCTCTTTCTATTTTTTTTTTCATTGGTTTCGGGATCGCTCCCATTTTCGAAAAATATTTATTTCGCTTAGTTGAATTCGAAACGAATTCAGAAAGAAATTGCAAATATTTAGAATTATCGAAATTTTCCATATTCAAGGGATGAAATTATCTCCCAGAGTCCCGAACGATTTTTCCTAAACCAACAAAAAAAATAAAATGGGGTAAAAGATTTAGTAAAAAAATTTAATACGAAAATAAAATGTGTCTTATTAGCTTGGAATGGACTGAAAAAAAGTTCCATTAAAATTTGGTAAACTTAAGGGCTTAGGCCACTCTAGGGGCCGAAACAATAGGCCTTTTTGGGGAATTTGTTTTAGACAAACTACAATATAAATCGCGATTACGAAAAAGGGTGTTTATTGTACATATCATCGACCGTATATGCTAATTTTTCTAAAGCGAGAAAAAAAAATCGAGTTTTCGAAAATCCTAGAGTGGCCCAACCCCTTAAATGACTGAAAGCAATATACAGGGTATCCCAGCTAACTTGACCACCTTGAATATATCTACCAACACTAAGCTAGGTATTCAAGGTGGTCAAGTTAGCTGGGACACCCTGTATAAGCCTTCATCAATATTAGACGATTAACGAAGGAAGAGTTTGCCCAATTATTCGTGAAAACGGCCCTTCCGAGTCCTCGTAAAACACGTTACTCCTATGGTTAGCCATCCTTTATTCAGTAACTGGCAGTGCTCGAAAGTTACCGCCGTAAAGGCTCTCGAGGACGCTCCCAGTATACTTCTTGTAAGGCACGAATCTCATTAATGTAACTACCTGACAAGTTTCTTAAACATGCTGAAGGCAACAATTTAGAAGTTGGAACAATCGAGTTGCCCGGAGCAATTGATAAAAGTAAGAAGGTGTTTGAAAAGTGAAGACACTCTTTAGGAACACCTGTAGTCATTGTCAATCCTTATACGGAAAAGAAAAGTAATAGCCTGAAAGCAATTACAAGTGGAACTGAGGCATGAGTTTGACTTTGCGCGATCGATCAATCGCTCCACTCGAAACTGTATCCTCTCGTTTCCGCACCACCTATATATATCTTACACCGCTTTTTCCGTCCGTGTATAGGAGCCTCGTGTAGTGTATTGCAAAAGCTTCTACCTTGTTCAACTAGAGAGCAAGGCTCTCAAGCTTAACTTCAGTGATTACATCAATTCCGAATCGATTTTACCAACAGCTATGCGATCATTAAATTACCAAGGGAGTCGCGTCGAGTATCTGTACGATACGAAAATTAATAGAAGCGCTCTCCATTAAGCGTTTCACATGATACTCGATTGTTGTATTTACTTGACACATTATTAATGCCTTCCTTCGAGAATTTCATATATCTTTGAAAATCCATTCATTTGTAATTAGGGGAACGGCGCCCAAATTGGACCGGTTCTTGATTCAAAGTCGCCTGATTTAGGCAAACAGTTGTCCAGTTTAAACCGTATCGCCTCAATTGCGCTCTATCACTTACTATTTCCGTTGAATAAATTAGGAATATTATTTATTGCTATTTATTTAACACACTTGTACCAAAATATGGAAGATTGAACTTGGTCATTCATTGGTGGGCAGATAATTTTCCTTGAATGGCCCAGTATAGGCACTTCCCCTACCATTTTGTTTTTTTTTTGTTTTTGTTTTTACACCGTCCCTCAATTATCCCCCCGACAATTATTTTCTTTCGATATAATTAAACCTGCGGAATGGATATGGGCGATCCGACATGTGACCGAGACAAATGTTTGGATATGACGAAGAGGAATACATTGTCCCTCTGTGCTATTGAGGAACGCTAAACAGCATCAAGTTCTAATTTACGTATGAGAGGAAATTCAAAGTGACAGAATGTACTGGACACACAGAAATCCACACGTTTATGCATAGTACAAACGTGCTATACATAACTGTACACGTTCCATACACGTTCAACGTGTACAGTGTATCTGGTAACGTCGACGCGAGCAATTGGTTTCGAGCAGCAAACGGGTCAACTACTAAATTAGTTTCTATTGATCTTCTCAGAACTATTCAACTCAATTTGACCCTATTTCCGTCTCAAATTATAATATCTTCAGGATATCTCGAAACTTATATGTGTGCCATTAAATATAGACCTTTCAGAACCTGCACATGTTCGGACGGACTTTCCCCATTAGTTTGGACACAAATCGGGCTCCACCCACGAAACGTACGTTGAAATAACGTCGTACCTGATGAGATTTTGGAATAATTAGTATATCACCGAAATTGAATGAGGGGACATTCTTGGGAAAGTTCATCCGGTTGAAGTATTAACGGTTGAATTCCAAAGAAAATTGGCGCACTGGTCGAAATATGTATCGTTCAATTAAAATGTCGAATCTTTTGGGTACCTAACAATAATTGACGAAATATTTATAACAATCGAAACGGACTAATAAGTATTAAATAATTTGCCCTAGCCCCATACAGATTTATGACCCCCTGGAAATTCCTAACCTCAACGTTTGGAATTGGGGACCCAAAAAAATGTCTATTTTGAAATTTCTGTGCAACCAAAAAACATTTGTATGGTGCAGTTTTGTCCATTTTTAACAAGTGTCCCATGGATTCGGTGAAAAATTTGTTTTTTCGTTTGCGATACAAAATGATCACTCATATCAATTGCTATGATTTAATCCACAATTCAGTGAAACCGCGAATCGCAGCAGTAACGGATGAGCTGTAAATTAAAATAAAGCCATGTTATTAAACAACGCAGGCTGTACGTCAATCATGAAATAATGTTAATCATTCTGGTCATTCATTTCTGTTATTCTGATGATTGGAAATCTCTCATGGGATTACCCATAAATTACGCATCGCACTTTAGAGACGGTATGAGGAATTCACGTTAAACGTGACAACGCGTGCATTGAACATGGCAAATGCAGTTACGTACAGACGTGAGAGAAATCAAGACACTGAAAATTGAGTTACGTTAATTATATGCAGTGTCTCTGAATATGACGCTGCGTTAGAATAAACACACGCTGCTTACTCATGAATAGGCCCCCATTTACTTATTATTGATTATCCGTTGAATGAATGTCGTGTTCGCACAAGATCAACACTATTGGCGAAGGTACGAGGGCATGACAAAGAAGGTAGGGTGACTACCAGCGTCCCAATTCGGGGATTCTAAAAGAAGATGAATACTATTGGCGAAGGATTTTGCTGCCAATTTGCTGGGGTTTTGCTACTTTCACACAAGTTAAACCCTATTGGCGAAGATACAGGGATTTCGCTAGGGTTCTCCTAGGATTTTGCTGGGGTTTTGCTAAGGTTTTGCCTATTTTCACGCAAGATGAATACTTTTGGCGAAGCTATAGGTGTTTTGCCAGGGTTTTACTAGAGTTTTGCCTATTTTCACGCGAGATAAATAGTATTGGCGAAGCTACAGGGGTTTCGCTAGGGTTTTCCTAGGATTTTGCTGGGGCTTTGCTGGGTTTTTGCTATTTTAAGGGGAAATTCATTGAACTATTGTCACACTTCCACAAAATATCGAGATTTGCCTTTAACGCCAAGCCCGGCATAAGCCGACTGGCAACACTTGTTCACGACCAAAAAGCTCGCCGATAGTGATTTTCGGGAAGATTGATTGGCAGTAAGCCACACGCGGCAGGTAAATCGGAATCCAATGTGTGATGAAACGTGTGACCAATATTGGAACAGTGCGACTTTTGTTAGGGGAATTTCCTTCGGGGAGGCTGTGCGCCAACAAATTTCGGCCCGGTCGCCATACAGATTACATGGGGCTTATTTATCTAATTAGGCTTATTTATGTAAATTCAGTCCAGGTGTACACATCCGTGTTCGAGACGTGCGGTGCGGCAGCGGCTCCGGAATTACCGTCGGGGATGGTAAATAGATAATGGGGCGAGGCACACCACCTCCAGCGACGTTGCAAGACCTCACGTCCATCTGAATGCACGCAGATAATGAGACACTGCACGTATACCCCCGGGAACGTTGTGACACGTAACATGTAAAACATGAATGCGGGGACCGGGTCTCACGACAATTGCTCAAAATTCAGGGAGAAGGAGGAAATTATTTAATTATCCGGTGCATCCTTGATGGCATTTTTATTAATTGTTATTTTGAATTAACCCTCAATTTATTGATTAAGATTTTTTATTAATTAATTCATTAATAAAATACACAACAATTAATATTTTGAATTTGCCTGATTTTAAACTGAATTGGAACCGCGTTGAAATTGTAAAACAAAATGTGTCAAAATGTCGACCGTCAAAACACGATACGGTGAAAGATTGTCGATAAAATACAATGTGGCAAAATTCGTGCAACATTTGTAAATACAACAGACGTTTACGCGCCGTCATCGAGATTTACGGAAAACTGATTCATCAAATAACACGCATGTCGATAGCATTTGTTGGGGTCTTTAAAAACTGCACTTTCGTTACCTGGGATTATTACGTTTTTTTCTTCCATTCCCTACAATTACCTTTTGTAGAGAATGGAACTTTCCGCGAAGAAGTAGGGTTGCCATTTTCCGAAGGAACAAGTTCGTTTGCTATGAAACTAGTCAAGGGACGTTGAACATTCGAGAATACTAGCGACGTATTTTCATTGAAAATATGTCCGCAAGAGTTCTATTCTCGTGACAATGTACCATGAGACCTTTTTCGCGGAGAAGCAAGTGTTGTATAAAAAAAAAAAGAACGGTATGCTAATGACATTTTTGTTTCCATAAAACACGAATTTAATGAATTGATAACGGAAAAATGTATATTCAAGGGCGACCGAGCCTTAGCGTGCTGCAATTATGAAAATGACAAAGTACCTCTAATGCGTCATGAAATTGAATGAAAAGAATGTAATTTTAGGGTAACTTCATGCAAATTACGAAAAAAAAAAAGAAGTTTTGTCATAAAAATGTAACGAGGAATTATGTAGGTTAAAAATATGCACTTCGGGCGAGGAAGGGGTTAACGAAGCAAAATTGAAACTACTAATCTCGAATCAGGTGACGTATACTATACGAAGTGGACGATTTGTTTCGTGTGAAACGTCAAATAACTGAAGACTGGAAACTCCGTGAGATTTCCTTATAAAGATACCTTTGGAACCTGCTATAGAGATGCAAGAGGCGATAGAGGGAAGGAAAAAGGGGAGAGGCTTTCGCAAAACAATGCAGGAGGAAAATGGGGACGATAAAAGAGAAAAATTGGATAAGAAATTCTTGGGTAGGATAAAAAAAGCGAGGTTACCGCAAGTCTGTAACCGAGGGAAATGCATCCAATGTGGTGCAAATTAACACTTTAAGTGGTAAATTGTGCTAAAAATCGTCAAAACTATGTAATTCATTGATATCCATTACGAAGTTTCATTTTAAATTATTAAAAAAACACCTTTTTTTAAACAAAAATTCTGACATCTTTGTTCCAATTGGAAGTACGAACTCTACGATTAAATGTGGAACACGATAGCTGGTAAATTGCCACCTCGAGATTTCTGACAGATAGTCATCCTTTTTAGGAAGTTTCGCATCACATTTTTGCACAAATGATTTTCTCGTAAAAATCGGGGTTACCTGCCTGCATTTCTAACACACAATCAACAAACGTACGGCGTCGTGCATGGTCTGTAGGCTTCAATTCTCGCGTCAGCCGCACTTTGTACGCGTGCAAGCCAAGATCTTTGTGCAAAATGCGATAAAGGCTGGTTTGTGAGACGTTCAATTGTTGCGAACGTCTTGCAACGGATAAACCTGGGTTTTCTGCGACACTTTCGGCTACAGCGGCAATGTTCTCGATTTACCTGGCACGACGAGTACGAACTGTGGTATTTACATCGGTAACTTGGCCGTTTTTCTCAAATTTCTTAATTAGGTTCGCAATTGCCGCGCAGAAGGCGCTTCGTAGCGACAAAAACACCACGAACTCTACGAATTGTCTCCGCGAAATTTTCACCACATTTCTAGTGAATTTTCACTATTTCTATTCGTTGTTGAAACGTATATCGTCCCATTTTCTTAAATCGTATATTTTTTACTTCACAGTTGTCCGATAGGAGCGCTGTATATTTGACGGTTTACAAATACCGCGAAATTTAAAATGAAACCTCTTAATGGAAGACCCTATACATGCCGCGTGACGTAAGGTGAAAATGCTTAATAATTAGCACAATTAGTCTACAGTAGCCCTGTACATTTGTTGGCGAAGCTGAATGTAATTATGTCTAAGCTTGCCGAAAAGAGCGATACTTTGTCCATTACCTTGAACTTTATACCACATTATAGAAGTTCCCTTCAGGCGGCTTCTGTCATTTTGCGCAATCCTGCTTAATTCTCAGCAAAAGGACAAACATTGATGTTAAACAAGCAAAGTTGCTGCTGGCGCAAACGAAGCGTTTCAGCTTCAGACCGTATCCGAAGGCTGCAGAGTGAAATGGGAAACTCTGTACGCACGTGCATCCTTCATTTACGTTCGTTCTTGTATTTTTTTTTCTTTCTCGTGAAATGGTATCACAAAAGGACCTTCCTTGAAATTTGACTTGATATAATATAAATCATGCAATACATTTTGGTTTTCATTTTATAAAAAAAAAATGAGCGAACACTTCTTGAGACTAAAGAAATAAAAAATTTTATTTTTTAAGATGGCTAATATTTAACCATTAGCAATTTTCTAAATTGTAATATTACGTTTTATCCAAATTCTGAAATTCTTGATTCAATTGGAAGTAATTAATGCCGTTACTGGAATTTATTGGATCGCTCCGAAAGAAATTCGTTTTCTCTAACGGCACCTCTTGGAAAATAGAAAAAAAAACAAGAAATTTTTTTTCCAATTGAAAGGTAGGATCGTCTAATTTACGATAACGATTATTGATGAAATATATTTTTACGAACACAAGCAGATAGGATTATTTTCTGCTGCGGGATAATTACTCCCAGAAATACGATAGCACTCTTTGAAGTCGCGTAGTTGAAATGTTTTTGAAAGTGTGCACTTTCGGTGAAATATTTAATTAAAAAGAATACACGTAGAACTTCACGTTAATAGTCCCTTTCAGGCGCTCATGTTGCTTCGCGTAATCGTTTTATAGAATTTTCACGACATCCTTCGCCTGGATTAAAGCTTTTTGGATTTAAACGCGCTATATATGTATAATCGTGTATGCTTTGAATCCCGAAAAGTCAAAGGCTGTATTGCTCTATTAAAAATTTCATTATATTCTCGTGCATGGTATTGCTCGAATGGCCAACGTCATTTTCTTACGACAAATTTTTAAGTGCCCTAATTCTTTTTCGGGAATTTTTTTTTTTACTGATTTATAATTTTTCCTTTCCAAACAATGAACTGGAAGGGAAACCCTTTGAAGAATATTTTCATTCTGGAAATGTGCTATTTTTTACAATTTGTTTGTTTTTAGAATCGAATCCTAGAAAATCCCTAGAAAAACCCTAGCAAAATCCTGGAAAAATAAAAAAAGTAGGTATGGGAATTTTTTTGTAAATTTTATTTTAGGTGAATCAATAATAATAATAATAGAATTCGAGAGAATGCGAAGCAATTTTTATTCCAAAGCAGAATTTCCATGAACGAAATAAAAGCAAGCCTCAAAAAACGTATTACAAAGCTGATAAAAGAGATTAGAGGGGATAATTGATGTTCCGGAATTTTCACAAATTACCGGTATTAAAGGTCAAAACAATTCCATATAATACCGAATAAATTTCATTGATCCTCGTGAAAATTAACGAAGAGACTAATACTTGGCTCAGTTTGAGGGCAAAGTCAAAGTAATAACTAACGTAGGTTTTATAAACGACCTGGATTTCGGTAATAAAAGTTTGGATCAGTATCGTTCAAATAAATACGCAGCGTCAAGATAATTACCAGATTTTATGGGCATTGTAATCAGTCAATTTGTAACAGAAACTAAAAAAAAAAAATTGTTAGTGAAAAAGTTTTTACCGGATTTGTCAAAATTGCTGATTCTCAAAGGAAAAAACTAAATGCTAAAAATTTAACGCTACTAATATTAAAAAATCTATATTAAAAAATATAGAATTATAATTAAAATCGATTTTCGTAATTAATGCTAAATTTTTTATAGGCGACATAGTTGCTCTACTGAACACCTCCCGTTTGTGGATTCCAAAAAAAATTAAATTAAACCTATTTTAAAATAATTCGAAATTAAATTAAAAATTTGTTTAATTAATTTTTGGGCACTCTTAAAAATTCTTCTGTACAGTATTTTTTACAGTACGAGTCAGTACTTCAGTAAAAATGTTTTTAAGAACAACATCTACAATAATTTCAGTTGAAACCCGTTATTTTTCTGGAATAATTATTCTGACCAACGTTTTACAGCGGAATATAAAAATTTTTTTCAATTTTACTCATAGGTACCAATTGGAGTTCGTGTTATTTAGCGCCAAATAGTCATCCAGGGACTCGTATCTCAGCCTCCTGTAGTTTAAAACTTTTTTTTCACTACTACACTTGTGCTGTTGAATTTGTATCAATAGTTGTTGTAAATATGGAAACTGAAAAAATGGCCCTTCGGAGCAGGGCCATTATTTACAACATTTATGACACTTTTTTAATAAACAAAGATTCATGAAAACCATATATTATCTTCACATATGCATTAAACATCAGGAAAACAAAAAAAAAATATTGGACCAAGTGCGAATGGAAAACCAATTAACTGACAAAAGGTTTGAAAAAAAAGGTGGTACCATTAAATACACCCGTCATTAAATATGCTAGAAATTGCAATATAAGGCATGAATAATATTTTCTTTTTGCTGAATTTCAATGTAAATTTGTTTCACTTCGAAAAAAAAAAAAAATTGCGACGCTTAGAAACAGGTTGGTTTGTTACCCAGCGTGAAATTGCAAAGAAAAAGTGTTACTTTACTCGTAGAAAAGTCCATTGAAAATCTATTTAGTTTCTGGAATTCACCATGTTGCCATTATACATTTATTTTGTAAATAGAATGAACGTGTAATGAGACCCAGGCGATTTTATTTCTCTTCGGTTTGCTTTCCGGCCTCCGCACTCGCTATTCAGAATCGAGGGACATAAAACAAGTAATTTTGCGAAAGGATTCCTTCTCACGTCTTTGTAAATGCAGCTTAACTTGGTAATACGAACGTTGGAGAATAGCGAGGGAAACTCATAAAAAATAACATCTGCGTAAACGTAGGTCGTTATAATAGTGCCACATTTTAACGTAAGCGAACGAATTCTCGTCAACTTTCTTTCTCCAGCTCACCTCTTTCTCCTTCCGGTGCTCTCGCTCGCTCTGATTTCCGAATGAGTCTGCGTTAAACGAAACGTGCGTTGAATATTCCACGGAATTAGTAAACGTACTTCTACAACACGTTAGTTAAACGATTCCAGTGAAATTAGGATCGCATTTGCAGGTGTCATTGCATCGAATCGTGATATCTTGAATTTTACGTGAAACGCCGCCACCAAAGAGAAAACGGGATGTGAATATCCTGTCGAATCGCTTCCTTAATTTATCCTTGAATGGGATTCACCATTTATTGATTTGTGGTCTCGGAAAAAAAAAAAAATTAACCTTTTTTCTTTCTTGAGGAATTTTGGTGAAAATTGACTATTTTTGAGATTGCACGAATCCATGCAAAAATAATTAGAAAATATAAGTTGTACCCAATTAATTCGCAAGGATCTTGCAATTCTTTGAAAAAAAAAGGAATCATTGCGAACCAAAATTGTATTTTGGGCAAAGTGGCAATGACGATTTTATTGAATTTATTAAATTTCAGGAGCGAAAGAGGTTCTTATCCCTCCATAAGCGTTCCTTCGTTGAATAGGATTCACCATTAATTGGTTGTTGTCTCGAAAAAACAAAAAATTAACTTTTTTTTCTTTCTTGAGGAATTTTGGCGAAAATTGACTATTTTTGAGATTGCACGAGTCCATCCAAAAATAATTATAAAATATAAATTGTACCCAATTGATTCGCAAGGATTTTGCAATTCTTTGAAAAAAAAAGGAATCATTGCGAACCAAAATTGTATTTTGGGCAAAGTGGCAATGACGATTTTATTGAATTTATTAAATTTAAGGAACGACAGGGTTTCCTATCCCCCCGTAAGCGTTGCGAAATAGGATAAGACACGGGATAAGACGAATCGCATTTACATGGGGGATTCCACCTACTGCTATTGAATATATAGTATAAGCCGAGCAAATGCCTTACAGCTACTCCTACACTTCGGTAACTGGTCGAAAAAGAAAAATGAACTAACGCGCAAAGTTTGGATGTATCGGGATGGCTTTGTGTGTGTATAGATATAGATATTCGGAAGGATATCACGGCAGAGGATGGAGCGGAATATTGGCTTATTTACATAGGAAAATGTAGGCATTGCTCGCGACTATCGCGCAACCCTGGCATTTCCTGAACCGCTCATACATGGCCCACGTACGTAATACATACATCTGAAGCACGAGTAGAAAAGTTGTGTCTACATTTCAACAATATGGTACAATCATGTACAAATCACATACACATGCATCAGAAGTGGTCCATTGCGGTATAAAAGAGCAAAGGAAGCTGTGGTATATGTCTATATGGATAAAGAGAGAGACTGTGTATCATCTGTATGTAAGAATGTTACTCTTGTAAATGAACCATAGGCCAGCATCGGTAGGCAGAGCACGGTCGGTGCAAATAAATCAGGACTCCTCTCCTTTCTATGGCCTGGGACATAACCGGGAAGAGTGGCTATGTATGTACGCTTTCACAAGACAAAAAAGAGGAAGAGGAAAAATACACGGGCAAGAGAAGAGGTTTCTACCTCTCCACTCCCAAGTTCGGTTCGTAGGAACTTCTGTTGCAGTTTGCCCGTAAAACTGATGGAACTTTGTAGACCTTTCGATTGGAAATGTCCGTCCTGTCCCGCCCCATGTGTGGATAAAAGTTGAATTTTTAATGCATTTTAAGATATTTTAATGAATATCAAAGTACAAAACCCTAGCGAAGGGATAACCTTTTTTAACTTCGAAATTAATTATTTTACAACTTCAAGGGGATAGGCCACTAGGATTTTCGAAAAATCGATTTTTTGTTTTGGTCTTAAATGGTCTCTTGGTATCTCAAAAATGATGTCCCAAAAGATTATGGCCGGGACAAATCTCAAAGTACTCGATTTTCGAATTTTAGTACACGGCCGCCCGGTCCGCGGCGAGCTACTACTCAAAACTTCAAACGCGTTTATCTCGAAACTACATTTTTCAAAATTGCCGAAAACGGAACTCGGACAATTTTCAACCGATCAACTTGAAATTTTAAATATATTTATAAAATTACATTACCCATAAAAGTACGTATCACTTTTTTTTATATCGCATAGTTCGTTTGTTATTAACAATTTTCTGACGATTTTTTTGGCAATTTTTCTCAGAAGCGCGCCATTTTGTCAAAAATCAATATATCGAAAAAGTGATGTGTACTTTTGTGGCTGCTCTATTATATAATCGAAAAAAAGTAACTGACTTATTATAATTAAAAAATTACAGGCGGTGCGTTTCCGGCAGTTTGGCCTGGAAAAACGAAGGCGTTTTCGCAAAAACGCCGCACAGCCGCCATTTTGAACATAATCGCTTCAAAAAAATTAGTGTATACCGTCGATGATGTGTATAATAAACACCCTTTTTCGAAATTGCGATTTATTTTATAGTTTGTCTAAAAAAATTCCCAAAAAAAGGCTTATTTTTTCGGCCTCTAGAGGGACCTAACCTCTAATAAAAAATATTTATAATTTTGCTGTTCGGAGAGTAATTTGATTATTTTGTATCCGCGCTTTGGGTGGTTTGTCCCAGAGAGTTAATGATTTTTTACGGCCCCCAATTATCCATTCCTTGTTAGAATAGTGACGCATTCTCTTGATAAACAACAATGACGAAGTACGATCGATCCTCAATGGAAATTTAGTGTACATTTCACTGATGTATTTATTGCGCCAGTGTTAAAACACTTTCAGTGATATTTGATGACAGTTTTACCAATAGAATGTCATTTCTCAAAAGCATTCTGTTTCGGTACGTTTGGTACGCTACGGTCGCATCATTAGCACGTCAATGGTGCATCAAAAATGCATTTCTCTGCAATTTGTATACTACTATACGCCGATAACTATGGTTCCAGAAACGGAAAATCATTATTCCTGCGCGAATTGTACGCCTACGTAAATTTAACAGTAGAATGTTGGATTTTCAAAATGTCGAATGGATTTTTTGAAGATTAATAATTTTTAATAGTTTTTTTTATTTGTAACAAATAATAGCAAAACCCCAGTGTAGTGTGTACGTATTACAATAAACTCCTCCATATTTAAATAACTGACTTTTTGAAAAAAAAAATTAATTTTTTTTTATAACTATTTGAATTTCTGAAAAAAGACGAGGATCCTATTGCAATAATAATTCGTGCAATTACGAAGGACGTATATACGCGTCCTTCCAACTTTCCCATATATACGCTTTGATGGTAAATGAACGCAAACAAAGAATTTTTCTTTGCCAAGTAAATATCCTATGCGATTGCAATTAACGTCATTAAAATTTGACTCCAGCAGTTTCCTTCGCTTTTACGTAGAATCAAAAGAGGAGAGACGAGCTTCAAAGAATCGGAGATGAGATCAAATCTTGAGATTTTATTTCGTACCTCGTATCTTCAGCAATTCGATATTTCATTCATTAAGGAGAATCCTTGGCTTCGTCTTATATAAAAGAAAAAGATTATAGAGTGTCTCGTGTATCCTGTGCCTTCGATTTCTCCTGAATATTTTCTACCGAACACTCCAATTTTCTTTATAAGTAATTTTTAGATGAATTAATCCTCGTTTTTTTTTTCAGGTGAATGCCGGTACATGGAGTTTGCCGAGTTTCGTATGTGACTTCTACATTGCTATGGACGTCATGTGCAGTACCAGCTCCATCTTCAATCTGGTTGCCATTTCAATAGACAGGTATTTTTTTTTCCAAGCAAATGTTACTAGATTATCGCTTTCTTTGTTTCCTTTATTTGATTTTAGAAATATCCCTTCTCTCAGCCTAGATTTTAAATAAATATAAATTATTTTTTCAGTCTTTGGGCCTTAAGATTATATGTATTTAAAATTAAAAATGATTCTTTAATTTCAAAATTTAATCCAAAAATTATTTATTAATTATAATATCGTGTATTTATGTGAGAAATATTTCTATTTTTTAATTTACGAATTATTTTAGAGAATTTTCGAATACGTTTTATCAATTTCTTCAATTTAATTGATGTTATTATTATTACGATTTTGAATATTTTATTTATTTGACGTTAGAAACGGAGAAAGTGAACCCCAAAAAAAAATATCTCCAGGCTGCCAAGCTATTTTGCGAAAAAATATATTATTGCGCTCCGAGTGAGTGACCTACATTCGTCAGATTTTATTTACTTGCGATTAAATAGTAACTGTAATTAAGTCATCAATCAAATTTCAGTATGTCCGTCGATCGAGTACATTCGTTTCGATTGAAACTGTCTGTACAGCTCGATCAATCATACATTTAATAAATTGAATTATTTGAGAGAAAATGTTTCTCTCTTACGAATGGCCTAATTCTCATTGTGATTTCAATGTAAAATTAAAATGGAGCTTTCGAAAAAAAAAACGATTTTTTGAAATAATTAGGGTTAGAGTGAGAACTCGGTTTCTCCTTTAACAATATTTCTACCGCGCCAATTATACGTAATCAAAAATTGAAAATTTTAAACGAACCATTTTTTTCTTTATTTTTTGAAGGGGTAAAACCACTCTAGGATTTTGAAAAAATCGAATTTCTTTTTTTTTTGCTTAAAATATACTTTAGTGTCAAAAACAATTTACAATTGGTCCTATATATTCACGCCGCGTGGGTCGCAATGGTATACACTATTGCACGTATAGTAATCAGCGCGGCGTGAACGGTCGGCTAAGAAAGTCACGCGTACGTGACAGCGGCCGGTAAAGTGTTAACGAAAAAAAGTAAACAAAAGATGGATACAGACTTTTTATAAAGAAAAATACAGATTTTTTGACGAAAAAAAAAAAAATAAGCATAAAATTTGTGTTCATACAAAAGATTGTATAAACAATCGCTTTATCTGTAACGTAAAAGCTGCAATATTTTATACGAAAAGTTATGGCTGATGTGCGTTGCAACCTGCGTGTATAAAGGCGGAAAACGTGTGAAAAGGCTTTTATCATTCTCTCGGTATGTTCAACGACTAAGATACGCGTACACGCTTTTGATTCCTTGCCGCTATATAATGGCAGGTTTTATCATAAAGTAATGTTGTAAAGTCTCAAACAGGAGCCATTCGAAAGAGAGACGCTCATGTTGATTTTACCGGCTGACGAGCTGCACGTGAAATTTGCGCAGCGAGCATAGTTTCCATGCGAATAAAATTCGTCTTCTCTACGGAATAAACTTGCGATCCCTAACGTTCGAAATTTCAATGGTTTTATGTTCGGTACCAAGTGCAGCATAATTGAAAACGTCAAAGTCACGACAAATATTGTACACGTTGCCATCCGACACACACGCATCGATTAAATCTCCAAAAATTCGGGTCAAAATCTTTTTGTACTTTGCCTCAAAAAAAAATCACTAGAGAAAGTTACAAAAAAATGACCGATCATTCGGTTCAAATTTTTTTTGTGCGCTGTCTTAAAATATAATTACTAGAGAAAATTAGAAAAAAAATTACCGAACATTCGATTCCAAATTTTTTTTTTGCACGCTCTCTGAAAATAAAATCACTAGAAAGTTACAAAAAAAATTACCGAACATTCGATTCCAAATTTTTTTTGTGCGCTGTCTCAAAATAAAATCACTAGAGAAAATTAGAAAAAAAATTACCGAACATTCGGTTCCAAATTTTTTTTGTGCGCTGTCTCAAAATAAAATCACTAGAGATTATTAATGAGATTACTCAATTTTTCGAAGTCAATACCGGCTGCTATTTTTTTGTTCGACCTAATCAACTCGAGAAAGGATGGTTTTTAGATATTTTTCTCCTCTACGTGGTTCTTTTTGGTTTTGCTTCGGTATAACGTAGCCTCGCGCTATCATATATTGACGTAGAATTTTTGTCAGCTGTATGTAGCCTGTCATATTCGAGAAAAAAATGTTTGACATTTAAGCTCGGAGCTATGGAATATCACGGGTTGACGATTTTACGAGTTTATAATACCGAACAGGCACGTTTTGTTGTATGGGAAAATGAATTTGAATTGCAGATACATAGCGGTGACCAAGCCGATAAAGTACGCCAAACACAAGAACAATAGAAGAGTGTGGATGACGATACTGTTGGTTTGGGCTATATCAGTTGCCATTGGAAGCCCTATAGTTCTTGGCCTCAATAATACACCTGACAGATCGCCCGATCTGTGCCTCTTCTATAATACCGATTTCATCATTTATTCAAGTCTATCCAGTTTTTACATACCTTGTATCATCATGGTTTTTCTCTACTACAATATTTTTAAGGTGAGTCCTTTTCTTTTTCAATTTTTTCATCTTCGTAACTCAATGTATGGGTCAATATATGGGCAACATACGGTTCCATAGTATTGGGCCACATTGTCCACCAATGGTTCCACAATATTGGCCCAGTTGTGAAACTATTGTTGTGTTATAAATTTTTCGAATTGTTGTACCACCCTGGTTTATTTTTTTATAAATTTTCCAACTGCCTGGAAAAAATTGTTTAAACAATCATTCAATTTTCGCTTTAGGTTTCCCTAATTTTTTTCTTATAATCTCCATTTTCGTAAATTCAATTTGCAATAAATTGGAGTGAATGTTATTTATTAGTACTCGAATTACGATAACCATTGTTGCATTTTTTATACCCGAAAGTTATTCAACCCCTTGACATACAAATAAAACAATTGCCACATTAATTTGAAATTAGTGACGACCCCAACTTGACATTGTATGTCAGGAGATTAAATTGCAAAAGAATTTAATTTTAAAAATTAACATTAAAAAGAATATTGAAATTCAAAAAATATTAAAAATTCAAAAGAAAATTAAATTTCGAAATATTTGTTAATTCTTCAAATTCATTTTAATTCGAATTAAATTCTCCTTTACCATTAATCTAATTTTAAAAGAAACATAGAAAATAATGACGATATATGTTTTTTAACACCAACACATTGACAACCGTGTTTTTTTTTTAATTTTTGCAGGCTCTTAGAAATCGTGCTAGAAAATCACGAGTTAACAAAAGATCGAATTTAGGAGATACGAAATTAGGATGTACCATAGAAAATATCGCCCACACTGGAAGGTAAGTTATCACATTGTTTTCGTGTCTGGATTTTGCAGAATGACGGAGCGCGTAACTTTTTTTGATTGGAGCGTAAAATGCGGAGTAAAATCCCTAGAAGGGAAAAACAGTAACACATCAAATCTTTGCAAGGAAAAAGAAGAAACACGTGTGTGCTTATCCGGTGAACGATAAAGCTAAAATGTGTCATAAATGTCAATTTAACACGTTCAGACCCGGTCATTTTGAAAAAAAAAAAACTTTAACTCAGTGTTTTCTCGTATTCTCGAGTCAGTTTTGTCGGAAAACCATCAGATAGTGGACCGAGTATCAAGTCATTTATTAGCACGGTGTGTCATCGCCCACTATGTGGCGCCAAACGGGTCTGAAAGTGGCAAATAACGAATGTTACATCTATATTTATATTTATTATTTTATTTCTTTTCATTAAAATCATTTATTTATTGGAAGTAACGTAACTGTGTCAGATAAATTATTAACAATAATAATAATTAACAATATCATACCTCTAATTTTTTGGTTGGTTTTCATTAAATAAATAATTGTAATTGATGTAGGATAATTTAACCTTTATATTTTCAATAAATTACAATAATATATAAATATATTTATAAATTTAATAATAAAACGAATTTATCTTTTAAAAATTTTTAAAAAAATTCCATTAACTTTTTCACCTCCTAAAAAAATTTACGAAAATGATTATTGGGGTATATTTTAGCATTGTCGTTTATTGGGTAACTTCTATAAATCTTTTCTTCTTTTTTCTTCGTTTTCCAAATGTAGTTAGTTCTGCTTTCATCTTTCTACTTTGAGTGCATGCTTGCTTGGACAATAAAAATGAGTGTTATCGTTGATTATCGAGGCAGTAAATATTTGAAACCGCTGCGATTCTCCAATTAGTTGTTAATTTTATTGTCACCATAAACAATAACTTAATTTCGATAATGTATTTGTTTGCTACAATTTTTTATAATTTTTGCTACATTTTTGCTACACTTTGCTATAATTTTGCTACAATTTTTTATAATTTTGCTAAAATTTTATTACAATTTGCTACAATTTTGCTACACTTTGCTAAAATTTTGCTACAATTTTGCTACAATCTTCTTTCTTGAACCGGTAACGTCACAGAGCCACTTCCAAATTTCAATAAAAGTCACACTGAAATGTAGACCTTCTTGTTTACAATCGATATTACATTTTTTTTTTTTCATTCAATAGGACGGGATCCGAATTTAGATGTCTCACGCGAACGCATCGTGTCTTTCAATTTTTCTGCGGAGAAACACTTTCATTCTAAGATGACAATTTTTCACAGTAGACAGCAGTCGTAGCTTTTGCAATATGTATATATAGAAGCGAAATAGAGCTTCCGAGATAATTCGCTTTTCTCGCACGCCTTGAGCGTACGTGCTTTCATTTCCTTACGGAGAAGACGATAGGAACGCCTTGAATAGTCAACTACTTCGACTCAGATTAATTGCCGGTTGCATCTATGACTCAGTAATTCGACCTGAGTGCTATTACGAAAGAATCGAGTCGGAGCTTTCTATTCGTCGGACTTTTCTAATATGTTTACTTATTTTATGTACTTCACGAGTAGAACCCATCAATTTTTTTTTCGTATTTACTGGAAATTTTGCAAAAGATACGGATTTTTCGAAGTTTTCTTAATTTTTCGAAATTTTCGGAAATTATTAGTTACTTTTTGACGAAAAAAGGAAAATTTTTATGGAATCGAAGGGAATTAGGAATAATTTTAATAATTTGTAACTAGAATTATTGAAAATTTCACCATTTTTGGTGCCAAAATCCCGTCTTATGGGCCCCCATTCCTTCACGTTGAGGTTTTCTCAAAATTCGCAAGATCGACGAGGTTGTCACGAAAAGTTGTGCGCGCTATCGGAGCTTTCCAATTTCCTGAACTTGTTTAAACAGTAATGACGCAGAAGCTTGAGAATGCCAAGCGTAGCATGCTCGATGTAGAAGCTTCTTAGAGACTTTTGACTAAAATCACGTAGTGGGTATTCTGTGGCAAGGTTCGCGGAAACTGCATTGGGAGCGGGAGCTGCAGCCTTGGTGGCACCGGTTACCGAGGAACCAACGAACACAGCCTCCGGCAGCAACGAGGACGAGGATGAAACTCCCATAGACGGTGCCGGGGTTATATCCAATGACAAAAGCACCGAATACTTTCTGGCGACCGTCGCCGAGGAAGCAGCGTAAGGATGTTCACTTATACGTCAAATTGTTGAATACGTCCCCAACGTTAATGGTCCCCACCAATTTTGAAATTGAGCAAGAAAACTATCTTGTAAAGCTTCCCATAATTGAATCGCTCTTACACAACTTGTTATAAGTTTAATGAATTTCAGCGTTTTACTCTACACGAGGGTATCAAAAACTCTTCCGCGTTATAATAACTATAAAACTTTTCCCAACCTCTTTCTTTTAATATAAACTGAAATTAAAAGAACGGGGGATAGTTATTTTGATAGCCTCGTACCGGATCAAATTAAGAAAGTTTGGTTACGGGTGCGTGTAGGACCCTTGATGCAGAATTTCGTGATGAAAATGAGAATTTTTTTTTTCTCGGTTAGTTTGGCCCCGAAGTTTGGGTTCCCGATGCAGTCAAACCTGTGTTTGTGCATTTTTGTGCGATTTTTTTTTGGTGCGATATTTTTTTTTTGTGCGGTATGTGAATATCGAGAAAAAAAAATCGCATAAAAAAAAGACCAGCGCGACGGCCGAAAATTTACGTGTTTTTTGGGAATTTTTTTCAAGAAAAGTATTCCATGGAATGTTTTCAAACTTTGTGGATATATTTGCCTATAAATAAACTGTGTAAAATATTTTTTTCATACAAAAATAATTAAAGGCGTCCGAGTTACGCGCTACCCCGCAAGACGCAAAAAAAAGTCAACTTCAACTGCTGACGTCACACAGGTCGCTAGGATGCCTGAAATAAAAAACAAGACGCTCTTAAACTAGAAGATATTCCCTATCCGATGACCCAGGATATCCGAGAAATGTTGAAATCTGACAAAATGGCGGAGTTTTTAAAAAAGTTGTCGATTTTTCCTTAAAAAGAATTGTCGTTTTTTCGCTGCCAAAATTACAGTTTTCATCCGATCGAAAATATCCTGGATCGTCGGACGATAAAACAGGTCCAGAACGCTCAGTTAAAATTTCAAGTCAATCGGATAAGTGGTCTTTGAGTTATAACGCTGAATTTTTAAAAAAATGTTCGTTCTTTTGAGAAGAAAAAGAGTAAATTTACTGAGTATCGATACATTATTGGGCAATTATTATATCGAATTTTATATCGAAATCGTGACTTTACAAGGAATTTCTTAAAATTATGAAATTTTAGAAAAATTAGCGCCTGAAGGCGAGCAACCGCGAGTACACCTTTTTCATGGAACCAAGTTTTTTAAAATAGTTTATGTAATTATTTCTAGACCTACTTCGTCAATTTCGTAAATTTTGCATGTGCAGTTGCAGCAGACATTCGCCACAAATAGCTGCAATTAATTTTTTTTTTATTTTTAGGAAACCTTGAAAGGGCAAAAAAAAGCGTCAAAATCAAAAATTCTATTTCCAAATGGGGCAATTTTTACAAATTTCGTGTTACTTTTAGTAAAATGAGTAAAATTAGTAAAATTAGTAAAGGACCATTAAAACGATTAAAATAATAATAGAAAGTTGAGTTTTACCAATTTTTCCATTAAGCCATTCGAGATTCATTGACATTTCTACTCTGTTTTGCATTTTACGATGAAAATGCATACGCTGCATTAATAACGGATCGAAGTTCCCCGTTGCTGTTATCTCTTGATCTCGTTGTGTTCAGACCAAGCAGAGCCAGCCGATAATCATGTGCAATTTATTCATAACGATTAGTTTTTATTAATTCTTAATTTGCAATTCAAATATTTTAAATCGCCATAGTTTCAATTCCGATTTCACATATGTCTCACGGCTACGCAAATTAAAATTATAGAATTGAAATTCGAGGTACCAAAATTCAATAAGGCACGGTTGACTTTGAGAAAGTTGCATTTCAGTTAACGCAACACGTTCTAATACTGCGAAAGAAAATTGAAAAATTTTTATTTTGAATTTTTGAATTTTTTCCGCGTCGTAATTTCGATGCACAATCTGCCGTTTGCAATTTGCATCGAATGCAAATTTTTTAAAAATTCTTTCGTTTAAAAAAAATATATTAGACATTTTTCCGGAATTTGTAATGTCGACTTTTTTTTTTATTTTACTATTTACAATTCTAATTCTTATGATAGAAATAAACGAAAATTGTCAAAAATGTTAAATGGATTATTCCGAATTTTAAATTTCCACTTTCTTTTAAATTTTACTATCTACAATCCTACTTCTTATCATAGAAATAAACGAAAATTGTCAAAAAATATTGAATGGATTTTTCTAAATTTTAAATTTCCACTTTATTTTATTTTACTATTTAGAATCCTAATTCTTATCATCAATTCACACTCAGATCCACGATAAATTCTCTTGAAAGAAAATTCCCGTTTGAAATGCGCAGGTAGAACTATCTAGGACAGGTGTCATAATAAACTCGCGTTCGTCATTTGGAATTCGCGGAGGTTCGTGAGAAATTCTGCTTTTGATGTCACTGTTAATGAGAGGAACAAAGATTTTTTAGATTCGTAAATAATGAGACGTTATTTGTGTGCATAACGAGTAAGACAATACCATCCGCTATGAATTGTGCGCCGCGTATATTTCACACAGAAATTCAAATTCCAAATAAAATGAAAGCGGCTTGCGTTATTCTTTCATAATTTGTAAAATGATGAAAATGATGAATTTTTTTAATTCTGGGGATGGGAGAAGGTAGGAAATAAAACGAAGCTCTTTGTCGTCCGGAAACGTGACTCCGTATTCGCGCCGCGTGGGTCGCAATGGTACACGCTATCGCATTTGTCACCATCCCCCACGGCCTGAACGGAAAGTTTAGCGTCACGCGACAGTCAACGCGTTAAAAAATTTTTGTTTATTTGATTTTCTAAATTCTAACAAAGAAAATGTCGACGTGAGACTTATGGTTGTGGTTTCAGCGCGATGGCCAAGGCTCATCTGAACACGGGATTCAACAATGCCAAAAACGATTCGCGGTACGATGGCGCGAGCAGTGCCACGATGAATCACGATCCATTGGACACCAATTCGAGTCCGAGTCCAAACCCGAGGATAACATCGGCGCCTTCTTCGTCGACGTCCTCTTCGCCGCCGCCACAACGCGGGGCGTCTAGCTTACAAATTAAAAAGAATGGCAACAGCACGGTCAACAAACAAGAACTCAAGAGGTTTCAAAGTTCTGGCTCGTTACTTCCATTATCGGCGGCAAGGTCCAACGTTCTATCGAGTTCGGTGTCTTGCAAGGACGATCGGAAGAACCCGATCTCCGGGTCCAGGTTCACGATGTGCAAAGCCAACAAAGCGAGCAAGAAGAAGAGGGAAAAAGCGTCGGCGAAGAAAGAGAGGAAAGCTACGAAAACGTTGGCCATTGTTTTGGGTATGACTTTTTTTCTTGAATTTTTGCTTTTCCGCAAGGAAACAATTTGTGGGAAGGTGGTGGAAAGGTTGGAAGAGATATTCGTGAATAATATATATATATATATATGTATTGTATTCGTTTATTGTAACACAAATATAAAGAAACTGTTGTTAATTAAAGAAAACACGGTAAGTGAAACAAAGCTACACGCAGCGTGAGCGGTAGCTCGCAGCCATATTAGTTAAAGGCGGTTGAGACACGGGTGCGACTGCGCGATTAAAAGAGAGATATCGTGCGCGTGGATCGATCGAGAGATCGAGTCGCAATAGATGGCGCTCTTAGCGGTAATCCGTTGTGATGACGTTGGCGGGATGATTGAAATTCCCAATACAATTTTTTGGTGATTTTTATTTATGATTAAAAAATCTAGTTGAAAAAAGTGCATTTAATTTTTCAAATTACTCCATCTATAGTGTAAAAAAGAAATTTTTGTAGGTACTTATGAGTCTGAGAATAATTTATTAAATTACTGGAAGGAAAAATATGGAAAGAAAAAACACAGTATCCGTTTTAATGCACATAAATTCGGAAAATTTTTTATGCAAAGTTTATAAAAAATTAAACTAATATTTTTTACACTCCAATTTTTGTTCAAATTTTCCTGAAAATAAAAATTAGATATATATATTTTTTTAATTATAATAGAATTGTATATATTCCATATATTTTCGGTTTCCAAAGAAATTCGTACCGAAAATTGATATATTAAAATTTTTCTCAGTATCCATTTTTTACGAACCTTTTTCTAGAAAATGTCCTACAATTGCAGAAAAAATTAAAATATCGCATCTTTCAGAACTTCTGTGCCGCAATTTTGCGGTAAAACGTTGGACTTTTTTAATTGACTCGTTTTTAACTCGCTGTTTCTGTCTACTTCCCAGTAATTTTATTGCCCCGTATTTACTTTGCGTCGTTTACAATTGAAATCCTGCAACTATCTACGTTTAAACGTAGCTGCAATTGCAATAGTTCCCTTGTACCCGAGGAACCCGGTTTAAACGAGAAACGAAGGAAAAAAGTAGTAATATCTCTTCATTATGCGATGTTCGGTTGCATTGTGAAAGTAACTTTAAGGCTGCGGGGCATTACAGAACTGATGTGCAATATTCAGTTTGTTTAATATGCGGAGTGAAACCAATATTTGTAGCTCCAGTTAAAGTTTTTGATTAAGGAATTCATAGCTTTACTTTTCTATTTCGCTTTAGGCTCTGTATCGATCATTCACAAAACTCTATCGCGCTCTCGCGAACCGATTTATACGTATACTCCTAGAAAGTAGGACTATTTCATGCTAGAATCCTGTTTCTGTAACGACAAGTAAAGAAAGTTCCTTCTTTTCTTACTCTATGTTTCAAATAAATTGTGGAAGTCTTAATCAACGGGAGAAATGACAATAATTCGAACGTTAAATCGGTGAGAAACTTTTTAGCTGTCGATTAATTCTACCGATAGAAGTTTGACAAAGTTTCTACAAAGAAAATGTATCGTATATCACTGGAAAAAAAATGCTCGGGATTTTAAGTAAATTATCGTAATTGGAAAATGTAAAATTAATTCAATAGCAAAAAAATTCGTTCAGTGATAATATATTTTTTTTTCTCTTTTTCGATCAATCTTAAATTCTATTATTGTAAATTAGGAAATTACATGAATTTCTCCATTTTTATATATGTTGTATATTGGGTAAAATCCCGTGTTCCTGAATTATTTTATTTTTGGAAAAAAAAGAAAGGCCTTAATGCCTTGAAATATATCGTTCATCCGAAATACACACATTCGTTATTAATTATTCTATTTTATTCTATTCCATGCTCTCACCACCTGAGACAATAATACCGAGTTAGCATTAGCAGGCAGGAACACTTTCGCTAAAATTACATCCCAGCCAAGGCTCTATAATATTTCGTCTTGGAACTCGCTAATGTTTATAATAATATTATTTGCAAACGAATTATAACGTTAACGTAGAAAAGACAAGAGACTTGATTTTCTCTCAAAATATATAACAAGTGGAAAATGTATCGTAATTTAAAACTAATTAAAAGTATCATTAATTTATAATATATAATTAACTATTGAAATGGCTTAATTAATAATTAATAATCTTACATATACGCTCGCCTTTCAAACCTTTTGACATTTTCCTCCCAAATTTTGTTACTTTGGCGACGCTTACTTTTGGCGCGAAATTTAAATGTGACAAGGCGAGTCTCCACTGCGCGCGAGCTTAGGGCGGATACTCACTGCTCCGGCAGCCGAAGCCATTAATTCATGGGCGTGATTTTTTTTCTTTTTTTTCTCAAAAGGTACGAGTGTTTCAGGACCCGATTTGTCAAAAGATTTGAAAGTCGAATGTATGAGATTTTGTTTAGAAATTACAAATTCTTGTGTTTGCTGTCAACAGGTGTCTTCCTGATATGCTGGGTGCCATTCTTCACGTGTAACATCATGGATGCGATATGCGTGAAGCTTGAAAAAGAATGCCAACCTGGGGTGATTGCATTCATAGCCACATCGTGGCTGGGTTACATTAATAGTTTCGTTAATCCGGTCATTTACACAGTGTTCAACCCCGAGTTTCGGAAGGCCTTCCGTAAGTTGATCAACGTTTGAGAGAAAAAGAAGAAATTACGCGCACGAGCCACCGTGTGCTGAATCGTAGCGAAATTAAATCCAAAGATATTTATTGTATTACAGTTCCTTGTTAGATAATTGAGTTGATATTTTTCTGGAGAATAAGAACACACCCCTTCATTCAATTCCCATTTTTAGGTTTTAAATTCTAAAATACTGTGTTATCTTGATTTCGACGTCTCAAAAATTTGATCAGCGAGAAAATTAAGGAAGGGATGACTAGAATTCATGGAATGACCGTTTTGAAAATGATTTTTAGAAAGTTTTGTATTTTTGGGGTGAATTAAGATTTTTGAACACATGGTAGATTTTTTATTAGAATAATGTTTTTTTTTCTTTATTAGCAGATATATTTTTATTGGAAAAAAATTTTTTTTTCTTTATTAATTCAAGGCTACTAATACTGTTTTGGACCTGGTATTAAATATTGTATTTTATGATACATTTTTTACAATTATCTTAAGGTACCAAAAATTATTATTGTTAATTACTACCCCAGCAATAGCTTCAGAAACTACATGTAGTTATTGGAGGGTTGAATTTCAGAAATGTGTATACGATACTAATAGAAAATGCAGTGAAAGGGTATTATAAAGTAGGATAGGAGTAAACGACTGCTAACAATGGGTAGGGTAGTAGATTAGGATCATTGAAGGGAGTATTCTAGTCTAAAAGTGCATTTTTAGCCCTTTTTTTTGAAAATGTAGTATAAAAATATGCATAACATTTTTCATCCCTGCCGATTATTTTAGAAATGTTTTTATTTTTTTTTCCCAGTTTAAAAGCGCAAAAAATTTTTTTTATGTTTATCAGTACTGTTGTAGATGGCACAAAAATAGCGAAACAAGATGAATATTGTTCAATTGGGGTTACGTTATTTCTTTTTCACTATATTTTTAAAAAATTAATTGATAAATTCCAAAACCAAAAATAAAAATAAAATCACTTGACTTGAGAAAATTAGAGTTTCAAGAAAAATTGCGTTTAAAAGTGTACGTATTTTTATTTAAATGTCTAGACTAGAGTACTCGTCTTTCTAATTTAGCTATAGCAATTAGAAAATTAGTATCATATAGAAAAATCGAAGGAGTTATGCTAAAATAAGAAGACTAGTCACTAGGAAAAGGATTATGACTAATTTCTGTATACGTCACGACTGTTACCAGTGAAGCAATAATTCTTTGCAATTTGGAAATTATATTAAATCTTTGAATTGCTTCAACAATTTTGAAAATTTAATCTAGGAAAAACCATTTCTTCGGATATACTAGAATAAAATTGTTATTTAGCTGCTAGTAATTTCTATTTTCTAATTCTAATTTCTAATTTTTTGTAATTTCTAATTTCTCGAATCCATGATTCCAATTATCGAGGGTTACAACTACGTAAATTTAAATAACTCTCGAAATTAGTGACAATTAATAATTTGGTGTACGACCACTGTTCAATTAATGCATTTTAAATATGTTATATATTTTTTCAGGGAGACCCGCCTCCCTTAGGAAGCTTTCTGTAGATTTTGCTGGGGTCGTTGACGTTCCCAAATTTTGAAACATTTGTTCACTCTTTTATTTCCAAATTATTATTTTTTCTTTTATTATTTTTTACAATGTTTGCTTTTATTTCCAAAATTGCTTTAGTTAATTTTCTAGGAATCATCAGCAAAATGGTCAAACCGTAGAATTCTTAGAATTTCGATAATTACTTTTGGTAATTAATTGCTATTTTCCAAGTAAAGTCCAAAAATAAAGTTGAAAATATACAATATTTATCACAAAGTTTAATTTACAGATTTTGCAAACTTGAATTTTACTTGAATTTTCACTTGAATTGTAAATGAAGGGTATTGTGGGAAGTCAATTAATGATGGAATCATTGATTGATTTCTACATTTTTTTTTTTTTGGAAACGTGTGATCACGAATCGAAAGCGAAAATCACAAAGATTCATGAGAATTTCGAAAAACGAACACGTTGCAAATCAAAACAGGCGCTTATTAATAGTTAGGAGTCGTAAAAATACAGAGTATTAACTACATGTACAGGTATAGAACGACGAGTGTAGCGTTGAAACTCAATTTAGCGTTGTTAGTGTAAAGCGAAAAAAGGTATTCCATGTCTTGAAGCAAAGATAGAGAAGATTAAAAAAAAAGGTACAGCCAACAATTGGGGGAAAGCAAGGGCTTAAAATTGTTAGAAAATAGAATTGTTTATCAAATGCTGATACAGCATCCAGTTGTTTTGAATATTTATTATTACGTTAATTTTTTGAAATTATACGACACAAAAATTGACTTGATTCTCAATAAACGAAAAAAAGGCGACGCGATGAATTTCAAAAAAAGAAATTTCGGAAATATCTGTAATATAATAAAGCAAAAAATAAATATATAAATAAGTATTTATATTTATAAACAAACACACGTTCAACCATAGAGGTATCGCTATTTTTGTTTAAAACAACGCAGACTGGTACTGAGCCACTGTTGCCAAAAAATTGTGTTAATTCATTTCAACAGTGCCACTATTAATAAGTGATCAAATAAACGAGGAGACATTTCCATGCAGGCATGGTCGGTCAATTTGCTTTATTATATTACGGATAAAAACGCGATAAATGGAAATTCCGAATTTTCGGCTTTTGACCACGGCCATCGTATGCTCTTCTTGTACTGCAGTGGCCGTGTGGCAGCTGTCATCTATAGTCGGCACACGTGTTGCAACGAAGAATGCTCGGTATTAAAGCTTGCAGCCTGTAAAAAAAAAAAGCAATTCGACGTCATTTAATAGCTTTCATTATTTTTACAACAATTGACTCGACGCGCTCTTGATTTCATTTTGCAGGAGATTTAAGAGCCTTTGAGTGAAAAATAATTGTGGGAAGTTTTAGATGGTCTTTGTAAACCAAAAAAAAATTGTTTATGGTGTTGGGTTGGATACGATTGAAAATTTATCGATAATCGTGAAATATAAAAAAAAAATAGAAAATTTTGAAATGTGATGGGTCGATACATTTAGAAAATTAAATGTTCCTGTTAATGACCTTTTTAATGCAATTAATAATAATAGATTTTTTTGGGGAGATTTTTGAAAATTACATTTTTTAATTATTACGAAAATAGACAATTCTTAGGAAATTGCAAATCCATCGATAATCTAAAAAAATTTTGAAACTAAAAATGTCTACTAACAATAAGAGTCATTTTGAAATTAAATAAATTCATTTTACGCGAGCCTATTTTATGTTTCCCTTCGCTATAAATCCAAAATTAAATTTTTGATCTTTTTGGGGGCCAAAATTCTGTCTTATGGAGCCACAACCTTTGAAAAGTAGCAAAAGCTTTTAGTGGCTTTACGTCCCTTGAATTATCAAAATCCACAATGTCAAATAAATATCAGAGGAGTCTCGTTTCAGCGTGAAACGGTACAGGGAACAAGTAATTCATTTTTCAGTATCACTCTTTTGACTAAAAATCCCGTGATTCGACTGAACATGAAAAAATTACACGTGACGATTCGTTTCTGCTTTTTTTTTTATTCATCTCAATTTTTGTGTCGACTAGGAACGAAATAATAGAGGTGTACGAAGTGAATTAGTGACGAAGAAATTTTTTTTTAAATAAGGGACACCTGTTTTCTTATAACACTGTAGCACAAATTTGCATTCATATTTTTAAAAAATGGGGAATAGGAGATGAGAGATATCAAGATTCTAAATGTGTTGGTAATTTTTATTTTCCAGCATTTTTGAGGACCAAGAAATAATTGAATTGGAAGCTACTATTTTTTGTTATAATATTCATGATATTATAAAAAAAAATTGTGAATAGGATAAATTCGGGTTATTGAAGTTCCATATTTTCCATTTTATCGAAATAAAAAAAAAGTTTTTTAATTACAATTTTATACCGTGACAGGAATGATATTTTATATCGGCCACAAGAATTAATCAATTCGTTCGATTATTTTTAATAATCATTCGATTCGGCTTTTCATATTTTTTATATATTTAATTTTAAAATTCTTTTAAAATTGAAGTTCATAAATACGAGACTCTTGTTTCAGGCTAAAAGGTACATTTGCAATTAATTGACGTTTAACAATTGTTCTCTGCTGATAATTTTAAGACTTGCGATATTATATTTGTGTTTCTTTGCAGAAACAAATATTAATTTTAATATCAAATATTAATTTCAATATTTTCTACTAAATTAAATTGAAACATAAAGTAAAAAAAAACAATAATAATTTGAAACATAATTTAAAGTTTATCATTCAAATTTTCCTTGTTACAAACTACAAAAAAAAGGAGATAAATTCATTTTCAAGAAGTTCACGGTTCGCCAGTCGCGCAAATTAATTAATTTTTAAATGTGGAGAGAATTAATATTACAGTCAGACCTGTTTTTCTATGTGACACCATATAAAATCATAAAAAATACCATACTACTTTAGAATCTTCTAGATTCCCTTTTCTTCGTATACGAACAAACAATCGTTCCAATTTATGTAGGCATATCAATTTATTTACGTTATTTTTTAGGAAAATTATATCGAAATTCGACAAAATATGACGATTGCTCTAGAATTTACACACTTACCGATACATTTGTACACGTACGTACCCATTTGTGGTCGTATGAGGGTCAATATATGGGATTCAACGTTGATTCAAATTTCCCCATAACGAGTCTGGGCTGTTCAATAAATTCTTGTAAATTTGTCCTACAGTGGGAACAGCGATTCTGCCTGGAAACAATTTTGAAAAATGTTTCTCCAGTCGTAAGAAAATTGGTACCAGTGTTGTTTTGTAAATTAAAGTATTCTATCAGCAGAAAAATAGAAATTGTTATTTATAAAATTGTCTCCAACGTTATAACTTAGAGAAAGTTACAAAATAAGTCGTGACAGTATTAAAAGAGCAAAATAATCATCAGTATAAGTAAGGTACAGCAATATTTTTTCGCTCAAAAAAAAAGACAGAATTATAGAAATATCGTTCGAAGCTTACCTTGTTTCCAAAGTGCGACTGAAGCACGAGTATTCGAATGAATATACAATTACATATACATAGAAATATATTTATATACAAAAGCGACGCTTTCGTTTCGTCTATTGTTTAATGTATCGACAAATTACCAACTCACCTGAAGTTGACGAAGGTGTGAAGCAACAATTTTGAGTTGGTCTCGGTTGCGGTTGATGCTCAGATCGATCCTAGAAAATTTTGCTTGAAAAAAATAAAAAATTAAAAAGGCAGAAAAATATAGAAAAGAGTTTCATCGAAACTCGCTGCAATTTTGACCAAATTTTTCTCACGAATCTGTGCTGGAAAATAATAAATTATTTCTTATCGTAATTTCTCAAAACTCAAAATGCTAGAAAATTTGCTGGAAAATGCTACAAATGTGCACAGAAAGGAAAAAGGGTTTCGTCGAAACCCTTTTTTGCTACAATTTTGACCAAATTTTTTCCACAAAATCTGTGCTGGAAACTAATGAAATGATTTCTTACGGTATTTTTGAAAACCAAATTTCCTCAAAAACCGAGCACGCCATTCCCTCTGACCGAATTTTTAAACATATCAATTTCGAATTCAAATACGAATTTTCAACTTGATTGTCAAAAAGGAGTCTCGCGAACGTCGAGCAAAGAAATAAAGGTTTATTAGAAAAAGAAAAAAAAACAGGGGAGGAAAAGAAGCTTAAAAGTAATAACGTTAATGATAATGAAGTGGAAAAATATTATTGACAAAAAAAAATATATTATTAAATGAAATATATGATTTACAAAAATGAAAATATTGAACTGACGTAAACGAACGAAATAAAGAAAAAAACAAAACTAATACAAAGTAATAAAATCCAATTCTAACTGTATTTGCTAATATTTAGCAAATTAGTGCTAGCTCGTACATTTTTGTTAATATATAAGGAGTATTAAAGAAAAAAATAATAAATAAAAAAAATAATAAAACGTAAATGTCTCTGAGCGTACTTACGTGCATACGTACATTTTTCAATAAGGGATTCCTCGGTTACGTTCAATATTTTTTTTTGTAAATGTATGTATTCGTAAACTACGAGACAAAGGTAAGGTTAAAATTAGGTAACGCTCTTCTAATCATCGATATAGGCAATAAAGTCTATAGTTATTAAAAAAAAAAACTGAAATTTCTATACTATCGTTCGTCGAAGCGATGCAATTCTATTTGTACATTTTGTAAATATCAAAGAAATAACGAGGTAAGACGAACTCATGGATTTCGTAAGTTTCGCGACGGTGTAATATTTGCAACTTTTCACACATTTTCTCTATCTTGATACGATCAATGAAGAAGTACTTCTTATTTTACGTCGATTAAGAAATTTTTGCTGTTAAAAATTTTTATTTTAACAATTATTTGAGAGTACTGCGTTTTTGGTTGCGTCAGAAAGCAGCTTTTTACCTAAAACACTCTTCCCCGATGAAAAATATTCTTTGTATTCGAAAAAAAAAAAAAAAAAACACGAAAATGACTTCTGCGATACCCAAAATTTGCTCATTTTCGAAAAACGAAATTTACGGTTATTAAAATTGAAAAAATGAATATCCCAAATCGAAAATTTCCGATTAAAAAATATCGAAACTTTGAAAGTACAGAAATATTCGTAATCTGTCGAAAAAAACAGCTTTTATTAAAATGTACGATTTTTTTTTATTAAAATTGGGTTGTATTATACGTTAAGGGTTCAATTTCTGTTACAAACAAATTTTATTGCCACAATTGGCCGTCGGGGCGATGAATATTCGCCTCAAGCTCGCGTGCAGTGGGAACTCGCCTTTACACTTTCAATTAAATTTTTTTTTTCATAGATTATGTGACATTTAAATTTCGCGGGGAAATTATCAGCCGGAAGTGGGCGTGGCCAATGTCAAAAGACACAAATGTCAAGAGGTTTGAGGACAAAAGGTTTGAAACTCGAATCTCGTCACTTAAAAAATTCAAAAAAATTCAAAAATTCAAATTCTTTCACTTAAAAGTCCAATATTTTTTCGATTTCTCATTCTTGGCACACTTACTCGAGGGAAAATGTGATGTTCAAAAAGAAAAAAATTGTCCCACGAATGGCAACCGACTGTTGGACGGCAATTCCGGTTTTATTTGCGCGCCTTTTCAAATGATAGATTAGGAACACCGTGTTCCTATTATTCATAAAGGTTAGCATCCAGTAAATTCCAAACAATTTGAATATATATTTTAGTACACCGACATAAGCCGGATAAAGTTCCATCTCACGCAGATTATCACATGGAAATCCTTGTATATTCAAAATTAAAGCTCCGTTTCACGAAAACGATTCCGTCAAGGATTCCAAAGTATTACGAGAAAAATATTGCTTGCTTTCATAAACATTAAAAAAAAAAATGTTTTCTATTCGAAGGTACTTTCATTAGCTGATATTTTTTCCTGTACGATTTCCACCCAGGAAATGCTTTTTTTTAGTTCCTCTTCTCGTCAAACTAATGAGATTTTTCGAAAATTCCAAAATTAGCTGTTCTCGATAATTTGGCAAATTTTAAAAAGTAGCAGCAATTGAAAGAAAAAAATTATATCGCAGAAAAATATTTCCAAATTTGGTACTGGGTAAAAATAAAAGATTAAAAAGAAAACAATAAAAAATTACGTGAACTCGTTACTTCGAAAAATTAATTAAGTTACTAGAAATTAAGAAAAAAAATAAATTGCAGATGAATATTTCCAATTGGGTGTTTGGTTAAAATTAAAAATTACGAAAAAACGATAAAAAATGAGCTGTACTCGATAATTCGGAAAATTGTTAAATTATTCCATTGAAAAAAAAAATAAATAAATTCCGTAAAAAAATATTTCCCCATTCATCGGACGGGAATTAAGTGTAAATAACAAGTGCTTCTTGGGTATGAAACAAATAAAAAGTGCATAAGCCTATAGTCTTCTGTTGTAGAACGTAAAATATCTCGACGAATAAATTAGAAATTTTCTTATACAGTTTTTGCGTAAAATTACACTGTATTTTTCTAACCCGAGTGCGTTTTCCTTTGTACATAAGATATATAAATATATAAATAAAATGTGTAAAATTCATGATAGCGACGATAATGAAATATAAAGGCAACACGAGAAAAGTAGAATTAATTAAAAAAAAAAAACGTTTCGTGTAAATATCCAGACTGTATGAAAAATTCTTGTCCGATTGCGAAGCTTCAAAAGTATACAAGGAAATTCCTGTCGATTCCTCGCTGAACCCGAATCGCAGAAAATTCCGCGAGTGGATGCTAAGGTATAACAAATTTGCATGTATATGGTATGAAACGTATAATGTTGAAACGAATCTAAAATGGTTTTATTGTATCTTCCGATGAAAATGTTAAAACTGATGCATGTGTTTCTGCGAATGCTACATTTTTTCCTATGAATTTTCTTAATTAAACTAAAATACCAATGGTCTATACAGGGCATAGGATTAAGAGGTGATTCTTTAATTTGCTAATTTTACGTGTATAAAATAATTGCGTGAACAGAAAAGTGATATATTCTATAACGGTGTATGTAATGTTGGCAATACACATACATACCGAAGTACCAAAACGTGTACACGGATTTCAAAGAAATGACAAGGAAATATACAAAACAGGTACACTTGTTAAGATCAATAAACGATAGTATCAATCAGAGACCAAGGACTTCTTTCATTTCTTACCCTTTGTCCTATACTAATTATTAATAAAATATTATTATTACCACTGCCATATTTTCTACCATAGTTTTTATCAAAAATATGGTAGTGGTAATAATAATATTTTATTATTAATAAAATATTATTATTACCACTACCATATTTTCTACCATATTTTTGATAAAAAATATGGTAGAAAATATGGTAGATATTTTTTATAAAAAATATGGTAGTGGTAATAATAATATTTTATTATAATTTTAAAAAATTGATAGTGTTAAATTAAATCCTAATTGAAATCCTAGTGTTAATTAAAATTAGGATTTTAATTTAGGAAAAATTAGGATTAGAATTTAGAAATATTTTCGAGCTTTGATTTCATCATTTTTTGAAATCCACAAATGGGAAGTGATTAGTAGAGCAATTATACGTCTGTTAAAAAATTTCGCATTGAATTAGAACTTTTTCTTTTAATTATAACACTATATTTTTAGTTGTTATTGAAAATATAATTTCTTTAAAGGTAAATCGTCTCGTAAAATCTGATATTTATAATTTTTTCCAAGAAAAGTGTATAACATTTAGTAAAAAAAAGGATTTTCTTTTACTTTATCGAGCCAGTATCTGAGAGTAACAAAAAAAAAAATTTGTTTTTAATAATTTTCCAACAGTAAATTTTATAGATGGCGCTCAATTAACAATAATAAAGGATAGTACCCCAAATAATGGACACGAAGTCTCGTTGCAGAATTATTTGGTGTAAAAAATTTCTCAAGATTTTAATTTTAAAAATCTGAAATTTTATTATAATTTATTATGATTCTCTTATGACTCGGATTTCAAAGATCAGACAGATGAAGCAAGTCCCAAAAATCCTTCAAAGATTAGAATTGGACAGATTTCGGTCGGGTTCAAAATAATTCAATGGACTGATATTTTCTTTTTAATTAAATTGTTAATTAACTTAAAGTTTATTGCAAAAATACCTTTAATCGACTAATATTTCGTAAAAATATTAACATACATGTAAATTCACACAACCTTAAATCTAACGTATACGTATTACATTATTTATTACATTACATTTTCGTGTAACATTTTTTTTTAAAGATTTATGATGAAATGTTTGATTATTGAAGTCGACCATTGGCTGACACGAAGAAAATGAACTGTAATTTCTTCTTAGTCTTGACGAACACCTTTTTGAATTACAATTTGCAATTTGCAATTTACAATTTGCAATTTGCAATTGGCAAAGTGTATTTATTTCATAGGAAATGGCATTCGGTATCCTCGAATCTTCGGCTCAGTGTGCAAATTTCCTTGAACTGTCAGTCCGTGATTTACATCTTCATCTATGGCGTTACAATAGCGTAGTCAAGGTGCACTATAGATATACTCTGAAGCCTCGTCCAACAATACTAGACCATTAACTACCATAGCTGCTGACGGAATTCAATCTGTAACAAACCCGTTTCAGGTACTTTGAAATGGGATGGAATAAAAAGAATACTTCTTCTGTAAAAGATATAAGATTCCCTTTATATAGAATTCCGCTCTCTTTTCCTGCAGGAAAAGCAATCTCTGCAATTGGTAATTTATAAGGGGATCGATCCGAAGAAACTGTACTGCTGAATAACATAAGGTGGAAAATTGCGCTTTTATAATGTTAATTAAAGTCACGGATTGCAATTGAAAAGGGAATTTTCTCTTCTCGTTGGAATTTTCAAAAAGTTATAACACCCAGGATGCAGGAAAACAATGCAACTTTTTTATTTTCAAGTAGGAATTTGTTATAAAATAATGCGAGCTCCGATTTTATTAATTTTATCCAGCACCAGATTGTTACAAATTTCTATTTAGAGTTAAACCACTCTAGAGGTCCGAAAAAAGGCCAAACTTTGAGAATTAATTTCAAAAGTACGGAAAAAGGAATCGAAATTTTTTTCAGACAATTAATCAAACATGTATTCGAGTGTAAAAAAAAAATTTTGTATTGACATTTTGTTGCGAAATAGTGGCGCCACGGTCGTTTTTCGAAATCGCCTTTTTTTTCAAGGCAAAATTAAGAAAATTTGGAAACCGGTATTTTTATGAGAAAAAAAAATTAAATTTGATGTTCTACCCTTACAGTGAAAGCAACACTTGGAGTAATTACAGCGGCGTCGCATTGATCTTTAAAAAAGGTGAAAGCTCGATTTTCAAAGAAATAGCAATTAGCGAAGCATTCGTCGCGGATTAATTTTCCTTCCTCCTGGAAATGGACGACTAATAGCCTTTTTCGCATCCAAAACAATAAATTATGCGTTTCGTTGTCGCGAAAATTATTACTCAACAACACGTACACACATATACTACTTCAGAAAAGGGAACAATGACATTCAGCAAAATGTCCTCACGTTTACCGTTATATACGTCTTAAGTTTCGTTGTATATTCCTCGACATCATTTTGTATAACTCTCCGAGGAGGAGGAACCTGAACTCGGGGGATAATTAATGTTAATACGAAACTTCAGCTATTATGTATTTGTCTTTGTTCTTTCATCAAGGCTCCGGCACCTGCTTCTCTAAAAGTATAAGTTCAACCGAAACTTTGTCGTTTTAATTCGCGCAGATTTTTCAATTTCTTTGGAAGGGTTGTTTACCAACTGTGGAGACCGTCCGCTTATTCATTTGCAATTCAATGGCTACCGAGTAAAAATCTGCTACAAAATTTGTAAGCGACGAAGTGCTTCTTCTCGTTCCGAGGCTCGTATTTATCAGGAATCAACTTTTGGAGAAAAGAAAAAGTCGCAAAGCGACAAAACAAATGTAAATTGGATTGTTTCAAACGGTTTGGCCTCGATAAGGGATGGATTTGGCAAGAAAGGGCTAGTTTTGTGACCAAAGTGGGACGAATACAAATTTTAGAATTATTTAGAATTATTTTCGAGGTTCAATTTAATCTTTTTTTTTTAATCCATAAAGTCTGTAGAAAATTTGCTATTAATTAAGAAAATCTCACAATATTTTAATTATAATTCTAGATTTTGGTTATAATTCTAGAGAAATTAGTAATTTATTAATTTCTGAGTCTGGTGACTTCTGCACGTCTTCAGACCGGCATCAAACAGGACCCGTAAGATTTCGAAGGACTTTGTTATTTGAAGGACCAAAGTATTGAAAAAAAAAAACGATTTCTCTCGTTTGACCTCTTTTTTTATTCATACCAGGCTGACTTGTATAAGAGGACGCGATTAAATAAATGCGGGACACGACAAAAGGACTACCACTTACTGGGATGACTGAATTATTAGTGTATTTGGACAAGACTGACTTATTGGAGGCATTTTAAGGAGACGTTAAGACGCAAAAAGAAAGAAAAAGTATCGATCAAGGTTGATCAATGGAAGGAAATTTATATTAACAAGTAGAACCTATGGTAAACAAAGAAATATTGAAATCCATAATTTAATTATCGCATGAAATTGAAGTCCAAAAATAAAGGAAACGCATGAAAGCGAAATAAAAAAAATATATATATGCGCGAGAAACGAGGGTTTTTAGCGGAGAGAAATCTGCAATTGGCGGGACATGTGGCGCGATTGGACGGAATCAGTAGATTCACTCAAAAGAGCGCAACTGAGAGGACAACACTGCAACGGATTTAAGGTAAGTGCGAATTTACGGTAAGAATTAGACGGAGTTAGCTTAGAGTAGAGCAGGCAGGGAAGCTTATGCAAATGCATCCATGAACTTTCGAGCTCCTATCGCCACGAAGAGAGGAAGTAAGTAGGTAAGTACAAAGTGTGAATAGAGTAATAATGACCCTCATTATGAACCGGTAAATAAAAAACGATTCTTAGGAATAACTATAAAGTAGAGTTTGTAGACGTGATTGTATAAATTGTTGGAAATTATGTTGCACAGAATCCTTTGTTTAATGTCTTGTTGGTATTTCTAAAGTAACCCGTGTCTGTTGTATTTTAGAATGGCTTTGGCATCAGGTTGTTGCATGTAAAGTTTCGGATTAAGTAAAAATTTGTGACAGTGCAATATTTTTTGGAAAAGCAGATTTTTTTGGAAATCGTAAAATGTGAGAAGAGGTTTTGGAAGAGAGATTGTGATTTTTTTTGCAATCTTGTATTTTGCAATTTTGTAATTTTGAAATGTGTAATTTGAAATTTTGTAATTTGTAATTTTGTAATTTGTAATTTGTAATTTTGTAATTTTTATATTTGTAACTTGCAATTTTGTAATTTGCAACTTTGTAATTTTGTAATTTGTAATTTGTAATTTTTAAATTTAAAAATTGCAATTTTGTAAATTTGTAATTTGCAATTTTCTAATTGAAATTTGTAATTTATAATTTATAATTTGCAATTTTGAAATTTGTAATTTATAATTTGCAATTTAGTAATTTTGAAATTTGTAATTTGCAACTTTACAAATTTGTAACTTATAATTTGCAAGTATGAAATTGTAATTTGCAATTTTGTAATTGTTAATTTTGTAATTTTGGCATTTGTAATCTATATTTTATATCTTATAATTTGATCTTCCAGAAAATATTTTTAAAAAGTCTACATTTTCATATAAGTTCAATTCAGATTAACCCAATAGTCGAAAATAAAACAGAAACTATTTGAGATAAATACCGTAGCTTGAAACACGAAGGAAAATTCGAAATGACTCTCGGAGTATTTCCTCTTCAAAGCGAACGATAACAGAATTTCCGTGTATATGGGGAACATTCAGCTTTAACACCTAATATAATATTAAAACAATAAACTCATATTTTATAGTGGCTCGTGCGAGGCACAAAGGAAGCGAAGGAAAAGCAGTGGATTAATTGCTGGGTTCTCGTAACAAGCAGAACCGGTCATATTCATGTAATTACTGTCAGTAAATTCACCTTTGGAAATGATGGTACAGATGTGTGTTGAAGCTCTGGTAAGTTTAAGCCCACTTTTGAAACACTCAATGTCATTGGCCTTGATATAGGGTTGCTTGACTGCATACCGAATCCACCCCCTATTCCGTTAAAGCCACCTAGCAGCGGTATCCCTGCGAAATGTTCATATTCTCTGTTAGTTAAAGTAAATATCTTAACACGAGAAAGCGAAAGGGATACATATTCTGCACAATGAAATTAAATTAATCTTCAGGGTGCGGAAATCTCGTGTGCAGGAGAACAATGTTTTGGCGAATGCTTCCAGCGAATTTGCAGAATAAATAGAAATAAATCCATTTAATTGGGATTTCAAAATACATGAGTGGGTTTTTGACTTTTGAAATTCAGCGAAACTTTTATTTCGCAGAAAATCAATATGGAGTAAAATTGGAATTTGTGGAATGAGATTTAGTCGTTTTTAAATATATTTTTTCGAAATCGTAAAATATGGATAGAGGTTTTGGAAAGAGATTGTAATTTTTTTTTTGTAATTTTGTAATTTGCAATTTTGTAATTTTGAAATTTGTAATTATGTAATTTTCAATTTTGTAATTTTGATATTTGTAATTTGTAATTTGCAATTTTCATATTTATAATTTGCAATTTTGTAAGTTTTAAATTTGTAATTTGTAATTTGCAATTCTATAATTTTGAAATTTGTAATTTGCAATTTTGTAAGTTTGAAATTTTTAATTTGTAATTTGCAATTCTATAATTTTGAAATTTATAATTTGCAATTGTGTAATTATGAAAATTTGTAATTCGTATTTTTTTTTGTAATTTTATAAATTCGCTATTTGTAATTTACAATTTCGATTCTATCTGAAATTAAATTTTCCAGCAGGTCTCACAAAAAATATTATCCTACCTCCGGAGAATCCATTACTTCCTATATGATCGAAGGGTTTAACGTGTCCAAAATGTGAAAATTTCTGGCCGAAATTTAACAACGGCAGATTTCCATTTCCTGAAATGAGAGAAAAGGACGTTAGTGATGAGAGCCTTCAAACCACAATTTAATCCAAATTCAACTTTCATTGCATTTATATGGTTTCCCATATTTGCATTATTTTACCTGTAGAGAAATTAAAGACGCCCAAGAAAAAATTGTTTGTGGGCAAATAAATTTTCTCTAAACAGGAAAAACTTGAAGACAAATATTTGCTATTTTGTGAATATTGCTATTTTTTAATTAAAGATTATTATTAAAATTTGTATTGAAATTTTAGGAAAATTACTATTCCTCGAATAAGTTTTTTTTTCTTTTTTTCAATTTTCAGCGTCAATGTGTAAATAAACAAAATACTTCCGTCGCGCAAAAGTACGAAATTTCCAAATATTTCCACCAGAGACGTTAAAAAGGAGTTGGTCAAATTCTTTTGACGCCCGCGTCAAATCCATTACACAACTCATTCGGAGCATTAGCTCGACGCATCGCCATGCGATCCTTTTTATTTAAGGCGCGGAGGTTTCTCCACTTGGTGGAAAAGTTGTTCATTATTCGATAATTAAGCGAAGGCGAGGTCAAAGTGAATAAAAGGCTTGTCATTAAAGTCATTTAAGAGATTGAACTTCGATCGATTCTTTTCTTCCTCGAATCGTAGAAGCTGATTGTGAGTTAGAGGTAGAGCGGGGGCGGAAGACTCCCCAGGATTGCAGCAATACTCGAAGAGATGAAATTTCTTTAATGTCTTTTCCTCCTTTTACGCCAAAGAAAGAGACATTCTCTCGCGTTTTTCTTTCTTTGGCGAGCGATCGAAGGACGATTTAGTTCGAATTTTATCGCACAGCCAGAAAACCATACCTAGAACCAAGTTGGATGAAGGTGCAGAGTCGGAAGGTACGAACGAAACCTTGGGTACGTTCGAGGGCAGGTAGCTCATTGTCTCCACCGGGCGAGAGATCGTTGACAAGGAAATCGGTGGAGGCGGCAGTGGGATATTTTGCAGACTGTATTTGGTTTGACTCGGTGCAACCGGCAAAGACGGCAATATGTACCTCACAGACTCCCCTTGTAACGGACGCACAAATGTAATGACACCTTTGTTGTGCTCCTCCGGCAGGAGCGAGTTCGTGATGGGACTTTGCTGAATATTCAATTTCGTGTCGTACACAAATGGATTGAAAGTGCCCGTGGCTACGTTCAAGCTGAAAATTAACATAAATATTTGACCGCGACTTTGCTACGGGTTCAAATCAAATTTAAAAATTTCAATGTCTCACAAAGTCAACGTGAAATCAAAGTTTATAGGTTTTTATTTTTGTAATTTGCAATTTTGCAATTTCGTAATTTTGTAATTTGTAGTTTGTAATTTTGTAATTTTGTAATTTTGTAATTTATAATTTATAATTTATAATTTTCAATTTTGTAATTTTGCAATTTTGTAATTTTGAAATTTGTAATTTGAAATTTTGTAATTTTGAAATTTGTAATTTGTAATTTTCCATTTTGCAATTTTATAATTTTGAAATTTGGAATTTATAATTTATAATTTGCAATTCGGAAATTGTAATTTGTAATTTGCGATTTTCAAGGCCGATATAACGAAATTTCCAATAAACTCTTGCGTCACAAAAGAACTCACTTACTTGGGATTAAAATGATTAGGTGGGTTAGTGATGGAGATTATTGGCGTGGGGGTGGTAGTGGCAGCACCTGCGACGGATGGTGGATTTTGTCTCACTACTGAATCCTGAGCTACCACTTGTGAGGAAATAGGAGGAGGACCCATGGTAGTAGTTGCAGTCGATGTCGCGTCAGCCAGCTGAAAGCAATTACAAACTTTTATTGTCGCTCTTAATCGCTACCGCTCGGACGTTAATCCCCTCATGTGAATCATAAAAAAAAAAGTTACGTTCGGTAGGTGATTAAAAGTTCAGGAGAAAAGTTCCCAAACGCTAATGAATCTTTGATAGGCTGTAACGACGCGTGTCATATGCGTTTGGGATCTTCAACAATTCATTTTGTGCGTTCCCTAAGGTACCCATGGAATGGCTAGAAGGCGTTGCTAAATACCAGCATACTTAATATTTTCGAATACCTACTAGGGGTAAAAGTATGTTTTTTTTAATGATTTTTCCTTAAAAAAGAAAACTTTGAATGCTAAAAATTTCAAACTCTCGCAAAGTTTTGTCCGCAAATGATACTTGTGTGCCTTTTAAAATGTATTTTCTATGAAACCCTAGAAAAACCCTAGAAAATCCCTAGCCAAGCCCAAAAAATCCCTAGAAAAAAACCCTAGAAAACCCCTAGCCAAGCCCAAAAAATCCCTAGAAAACCCCTAGCAAAGCCCAAACAAAACCCTAGAAAAACCCTAGTAAAGCCCTAGAAAAAACCTAGCAAAGCCTAAAAAACCCTAGAAAAACCCTAGTAAAGTCCTAGAAAAAACCTAGCAAAGCCCAAACAAAACCCTAGAAAAACCCTAGCAAAGCCCTAGCAATGCCCAAACAATACCCTAGAAAAACCCTAGAAAACCCTAGAAAAACCCTAGAAAAACGACATTTTTGCACCTGGCGCAAACGGTTCCACAAAAAAGGGTTTTTTTACTAAAAATAAATAATCTCTCAAATAGTTTCACACTTTTTGGGTGATTTTGCAGGTAAGTAAAACAATTTGCTTTAAAAAAATGATTAAATTGTTAATTCAAAGTTTGATCGAAATTAGTAGTCAATTAGTTCGTACGGTGTTTGACTCGACTTTCGGAGCGACCGTTGGTTCGTTGGAAATCGAAGCGACTGTTGTCCGTGTCTCGACACTTCGCATTGTTACGGGCTCGGCTTTCATGGGTAAAATTGTTGACATTGGGTCGAAGTTACCAGGTTCTGGTGGCCGGCTATTCTTGCTGTTGTAGGATGAGACCGATGGAACTGACGCGAAGCCCAGACTTGGATTTCCTACGAATCAAGACTTACTTTCATTCCCGTGTAGAAATTGAAAATTGCATTTCATTAAAGTCCGACCACTTTTCCCATTCGATAGTGTGGCACTGGAGTAGAAAACGAGTCTGTCCATGTACAGAAGTGACAGGTTTGATAGAACATCCTTTAATCAGGTTTCCCAGTTTAGATCCAGTGAAACCAGTATTTGTTTAAGTTGCTGTTAATAAATATCTTTGTCTCGGGTATCAAACTTTAATTTTTAGCTCGGATCTTTGAAAGTAAAGGGACCGGTTATTTTTTTAACGATTTTTCGATTTTTTGGGGGGGTTTATATTCGTAACCGGAAATGGAAGAATAATAATTGTAGAAAAATGTCAGGTCGTGAAAAGTGAAATTTTATTTTTATTATAAATACACTACCGGTCAAAAGTTTGGATCCACTTGCTTTATTCACTGATATCGTGAAGTGGACCTAAACTTTTGACCGGTAGTGTATGTATAATAAATTGAGGCGAATTAAAAAAAAATGGAAATGGTAACAAGAATTTCCATTGTTGGAAAAATCTGGGCGTAAAAATTACATGTGTAAAATTTATTTTTGACCAATACATGAATTCAAGCATAAAAAAATAGAAAAAACAAAATTTATTGATCGAAAAATGAGTAATTGCGATAGATTATAATTAGATCAGGATTCTAAATGGATTACAAGAGTAACGAAGAACAATGAAGAATCAGAAATGGACGGTATGCAAAAAACAAAAAGGAAATAGTACCTGGGTAAATTAATTTAATGAATTTCCAATAAGTATTGGGTTGTCCCATAAGTTTTTTCCGCGTCACGCTGTGACCTCGAGCAGGAGGAAATATATTTTCCAGGGTTCAGAAATGTTTCTTTTTGTGCAAATATCAACTTTCTCAATCTGAATTAATATCGCAAAACTAATCTAAATCATCTCCTTACACAGGATGATTCACGCGAATGTTAACTTTCTGCAAGTTTCGAATATTACAGAGGCTATGGAAACCGTGACATTAAAAAGCTTTGTAACCATCGTCCTTTCCATAAATATCAGTAACTGTGCGACTAAACAAACACCTTTGTAATTACCTCTAGCGAGGAACATCAGAATTTATTTGATAATATGCAAATTACACTATCTACGGTACGCGAAGGTAAACGAATGCGTGGCTGCAGTTTTGAACATGCATGTACACTACCGGTCAAAAGTTTGGGTCCACTTGCATATTTCATTAACATTGTGAAGTGGACCCAAACTTTTGACCGGCAGTGTATGTGCAATAAAGTGGACCTCAATTAATCTCGGTGACCAATTTTTTTTTTAGATCCTTTAAGATTTACCTACTTTCCCCCCCCCCCCCCCCCAAAAAAAATATCTTTGAAAAATTTGCGATGAATTTGAATCAATTTTATTTTTTTTTTCCAATTTTCATTTGTATTTTATTTTGCAATTTTATTTTTGCTGTTCAATCAATTTCATTTTTCATAATTAGCCCAATGTCATTAAAATTCAGAGCATTTTTTTTTTGTTTTTTCAAAATAATTACAATGCGAGTAACTCGAACTTACCGAAATTCAAGTAATTCGAGTGTCCCCCAAAGGAAAGTGGTTCACGATTGGGTTGATCCCGAGCCTGCCTCTCTTCTTCCCTGAAAGGCCTTAAATTTTGCTGAGACTGACGAAACTCCGGATTATCATTTTGCCGAAGAGACGCCGCTTCCTCGCCAAAAGAGTTTTTCATTTCGTGCTCCATCTCTCGGTAATTTTGATTATTATTTTGTCGAAACGAGGCCGCGCTCTCCCTGGGTTTCATGTCATTCTCAAACTGCTGATACTTTTGACCCTCATTCTCCTGAAACTTAAACGTCTGCTCCTTGAAAGGTTTCATATCCTCCTGAAACTGACGATACTTCGAACTATCGTTCTCCTGAAACTTCGAAGGTGGCTCCTTAAAAGGTTTCACGTCCTTTTCAAACTGCCGATACTTTTGGTTCTCAGTCTCCTGAAACTTGAACGTTTGCTCCTGGAACGGTTTCGTCTCCTTTTCGAATTCGCGATGCGCGTGATCATCGTTCTGCCGGAACGACATCGTTTCTTCCTTGAAGGCTTTCATCCCCTTCTCGAAGGGAGGGTACTCGGGGTTGTCCCGCAGTTGCTGCTGAAATTTTTCGCGTTCCTGGAACCCTTTGGCCTCCTCGTTCCTCATCCTTTGCTCGTTTTCCCTCTCTCTCTCAAACTTCAACCGGAACTGCTCGAAATCTTCGAAAGACTTTCTACTTTCTTCCCTCAAATTTCGAGTTTCGCTCTCGTTTTGTCTCTCCTTGGCCTGACGGAATTTCTCGTACTCCAGGAACAGTTTCATGTTTTTCTCCTCCGTCTCCCTCTGCCGTTCCTTTTCTTTCGCGAATGGCTCGTATTCCCCGAAATTGTTCAAAACATTTTCCGGGCGTTTGTCCAATCCGTGATACGAGGTTTTTACGCCTTCGTCCGGGTTGTACTCGGAAGTTGGAAAACCGTCATAGTAGGTTTGGGCTTTGTGGTCCAGATACGGTGGATATTCCTCCGAGTAGGACTTCAGGTCCCCAGAAATGGGTAGTTTCTGCCGAAACGGTTCGTCCATTAAAGGTGGTCGGTCCGCGTAGGACTCCCGGTACGATGGGCGAAAGGATCGAGGATAATGCTTGAATGGCACATCTCGGAAAGATTGAAAACGGTCTCGAAACGGCGGTTGCAAGCGGGTATCTCTAAGCGGAGGGAAGTCGGATTCATAAATTGCTCGTCCATCTCTGTATCCTTTGACGACCGTCGTGGTCACGAACAGAATTACCTAAAATAGAGAAGATTTTTCAAAAGTCGGCGACGCATTTAAATTTCATTCGGGGACGTCGTTTAAGGTCCGTTGCTTATTTGAAAAGGAAAATTAAAGCCTGGATATACCGTTAGAATAATTTATTGTATCCATGAGGATTAAAAAAAAAGGAATAAAGAGGGTGGCTGTTTTTTTTTATAGAGCGAGGGCAGGTTATATAAAATCCTTTTTTTTTTTTCATAGAAAAATTTGTGACGAGTGGGTCGATATTAAAAAAATTTGGATAAAATGAAATGTCAAAAATAAAAATATACACTTTTTTTTTATAGAACGAGGGCGGGTTACATAAAATCCTTTTTTTCATAGAAAAATTTGTGACGAGTGGGTCGATATTAAGAAATTTGAATAAAATACAATAATGTGAAAAATAAAAATTAGGATTGGAAGAATTAACATACACATACGAAAAATTTCTAAAATAGAAAATTATGAAAAATTCGAATTCCCTCGAAAGATGAGTGCCAATAAAAAATGTATCACTTCTAAAAAAAACATAAACTATAAATTTTCGAAACTAAAAAAATTCATGTTTAACGAACAAGGTTCTTTGTTTTTTTTGGCACCAATCGAAGTCACAAAGAGACATCACGTATTTTTTGAAAATACTTTGGGAAAGTAAAGGATTTGCGGGATTCGTTTGAATGAACACTTGAAATTGTACGAACGAAAAAAAAAAAAATTGAAATTAGCGAAAAACCCACTCGGAATTGAATTAACGGCATGACTCACCAGACACTTCATTCGAAGAAAATTCCAGTAAAATAGATGTTGTTAATTTAGGAACTATGCACTATCTGTCATCGAGAGTGGTGACAAGTCTGTTTTATATACTTCCACACCCTGCTTGTCCAGCACCCGACCGTCTCTCGAAGAAGAAAAATCAGAAGGAACTACGACACCTTTCTCTTCTCTTTTCAATGGTATTTCCTTCTTGTACACGCTCATACACATGCAACCTTTACACCAAGGGACTTAAGCCAACTCAGCCGGTGGATACGCTATATTTTCCTCGGGAAAATCTGATTTTGCATCTCACGAACCGGTGCAACCGTATGTATGAATCTTTGTATGCTGTATCCATACACGAACTTTAAATCCTCCCCTTTCTCTTGTCTCGAAGCATACGTAGGGTGCATTAACTTCTCGTTCGCCGGAAAAGCGGATTAGCCGTTATTGAATTAAAGATAAGAAAAGTTTGGAAGCACTAATTTTGTAAATGAGAGCGAATTATATGGACCAATTTATCAGCTATTTCGCGAAGGATTAGGGAAACCAGAGGAGGCAGGCCAAGTTTCTTCTTCAGTTTATTATCCTCTTGAGTTTGTACACTAAAAAAAAAAAAGTTCTTTAAATTTCAACTAAATTGGAGCAAATTGAAAAAAAAAATTGTAAAATTGATCCAATAGCAACAATGGTGCATCGAATATTCGACAGGTGAAATTGAAGGTAAAAGATGAAATTACAAAATGAGATACAAATTGAAATTGTAAAAAAGAAAATTGATCCAATAGCAACAACGGAGCATCAAATGCTCGGCATTTGCTCCTTCGGTGCATTTTTCAATTACGAATCGTTAAAAGTGTTGTTAAAAATTGCAAGGGATTAATGAAATTTGTAATACTATTTTCAAATTTCATCTTTTCTCCGTGTAAGTTATTGGATTATCTTTTTCTCCAGGACGAGGTATTGTACTACTCCTCTGCGTCGAATAAGGAAAGAAAGACCTCAAGGGAAATAGTCAGTTTAAAGGAGAGAAAAGAGATTTGACTATGTAAAGGAAAGCTAACCGTTAAGGTAATCTGCTCCCTCGTTGCTACGAGGCTCTATCTATAATGATATATCTGCTAACATAATTATACAATCGTGAAATGCGCTTCTGTCCTTCTGGGGCGGAGCTCTGCAACCTTTTCCGCCACTTTTCGAAAAATCTACGTTTTTCATTTGTATTCCTAAGGATCAATTTTGATTTGTACATTTTAACACTATTTATCAATTTCTTTTTCTTGGATGTGTGACTATTTCCATTATTTCTATTGTTGTTGTTCTTGTTCTTGTTTTTGTTGTTGTTGTTGTTGTTTTTGTTGTTGTTCTTTTTCAATTAAAAATAGAAGATTAGGTTTCTCTCTCTCTCTCTCTTTCGAAAATTAAATTTTTTAATTCTTGGAAACCAGATTTAGGAGATAGTTTGGTTGGAGATCATTTCGATAAAAAACAACTACATTATGATTAGGTTCGAATTATAAAGTACAGTGAACCCTCGACTTTCGCACACAATTGGTTCCTGAAAGTGTGTGCGAATGTTGAATGTTCGAAAGTAGGGGGATGTAAAAAAGCATGGACCAAAAACGGTGTTTTAAAGTATTTATTTATTTATTTAGCTTTCGGGTGTTTTCTTTATAAACTTGTCGAGAGTTGGTTGAGTAGCTCCTTTTTTTTTCTTTTCGTAATAAAGATTTCTATAACGCGCGGTGTCTTTTTGTATCGCCCTACGTACTTGAGATATACGTTCTCCATTGGGATCGCATTCTTCCATAATAGTTAAAAATTTGTCTAGACGCATAAAGACTTCGTTCATATTTTTAATTGTCAAAGTCTTCACGCTTTTATCGGCTTCTTCTTCCTCACTTTCGTCGTGTATTTTATCGTTAATCAATTGTTGCTCGATTGGATATACATTTGACGGCGGTGCCGAGTGAGATTCAATTAATTCATTAACATCGTCGTTGTCGACGTCCAAGTTGAATTCATTCACGGGACTAACCATTTCATTGGTGATAGTTTCCGGTGTTTCTTCAAAATTTGTAAAATCATTCGTCATTCGTGGGCATAATTGTTTCCAGGAACCTTTTATCGTCGAATCCTTTACGTCAGCCCACGGAGGGAAGAACATTCGATCGCAATGGCTTACAAAGTTGAATTTTGTAAAAAGGTGCGAAAGTAGAATGTGCGAAAGTCGAGGGCCGCCTTTAGTTTTGAACCAGTCTTTGTATTAATACCATTTGAAACTAAACCGAAGAAGTTCTTCATAAAAGCACTACTCTTCCGATACAGCAGCGGTGTAAGTCACGGGAACGAGAAAGTCAACATTCTCTGGAAAGTTAAAAACGCGGTAACAACTTGAAGAAAATGTGATTTCCGTTATTTGACGTTTACCTATACTCAAGTGATAGTCTCGTACCATACAAGGATTAATTACAGATAATATTGAATGTAGGGAGTAATTAATTTGTCATTATTTTTATTAAGTTGTCGCGATGGTAGTCTCCTTCGACATTACCGGCAACAAATTGTTACAGCAACAATTAATCATTTATAGTATATAAAAAAAAGAGTATTTTCGTACGAAACAATTAATCGCGACGCGAATATGAATTACGCTTTCGCTTGCAATTAGTCAAATTATAATAATTACGCGTACCGTAGCTGCGATAATTCGTGGGTCAAACACTCCAGCTTTGTACAATTAATAGAGACCGGGCAGTGCGGAATACATTCAGATATTGCCTATTATGGTATTAATTATTGGGTGCGGGATCGTGTTGCACCGAACATTTCCAGGAGAGGTTGTTTAGAATTAGTTAGTCGATACAACGTTACTTGCGATGTTGCGCCAATTTTCGCTTATTTTGGAGTTGTCGGTTGTTGCTATCGCGAATATCTCGGAGCGTTAACTCGAGGCGTATGTTGTGTCACCGCGTTTGACGAGAAGGAAAAAACTCGTAAAAGGCTTTTTTTTCCATCATTAGCGATGATCAAATTTTTGCGATAATTAGTATCGCGTTAAAACACCATTTTAATTGTACAATTTTATTTTTTTTCTAACTTTTTTTCTTTCTAATTTATTTATTTATTTTTTCTAACACGAATCAAATACAAATAATTGTATAATTTTTTGCTTTCCACTTTTCATATTTCAGATTTGATTTTCTAATAAATATTCCACCTTTTTATTTTTAATTTTTTTCTCATTATTTCGTATTATTTCCCTCGGTGCAGTGTCTTTTTTTTGCTTATTATCGACACTGATTGTTGCGAGACGATATACATATTCAAAATTATGATTAATTAAGGCTGTAATTGATCTCCTTTCCATAAAATAGCGGAATTCGGACCTATCGCATTGTTACGTTCACAGATGGCCACGTATTAATACCCCATTATCGCCCGCTGCAACTGAAAGTGCGTCATTATTCTAGGACCACCGGCAGCCTATACCCTATGGACGTAATTCACATGCGTTTCGTTTTATTATGCCGGTTACCTTCCGACAAAAATTGTGTTATTATCCAATTTGGTAAGATAAGAGTTATTAAAATATCCGAGAGGAATTTGTTTTAGTCGCTGGAAATTCATGTGCATGTTTCCGTTCGGAAGGAACCGAGCACGGTCACGGTACATAGTCTCGTTAATTCAACAAGTAGTGTTTCTTTGCACTATTCTGCACCTCACCGGACCTACGCGTGTGAAAAGATTTAAACCAACGAAAAAAGTGGTTTTTTTTTTGGTACTGTATCGATTTGCCCCGTGAGGTTTCTGAGCATACTCGATAAACCATAAATTTTGATATTTCATTCTATTTTAATCTATTGTTATAAAAAATTGTGTAATAATTATATAAAATACTTTTATAATAAATGAAAAAATTTCGTAACGAATGAAATCAATGCTTGGAAGAAAAAAAAACGTCAAAAAATTGTAATTCTGTCTGATATTTATTATCATAATATTTTTTTATCTTATTTATTATATATTTATTTAGTAACGATTTTTGGACGACACGTTATATACAAGTTATAATTATCAAAGAATGTTATTGTTGAATACAATTTCAATTTTACGCGTAAAATACAAATTATAAATTATATGATATCAATAAAAAATATAAACTATATTTGAGTGTAATTTTCAAAGCGATATCGAAATTCAATCTTTCAATACCATACGTAACTCGGCAAAAATACCGTTTGATATTTATCCAACGTTTTACAAATATAAACTATCACGCAAAAATTTCAATTCGCCAACATTTGAAAATCTTTTTTACCGCCCCATTAATAGCTCCATGCGTAGTTTTGAGATACCGCAGCGCGTTCCAATATCTGTCTGATTGTCTGCTTTTTATCTCTGTAAAATTTGCCAGGAAAAAAAGCATCTGGTTTTATCTTCCCTTCGTTGCATTTGTGAGCATACATCATTCTTTGCGGTACTTTCGCTGTGCAGAAGCAAACGTTGATTACGAAAAACAAACAAAAAAACACATTTTCAATGGAAGCTATCGCATCTGTCGAAACATTTTTTCTTCACGTGCAAAAATGGAAACTAGTTTTCGTTGCATTGAAAAAATGAGGGGTTGGGCCATTCTGGAGACCGAAAAAATAGGCCTTTTTGGGGAATTTTTTTTACTTTGAGATTTGTCCCGGCCATAATCTTTTGGGACATCATTTTTGAGATACCGAGGGACCATTTAAGACCAAAAAAAAATCGATTTTTCGAAAATCCTAAAGTGGCCTAGCACCTTAAAGAACATAATAATATTGTAATGTTTTATATTTTCTAATGACATTTTATAATAATAAATTTTATATTTTATAATAATAAATTTTTATTATACATTTTTATAATAAGAAATTTTATAATAATAATAAACTATTATAATACGACGATTTTCTATATTTTAACTTGAACCATATTTCTTGCATGAGCGAGTTTCGTGCTCTTGAATTTCAAATTGGAAATATTGTCCCTCGTCTCTTGTCGCTATAGTCCACGTCTTGGGGAAAAAGTGCATTTCCCGGACACATTTTTGCATAAATTTGAGTGCAACACCCACAAATAACTCGCTCCTTTTGCTTTTTCGATTGGTACGTATACGTTTGTATTGTTCCTTGCCTGTGCAATAATGCACAATTTTCTGTACACAAAATGTTCGACGCGTAAAGTCACAAAATGTGTGGGTCGTGAATATCTGGTAAGTAGATATCGACAGAGAGGAAACGCTACGAGCATCGCCAAGCCATCTCGATGAGTTTTAAATTATATCAGGATTCCATGCCGATCCCCTATCCATTTCTATCTTACTGCCGTTGTAAATGTGATGGAAGCTTGCCCTAAAGGCTTTCCACATAACCGGACATTATTCGATGCAATTTTCTAAGAAAACTTTATTCAGACGTATAAAAAAAAAAGAGAAGACGAGAATAAGAAGGTGAGACTCTGTCCTTCCTTGTCACGGATTTTCATATAAAAGAAAAAAAAAAGAAATACCAATGGTACAAAATGCATTTTCAAAATTAGCCGCAAGTACACTCGACTTCCAAACCTTTTGACAAGCGTTGCCGGGCGTAGGGTAATTTTTATAGTGTGGTATACGCTATTTTCCACAATTCCATACATAAAATTACCCTACGCTTGGTAACGCTGCTTTTGACATTTCACCGTCAAGTATTTTCGACACCGGTAACGCCCACTTCCGGTTGAAATTTGTTCTCCGCGCGAAATTTAAACGTGACGTAATTCACTAAAAATAATCGAAAGCGTAAGGGCGAGTTTTCACTGCACGCGAGCTTGGGGCGAACGTTCACCGCCGCGGCAGCCAATGACAGTGTCCCGTGGGCGTGGCTCTTTCCGTCAAAAGGTTCAGAACTCGGGTGCAGTACATTTTATATTTATTCCTCGATTCTTTATTCCATTTATTCTTTTCATTTTTTCAACGTCCCGAAGATGTTGAACGAAACTCTCGAAAGGAGAAAACAAAAATTTCTCGTGCATATTTCCCTGATTGCGTTCGCGAGGATTCGGGTACCCGGGAAGATGCAGAATCCTACCGGCTCACCATGAAAGATTCATGGCGAGCGTTGCAATGTCAGTTAAACGATTTTTCATGAAGAAACATAGGTAAAGAGAAGTTTAAGTAGAAGTGTTCACGGTAAATGGGTTTTATTATAGGAGAAAAGTTTAGGGACGTCTGCGAAAAAAGTAGGAAGAAAGTATTCGACAGAGAAGTTTTTAAAGGACTACCGAAGCACCTTTCTCACGAGGTAAGAGATTCCTTTGAGAGACGTTCCAACGAAATTATTTTTATCGCTGTACGTTACCCGTGTACAAAAAGGTACGTGGAACTACCTACGGTGTATGCAGTATAAGCATGAATACTTTAGGGACTTCAGACATTCCGTCCTACACTGTACCATAGTCTTTATAGTAAACAGAAAGGAAGGAAGAAAAAGGAAAATGCAGGAAAAGTGCATACTCGAGATATTATACTGGAATTATTTTCACCCTATGAAGACGAAGAAATTACATATGGTATTCGTTCCTCCGTCTCTCTTTCCACTTTGCACACGACTTATTTCCAAATCAAGCAAATTTATGCTCAGAAAAATGCGGATTATGTTGGAACAACAACTTTTTTTTATAATTATAGTGGTCTCCCATTTGACTTTTTTATTTTTACACAGGCTGAGGTATAAAAGTAAATCCTCCTCCCTTGGAAGGAGCTGCAGTATTTTATTAATTACGACAAACAAAAATGTGAAAGTGAATATTTTCGAAATATAATTTCCAATTCGAGCAACAATTGTGCTATCATTAAACAGCAAAACCCTGGCAAAGGGCCAACAAAGACCCAGCGAGACCCTAGCGACCCCCAAAATTTAATAAAAAAATGTTTCTGAGCAAATTTTTGCTCAGAAAAATGCGGCTTTCGTTGGAACAACAATTTTTTTTATAATTATAGTCGTCTCCCATTTGACTTTTTTATTTTTATACAGGCTGAGGTATAAAAGTATCCCTCCTCCCTTGGAAGGAGCTGCAGTATTTTATTAATTACGAGAAAAAAATGTGAAAGTGATTTTTTTCGAAATATAATTTCCAATTCGAGCAAAATTGTGCTATCATTAAATAGCAAAACCCTAGCAAAAGGCCAACAAAGACCCAGCGAGACCCTGGCGACCCCCAAATTTAATAAAAAAATGTTCTGCAATTTTGTGGTTGCAAAATTGCATAATTGAAAATTGCATATCAACAAAACTCTAGCTAAATTTTGAAAATACAAAATTGTGCAATTTCATCGATACGATTTTTTATTTATTTTTCAAAATATGCTAATTAATCCTTGATGAGATTACAAGCTCATTTTATAACGAACTAACTTTATTTTCCTTGTATTAAGACGAAGTTGATTTTCTCCGTGGAATAACCCACGGTTTATTACAATTCTGATATACGAGAATTATGCCAGGGTTTCAATTCTGCCAGTTTCCGTTTTACCTTACTCTTCTCGCTCAAGTTGATTGTCTCAAAAGAATAACCGCTCCGCGCGTACCTGGGTTACTCGATGTTGGCCATCCACCAACGAGAGACAATTGAATAAGAATGCCGGAAATTTCATATTTCACCACTCTCGGTAAAAGAATTTAACATTCGTTGCCATAAAATACTGTAATATTAGTAGTCCCTTTGTTGAATAGCCTTTTTTTTGACATTTCTGACATTATCCTGTAATTTAGGTGCCCAATGTCACGCGATGTTAAATTCAGACGAATTTTTTACCGTACCATTTATCCCCAAAATTGCGCATTATTATTGCAATTAATCATTGGCCATTAATTGGAATTAATTATTGCCATTAATCATTGGCAGTAATAGTTTGATATTTCATATATTAAAGAATTTGACAATAAACTGGAAAATAGCTAATAACGCGAAATAAATAAATAAATGAGCGAGATTGTTAAAAAATCTCCCATTTGAGTTTTGGTTTTTATTAAAAAAAAATTCTGGATTTTAAATTCTGGTTCCTTCGGGGCCAGAACGAGCAATATATGATAAAATATATTTTTGGTAATTTGCGAAATAATTATTTTGCAGAAAAAAAAAGTTCGTTTTCACAAATTACATTGAAATCTACACGAAATAGGTAAAAGCGGTATTCATATTTCTTTGAACCGTATATTTCTTAACAATACGAATGAAAAATGAGGTGAAAAACTGTAACAAGATAGATTACCTGGACGAATAAAAATCTCCATCAATCTATGTTTTGCTTTCTTGCGCGAGAATAACACGCGATTTCTATTTCGCGAAATAAAAGGCATATGAAGGAAACAGAAATGGATATGAAAAAAAAAGGGATTGTAGTGACAACTTTTTGTTTGCCTTCCTCCACTTTTTCTTGTTTCTCATATGTGCTTTAGAACTTCTATGAAATCCCTATGAGATCCATTATGAGAGACGTTGCTTTATACGAGAACCTGAAAGTATAGAAGAAACCCGCCTTCGCCGTTACGACGAAATTACACGTTCAGAACTTTAGACCAAGCTCGAAAATACCTTTTATGGATCCACGTTTTATGAGTATAATCGTAAAATGTTAATGCGAATTGTACAGAGACGAATTATTCCGCGGAGCTAAAAGCTATACCTCTGACGAATACGGGCCAGTGTCACGAACTGGTTTGTGACCGGATAATTAATATTCGAGGGCAGAGGTTAACATTGTTATTTTTTTGTTATTTTTGCATTTCGAGCGAAAATGGCTGAGGATTTTTCAATAAATTATTTCAATTTTTTTGGTGACAGTATCCATGCCAAAAGTGCCTTCGTAAAATATTCCTCCATTTGCTAAAAATTCCTCTTATTTGGTAAAAAAATATTCCACTCAAAATTACTATTTTTTTTTTCAACGGAGAAAATATAATATCCGAAAAAAGGTCAAAAGCATCTCGAGTCTATTTTGATATTGTCCTCCCACGTGTGTCAAACCTATCCATTTTTTCTGACTGAATTTTTGAGAGTCACGTCTCGGTAATGGAAAATATGGAAAAAAATAGCGTTTTTTTAACTGTTGCATATAAATTGAAACACATAGATTTTTCCTATTTCCCCATATTTGGTTATAAAATATTTCGATCGTATCAAGCGCTTTAAAATTCTACGAAGCTATTTCTACTTAGCACCGAAAATACCGCAGGTTCTGAATAATTAATCGAATGCAGGAAGCACTTGAATATTGTAAATTAACTATTGATGTCTATGATAATAGTTTGACGATTATTTATAGTATATACGATACATATTTCAAAAATCCGCCAACTATAGATGCATGGTAACAAATATATAATTAGTACCCTTTCTCTGCTTCGCGAATTGCACACTAACCTTAAATTTCAACAAAATGGCAAAACCCCAGCAAAATCCCGGCAAAAATCCCACCCAAACAATTTTTTAAACTTTTCTCAGCCGAACAATAAAATAACGCGAGATTTTTATAAATTCTTAAAATATTTGACGAGTTAATTCCAAAAATACCAAAATTAGCGTAACTTTATTATAATTGCGGTAATTTATAGCCCCCCCCTCCCCAAAAAAAATTGTTTGCCAAATAATTATTTTTGCCATATTTAAAGCGATCCAAAAATTGGTCAGTCCAAAGCCACAACATTTTTTTTTTTCAAAATAGGCAAATTATATAGAGACCCCTTGGTTTACCGTTGTTTTCAGAAAGTGAACACAAACTTTCAATCTCAAGTGTACGTTACCGTGGCAAAACATGCATTCATTAGAAGAAAGCAATTAGTTCAGGACACCTAAGGAGAAGGCTATAATTTACCAAACACGTGGAACGAGTTATCTCGGATCTAGCGGATTCACCTTTTACATTAAAGTAGATTTACGGTCAAGAGCATTAGATATCATGCAATTCTTGTGTAGCTTATGGTTGTATTTATTTCATTTAAATAAAATACAAGAGTTGCCGTGTACTTTCACACCAAACTCATCGATTAGAAGTTTAACGTGCGAGCGGGTAAACTTGACCCGCTGCTGTTGTCCGGAAATGAATTTACTGAAACGAAGGAAATGTTGTCTTTTTTTTCCACTCATTATTTTTTACGCATTATTATAATATTATTGTATAATATAATTATTACAATATTATAATTTTTTTTACACAAGAAATGATAACTCCAAATTTGTGTGTTTGATTTTTTAACTTGCAAAATTCTAAGGTTCCACGTTTCTGGAAGATCCTCGACTCGAGTGATCGGCCCCAACCCGCCTCTACCAAATTTTAATAAAATTACAAATTTAATAAAATTAAAAATTACTTTTTTACGTATTGATTTAAATATTTATTCGTCAAATTTGACAATTCTGTCATTTGTTATTGTTAATTTATGGACAATCTTGAATGGGTTCTCCCCTAAAATGAATTATATTTTTTTTTTCATTACTATAATATTAAAATAATAATTATAATTAGTAGTAATTATAATAGCAATAATGGATGAGCTTTTCTTCTCACACCCTCCTGTTCTTTAATTATTATCAAGTAAAAAAAAAAGCATATCATCATCATACGTTGCAATTTATTACACAGTCTTAGGTCATCCTTTGGGTAATTTTATAATTATTTTATAATTATTTCCACGTCACCTAAACAATCGATACTTTTCGATTTCGCTGCAGAACTTTAATGGATACTCGTTACCGCTCGCGTGTGTGTTCACTACCCGACAATTCTAACAGCCATGGCAAAAAGCATGGTCGACCTTCCGTTATTACATTTGTAGCTGTAAATCCTATGGTACGGAATAATTGATGTGCATAAAAAAGGATTCCATGATTACGCAACGGAGCCCGGATCGGCATCATTTTTCAGCGGAAATACGGACAATCCGTGCAATTAAAATTGCCAAACTAATCATTCCCCGGGATGAATCATGCATATAAAATTTGAATTTCTCCGTTGTTCAACAAAATATGAAACCACAGAATTTTTAGGAATAATAATGCCCTTCCGGCAGAGGCAGCGATATCGAATCAAATTTGTTTCGCCGAATCGCCCGTTTCCCTTTGGAAGTGAACAAATGCGTGTCATTAAATGCCAACAATTGCGTAATTCCAAATTTTTCGGGATACGTTTGGAAATTTGAATAAATGTGATATTTTTTGTATATGTTTTTTTTTTATGAGGTATCGCATTTTAATTAATGTTGGTTTTTCTAAAGAAGGAACTCGACACTCCTGACATCTACAATTGTCGGCAAACTTCAGGGAAACTGGATTTATATTTTTTTGATTTTGCAAAAAAATTCTGAAAACTCGATTTCCAAACTCTTTACTATTTTTTCCCGCGGAATTTAAACACGACAAAAATAATTGAGATCATAAAGGCGAGTTTCCACTGAACGCGAGCTTAAGGCGAATATTCACGGCCTCGGCAGCCAATGACAGCGATCCATGGGCGTGGTTTATTTCTAAAGAAGGAACTCGACACTCCTGACATCTACAATTGTCGGCAAACTTCAGGGAAACTGGATTTATAATTTTTTTATTTTTTAGATTTTGAAAAAAAATTCTGAACATTCGATTTCCAAACTCTTTACTATTTTTTCCCGCGGAATTTAAATACGACAAAAATAATTGATATCGTAAAGGCGAGTTTCCACTGCACGCGAGCTTAAGGCGAATATTCATCGCCTCGGCAGCCAATGACAGCGATCCATGGGCGTGGGTTATTTTGTCAAAAGGTTTAGAAGTCGGATATACAGGGTGTCCGACCTAAGGTGTCCAAGCCGAAAGGTGGTGGTAGAGGGTGAAAATTGGAGATGAAAAGTCCAATACCATTTTTCAAAATTCGGAATAATTACCGAGTTATTAAGTAATACTTCTGACCAATCAGAATGCCCCTTTAGATTCTGGTGTGCATGACAGAAGTTTAGACTCGAACCTACTCGTAGTCGGTAACAAAGCAGAAGTAGTAATAATAACAAAAGAAGTAAGACGGTGACACCTACACATTAAAGATCTCTCTTCTGATGTTACCACTAACACACTAGTACGACTGTGATATGATATCGTCGGAAACAAAGTATGTACAGGGTGTAATAGTAGTAGTAATAACATAAGAAATTAAATGACAAAAATCAACTTTCAAATTCCTAATTGTGTTATTAATTCCGCTACTTCCATGACCAATGCTGCTATCATTATTATCACTATTATTTTTATTATTATTGTTATTAATATTACTACCACTACATCAATAACAACAACCACAATAATAATAATAATAATAATAATAATAATAATGACAATGATGATGATAATAATGATAGCAGTATTGGTCGTGGGAATAGTAGATTTAATAACACAATAATTAAGAATTTGAAAGTTGATTTTCGTCATTTATTTTCTTATGTTATTACTACTACCAATAGGGCCTGGACATGGGGTATTCCACGCCAAATGGGACGGTTTGAAAAAATTTTTTTTTTAATTTTCTTCATTTTTTGGTATTTTTTACAAATAATAAATACAAAAAAATATTTAGTGTTTTTATTCGATATTTTTGAATTTTAAGTTTTCAATCGTGTTTTTAAAACTGTGTGTAGCCTTCGATTTTCTTGAAGATTTTCTGTTTTAAACATCTATCCGTCCTGCAACTTTTAAGGCCCGTCCGGTAGTGGGCCTTCCATAATTACTATTTTTTTTCGATTTTCAACAATTAAAAAAACTTTTTTCGCTATAAATTATTATCAGTATCGATTTTTAAATTTTAAATTTTTAATTTGAAAATTTTCAAATATTTTTCCAATAATTTTTATTTTTTAAAGTTTAAAAAATTTTTAAAAAGTTTTAAAAATTTTTAATTTTTAAAAGGTATTGATAATAATTAATAGCGAAAAAAAAATTTTTGTAATTTTTAAAAATCGAAAAAAATAGTAATTCTGGAAGGCCCACTACCGGACCGGGCTTAAAAGTTGCAGGACGGATAGAAGTTTAAAATAGAAAATCTTCAAGAAAGTCGAAGGATACACACAGTTTTAAAAACACGATTGAAAACTTAAAATTCAAAAATATTGATTAAAAATACTTTAAATTTTTTTTTTGTATTTTTTTCTGTAAAAGCCATCTAAAAACGAAAATTTAAAAAAAATAATTGAATTACGACCTTTATAAGGAAAGTTATGAGGAAAAAACCAAAAAAAGAACGGTTTTTTGAAAATTCGATATTTTTTTAACCAGTGATCGAAAAAATCTCGAAATTTACCAGGAAACTTCTTTTGAGGGGTACTAAAAAATACCAAAAAATTAAGAAAATTAAAAAAAAAGTTTTCCAAACCGTCCGATTTGGCGTGGAATGTCCCACATACACTGGGCGCAAAAATTAAGGGATGGAAAAAAATATAAAGTAGGTGATTTTCAAAGTGCCGTAACTTAAAGAATAACAGTGGGAAAGCAATTAAAAAAAAGCAAATTGAAGCTCCAAGTTTCTAGACTTGAGATCTTGAACTCAAAATGTTTTACCATCAGCAGTTTTTGAGCAATCATAATAAAACAAACGGGAAAAAAATTCAAAATTTACGCTTGTTTTTCGAAGGGTCATGGACTTCAATAAATGTTTTTTACTGATATCATCATAAAGCTCTTTCTGATAATTTAATTCTCTTTAATTTGAGCGGTCGGAAAAATTTGTACGCTGATTTTTCGCTGACATGAGTTCTCAAAGCAAAAGAATCAGTTTTATCTTTGGTAATTATGTACTCGGTAAAAAATTATTAAATTATAAAATAATTTTAAAAAATGTGACTTCTTACAATATTAACATTTTTCTTTTTTTAATCAAAAAATGTTAATTATTATAAGAAATAACATTTGTTAAAATTATTTTTTAATTAAAAATTTTTTTACACAATTGCCAAAGTTAAAACTGATTTTTTTGCTTTAATCGACGATAACTCAACGAAAAATCATCGTACAAAGCATTTCAATCTCTCAAATTAAAGAGTATTAAATTATGTAAAAGAGCTTTATGATGAAATCAGTGAAAAAAAATTATTGAAGTCCATGGACCTTTTGAAAAACAATCGAAAATTTGGACATTTTTTTCCCGATAGTTTTTTTACGATTAATAAAAAACTGTTGATGTTAAAACATTTTGAGTTCAGGATCTCAAACCTAGGAACTTGGAGCTTAATTTGTTTTTTTTTAAATTGCTATTCCACTATTGTTCCTTAACCCATTCGAGACGGCGACTGTTTTCGAACACGGTCCCCAGGAGGGGAGTTTTATGTTTTCCTTTCTATTCTTGCACACACGGTGTGCAGTCGGTCGCGAATGGGTTAAGTTACAGGACTTTAAAAACCACCTAAAAATTTAGGATTTTTTTTCATCACTTAATTTTGGCGCCTAGAGTATGTATAGGGTGTAATAGCAGTAGTAATAACATAAGAAAATAAATGACGAAAATCAACTTTCAAATTCTTAATTAATGTGTTATTAAATCTACCATTCCCACGACCGATACTGCTATCATTATTATCCTTGTTGTTGTTGTTATTATTATTATTATCGTTGTCGTTGTCGTTGTCATTATCATTATTATTATTATTGTCGTTGTCTCACCGTTGATCTCACCGTAATTTATAAAAAATATTAAATAAAAACCTAAGGTTTTTTGTGCTCATATTAAAGCTTATATTCCAAGCTTTAATTTAACCCAAGATTGGTTTAAAAATTTTACAAATTGAGCCCCTGCTGACCTTCGAAAGATGACGGTAAAAAAGTTGAAAAAATCGGTATTTTCTTGCACACAATATTCTTTTTCTCAGCTAATATTGCAGATATCATTTTGATTCTTTTTTCGTTGATTAAAGGCACTACCATATTGAGCGGAACAGAATTTTTCTGAAGTTGAAAGTTATGGAGATACAAATTTTTACAACCACTAAAACATAGTCCGATTTTGATCTTTCTCTACTTTTAACATTACATTTTAACAAATAATTTTCTAATAATTTTCCACGCTCACATTGTTTGTTTAACATTAGTGAATAATTTCCAAAAGGGAAATTGAAGATTGGAGCAGTAGAACATAAAAAAAGGAACATTTTGTGCAAGAAAACACCGATTTTTCAACTTTTGTTCCGTCATCTTTCAAAGGTCAGCACGGGCTTAATTTTTAAAATTTTTAAACCAATCTTGGGTTAAATTAAAGCTTGGAATATAAGCTTTAATATGAGCACAAAAAACCTTAGATTTTTATTTAATATTTTTTATAAATTACGGTGAGATCAACGGTGAGACAACGACAATAATAATAATAATGATAACGACAACGACAACGACAACGATAATAATAACAACAATAATGATAGCAGTATTGGTCGTGGGAATGGTAGATTTAATAACACATTAATTAAGAATTTGAAAGTTGATTTTCGTCATTTATTTTCTTATGTTATTACTACTGCTATTACACCCTATACATACTCTAGGCGCCAAAATTAAGGGATGAAAAAAAATCCTAAATTTTTAGGTGGTTTTTAAAGTCCTGTAACTTAACCCATTCGCGACCGACTGCACACCGTGTGTGCAAGAATAGAAAGGAAAACATAAAACTCTCCTCCTGGGGACCGTGTTCGAAAACAGTCGCCGTCTCGAATGGGTTAAGGAACAATAGTGGAAGAGCAATTTAAAAAAAAAAGCAAATTTAGCTCCAAGTTCCTAGGTTTGAGATCCTGAACTCAAAATGTTTTAACATCAACAGTTTTTTATTAATCGTAAGAAAACTATCGGGAAAAAAATGTCCAAATTTTCGCTTGTTTTTCAAAAGGTCCATAGACTTCAATAAATTTTTTTCACTGATTTCATCATAAAGCTCTTTCACATAATTTAATACTCTTTAATTTGAGAGATCGAAATGCTTTGTACGATGATTTTTCGTTGAGTTATCGTCGATTAAAGCAAAAAAAATCAGATTTAACTTTGGCAATTGTGTAAAAAATTTGTAAATTAAAAAAAAATTTTAACAAATGTTATTTCTTACCATAATTAACATTTTTTGAATAAAAAAAGAAAAATGTTAATTATTGTAAGAAGTCACATTGTTTAAAATTATTTTTTAATTTAATAATTTTTTACCGAGTACATAATTACCAAAGTTAAAACTGATTTTTTTGCTTTGAGAACTCATGTCAGCGAAAAATCAGCGTACAAGATTTTCCGTCCGCTCAAATTAAAGAGAATTAAATTATCAGAAAGAGCTTTATGATGAAATCAGTGAAAAACATTCATTGATGTCCATGACCCTTCGAAAAATAAGCGTAAATTTGAAATTTTTTTTCCGTTTGTTTTATTATGATTGCTCAAAAACTGCTGATGGTAAAACATTTTGAGTTCAAGATCTCAAGTCTAGAAACTTGGAGCTTCAATTTGCTTTTTTTTAATTGCTTTCCCACTGTTATTTTTTAAGTTACAGCACTTTGAAAATCACCTACTTTAGATTTTTTTTCCATCTCTTAATTTTTGCGCCCAGTGTATGTAGGGCATTCCACGCCAAATCGGACGGTTTGAAAAACTTTTTTTTTAAGTTTCATAATTTTTTGGTATTTTTTAGTACCCCTCAAAAGAGGCTTCCTGGTAAATTTTGAGATTATTTTTATCACTGGTTAAAAAAATATCGAATTTTAAAAAAAAACCGTTCTTTTTTTTGGTTTTTTGCTCATAACTTTCCTAATAAAGGTCGAAATTCAATTATTATTTTTTTAATTTTCGTTTTTGGGTGGCCTTTACAGACAAAAATACAAAAAAATATGTAAAGTGTTTTTAATCAATATTTTTGAATTTTAAGTTTTCAATCGTGTTTTTAAAACTGTGTGTATCCTTCGACTTTCTTGAAGATTTTCTATTTTAAACTTCTATCCGTCCTGCAACTTTTAAGCCCGGTCCGGTAGTGGGCCTTCCATAATTATTATTTTTTTTTCGATTTTTTACAATTAAAAAAACTTTTTTCGCTATAAATTATTATCAGTATCGATTTTTAAATTTTTAATTTTTAATTTGAAAATTTTCAAATATTTTTCCAAAAATTTTTAATTTTTAAATAGTCGGTATTGATAATAATTCATAGCGAAAAAAAAATTTTTGTAATTTTTAAAACACTAAATATTTTTTTTGTATTTATTATTTGTAAAAAATACCGAAAAATTAAGAAAATTTAAAAACAAATTTTTTCAAACCGTCCTATTTGGGGTGGAATACCCCATGTCCAGGCCCTAATGGTAGTAGTAATAACATAAGAAAATAAATGACGAAAAACAACTTTCAAATTCTTAATTATTGTGTTACTAAATCTACTATTCCCACGACCAATACTGTTATCATTATTATCATTATTATTATTACTATTATTATTACTATTATTACTATTATTATTATTATTATTATTATTATTATTATTATTATTATTATTATTATTATTATTATTATTACTACTACTACTACTACTACTACTACTACTACTATTATTATTATTATGATTGTGGTTGTTGTTATTGATGTAATGGTAGTAATATTAATAACAACAATAATGATAAAAATAATAGTGATAATAATGATAGCAGCATTGGTCGTGGAAGTAGGGGAATTAATAACACAATTAAGAATTTCAAAGCTGATTTTTGTCATTTAATTTCTTATTTTATTACTACTACTATTACACCTTGTACATACTTTGTTTCCGACGATATCATATCACAGTCGTAGTAGTGTGTTAGTGGTAACATCAGAAGAGAGATCTTTAATGTGTTGGTGTCACCGTCTTACTTCTTTTGTTATTATTACTACTACTGCTTTGTTACCGACTACGAGTAGGTTCGAGTCTAAACTTCTGTCATGCACACGAGAATCTAAAGGGGCATTCTGATTGGTCAGAAGTATTACTTAATAACTCGGTAATTATTCCGAATTTCGAAAAATGGTATTGGACTTTTCATCTCCAATTTTCACCCTCTACCACCACCTTTCGGCTTGGACACCTTAGGTCGGACACCCTGTATATACAATAATTAGTAAATCGAGGAATAACTGTTTTAATTATTTTACATTTGTGTTTATACTTTATTATTATTTACTATTTATTATTTTATTATTATTTACCATTTATCAATTATTATTTTATTACTTCGCGTTTAAATTATTTGACAAGCGAGTCATTCTACCGCAAAAAAATAATAACTATGAGATCGAAAGTATTAATTGATTTAAAAAGTTTGTTCCTTTAAATTATGCAGTTTCTTCGAGAAAATTATGTAAAAAATTCCAAGGAAGTGAAGAGAATTGAATTACAACTATCAACAATAATGAGTTTCAATGGGATTTAGTTCGAGCTGCTATTAACATTTATGGGAGAGTATCGATAGAGGCTATAAGGAGGGAAAGTTCAAAATTTATATTATTCGAAAGCGCAATAAAAATACAGCCAGATGGAAAAAGGAACAGTCCCATAAAGCCACGAGGAAGAAAACGATAACCCGAAGACATGTACAGAAATTCCAGAGTAAGTCCGACTCACTCGCATCATTGCTAAATGAGAGGACCTTAATGTTGCTCCATTTCTCTCTCACGCTAATGGCAGCTCGGGGAGTTTTTGTAACTTTTAAAAGACCATATCTTTTCCCGAAGCGGAAGTACAGGACCGAGCCCTTTTTATTTCATTATTATTTATCCCTATGGTTTCGCTCTAATTAGTACTGTAATCAAGGAAAAGCTCGCCAGGGTTCTTACCTGCGTTGACGTCAAGCCAAATTGACGAGTTTCGTTGAACACAAAATAACAAAATAATTTATTCTTTGTTTATAACCTTTTAATTTTGCAATTTTGCAAAATTAAAAGGTTTTAATCTTGCAAAAAAATGATAAAAGGGTAGGAAATTAATTAAAAGCTCTTACAAAATAAAAATTTAGCTGAAAAAAGTTTAAATAAAATTTAATCCATAAATTAAAGATTAGAAATCTTTATCTATGTTATTTCTAATTAAAAAATTAAATATAAAATCAACTTTTAGTTAGATAAATGAAATAACCAATAATAATATTAACAATATATGTAATATTATAAATAAATAATCATAATTTAGTTAATAATTAAAGATATTTAATTAAATTTAATTAAAGATATTTTTCGCGCGAAATTTAAATGTGACATAAAGCAGAAAAAATATGGAAGAGCATAAAGGCGAGTCTCCACTGGCCGCGAGCTTGAGGCGAACATTCACTGCTGCGGCAGCCAATGACAGTGGCTCGTGGGCGTGACTTTTTTTGTTTGTTAAATGGGTCTGCAGTCTTTCGATACTTTAAGAAAGAGATAATAGTTAAAAAAAAGTACTTCCTTTGAACAGTAAATCTTATCTTACAAGAAATAGAGACGCAGTATAAGTGCAATAAAGATGTCCATAGAAAATAGCTTTTCATCAAGAGTGTAAATCAAGTGAATCGCCCGATGCTCCCGTAATAAGTATTTAAGAAAGTGAAACTGGTTCAATAGAACTTGAATGCGCCCCTTAAAGAAAAACTGGTATTATTTTAAACAAACTCACTTTTCTTTTCCATGTTATGTATTCCAGCCTGCGTTTAGTAAAAATCAAAGAAATGTGCACATCCAGATACTGCAAAAAACTTACTCGTTGTCGCGAAGAATTATTCATTAAACTCACAATCAGTATGTCAATGGATGTCACAAGTATTTAGAAAGTATGTGATTCCATTTTAAACTATTGTAATAATTGCTGACTCAATTTTTTTTAACACAATTTTTGGCACCAAATGCCATTTTTCGTCCTGTCATGGGGTTTATTCTGGAAACAAAAAATTTTAAAATGGCACACAACTATGTTTATGGTTTTTCTAGGGATTTGTTAGGGATTTACTGGGGTATTGCTAGGGTTTTGCCACAGTTTCATAGAAACAAATTTTTAAATGGCACACGATTATTATTTGCGGACTAACCATTTGTCTATCGTTTCGCTTGGGTTTTGCTAGGGATTTGCTAGGGTTTTTCTAGGGTTTTGCCATTTGCCATTTCATGCCTGGCCTCTTTACGAGTGAATTATGGTTCTTGGATTCCTCTTGATCCGAATAAATTCATTTTCATAAATATGTCCATTGTATTTTAGGGGGAATGCGAATCCCAAAAATGGACGTAGATTGGAAAGTCCCATTTTTCAATGAGGTGGAAACTCACCCTGATGAAATACATACGTGCCGATCGAAAGTATATGAAACACGAAGTGGATGTGGAATTATCTTTCGCACGAAAATGGCACTATGCGACGGTATAGTAGAAATCATTCGACCGTAAGTGACATTTTGTTTCGGATGGATGATAACCCCTCTCATAGTTTTCCTACCGTTCCTCAGCAATTTCACACAGGTCCGATCGACATTTTGTTCAGGGATGTGGAAAATACACGGCGCGACAGTGTCCGATGTGAAAATTTCCTGTTGTTGAATGTCGAGTCCCCCTAGTTTTCTGCGTTACCTTTTTCGATCTTCATTACGAAAATCATCATATATCACTTCACCGCACATTCGAGATTTCAAGCCAATGAATCTCACTTTCTTTCGTGGCAGAAATTCTCAATTATAGCTTTATTTATATGATTACCACCTGAAAATGGCTTTTAATAACCCTAATAATTCTAAGACGGCGTTACTTTAATAAACAAATCTCTGCAGCGAAGGGACACATTTTATATGGTGTCAATAACACCTTCCCCAAATATTAGAAAGTCATTTGGGCCAAAATCTAGTCAAGGATATCCTGTTTTGCACCAAAGCGAGCACACTCTATATATTTTTTTCTTGCATTTAAGCTCCGAGAAATTTGTTAATAATAGCAATAATTAACAATCGAATTTTTTTTTCAACAAGGAAATGTTATACATAAAGTCTCAAAAATTGTACAAAATTACTTTGCCCGGTACCTTTTGTCGCATTTGCGATGCCACAAAATGGAAAAGAGCCGAATGGAAATGCTAAAAAGTTATAAATTATCTAAAGGTACATTATTGGTTTAACAAAAGACTTGATATCTCCTTGGGATGAAATAAGAAGGAATTCTTTTGTCAGTATCTACGGTAGAATTCTTTCAAGCAGCTCGATCACCATAACTCTAGCTCCCTTGAGGCGAAATTTATGAGGGAGGTCTGGTATCGGGGCTATGCAACCAACGCACGACTACTGTGTGCAGATTTATTCACGCCTCGAATCCTAGCCCGGTGTCTCTTAGCGTTGACGAGAGATACCGTCGTGAATATTGTCTTCGGCGTCGGGTAATGCAGATGGAAGAGCACGAGCGTAAATAAAAAACGTGATCATGAGACAGGTTGGAAAAGTAGAAATATGAAATATGGTTCCCAGGTTGTACTATTGTCTTATGCAAAGCAGATAGAGATTTGGAATATTTTGACCGTTTGGAGGTAGACTGAAACACGCATGGTATTCCGAAGTTACTAGAGCTGTCAAAAGGTATTTTTGATTCGTTTGTGGAAATAAAAATCGAAGGAAATAGAAATTGATTGATCGATCGATTGATGAAAAAGAAGCGAACGTATTGCTGATGTCAAAAGAATTGAAGAAAAAAATAATGTCAAAAGGTATAGAAGTCGAGTGTACTCCAATTTGTACAAAGACTAAATTCTAAATTCAATTGTTTAAGGGGTTAGGCCACTCTAGAGGCCGAAAAAATAGGCCTTTTTTGGGAATTTTTTTTTTAGACAAACTGTAAAATAAATCGCAATTACGAAAAAGGGTGTTCATTGTACATATCATCGACTGTATACACTAATTTTTTTGAAGCGATTACGTTCAAAATGGCGGCTGTGCAGCGTTTTTGCGAAGACGCCTCCGTTTTTCCAGGCCAAACTGCCGGAAACGCACCGCCTGTAATTTTTTAATTATAATAAGTCAGGTACTTTTTTTCGATTATATATTAGAGCAGCCGTAAAAGTACATATCGCTTTTTCGATATATCGATTTTTGACAAAATGGCGCACTTCTGAAAAAAATTGCCAAAAAAATCGTCAGAAAATTATTAATAACAAATGAACTATGCGATATAAAAAAGGTGATATGTACTTTTATGGGTAATGTAATTTTATAAATATATTTAAAATTTCAAGTTAATCGGTTGAAAATTGTCCGAGTTCCGTTTCCGGGAATTTTGAAAAATGTAGTTTCGAGATAAACGCGTTTGAAGTTTTGAGTAGTGGCTCGCTGGGGACCGGGCAGCCGTGTACTAAAATTCGAAAATCGAGTACTTTGAGATTTGTCCCGGCCATAATCTTCTGGGACATCATTTTTGAGATACCAAGGGACCATTTAAGACCAAAAAAAAATCGATTTTTCGAAAATCCTAGAGTGGCCTAACCCCTTAAAGGAAAATAATTGAATTCAGAATAATTCCACGTTTTATAAGTCTTCGAATAAAAAAAAAAACAATATTCGAGAAGAAATTAGGATCATTTATCACCGCGCTAAAGCCCGAACATCATTTCATTTTGTAAATAGAGCGTAATGAAGATTTACTGGAATCTGAATAGGGCAAAAGCGGAAAAGGTATCATTCCTCATAAAATTCGTTAGTTAAGAAATTCCTACGACAAGACTAAAAATGAAATTATTAGATAGATAGGTAGAAGGCTTTCCTCGTTTTAACCCTTTAACGTCAAAATTATGTCTTAGCGGAGGGAAGAGAAAAGCCGAGGAATAAAGTGGCTCAACTGCTGATGGAAACTGTAATGATCAATAAAGACTTACATCCATTCCCAAAGGAAATCTTAAGACGGATTTTCTCAGCGCAGAATGCTGTGATTGATTGATCCGCGAAGTAATGAATTAAATAATTTGTAAGTGAATTAAAAGGTGATCAAAGAAAGAACTTCAAGATAAAACGGCGAAGGGAGGAAAAGTAATGAAATGCTTGTGGCGGTCGAGGGAGAGACGAACAAGGCAGATTTATGTAGGAACGAGAATGGACATAGCGTCAATCGATGAGGTATCACATGGTCCCATAAGTTTCTTCCTTCCGGCTCGAGGCCGTACATGGCGTAGCGCGGAAGAAACTTATGGGACGCCCTAATGTAATTAAAAAAATATGATTGGGAAGACAAAAGCGAAAATGCATTGGAAATTTTCTTCTCGAAGTTACATGGAAATTTGGGAATGAAACTTTTTGGGTCACTGACTCGCGAAATTGTGAAAATTCAAAATGACGGATCCAAAATGGCCGACGGAAATTTCAAAAAAATACTTGAATTTATATGGAAACCAATTTCTAGTGGTATTTGAATTGTCCGAGTGTTCGAGTTTCATATATTGGGCGTTCTAGGGTGGGATGGTAAATGTATGATTCAGTTTCCCACGGGTTTCCATTAATACTGAGACCAAAAATTCCCTTTTCTCTCTTCCCCATATTTATTTTCCATTTTCCAGAGGAAATAAGGTCGATGGTAAAGAAAAAAAACTTTGACAATCCACAACATCACGAAATGTAAATATGGCAACAAAATTGTCCACTGTTGCTATTTTTCTAGTAAACCATTGCTATCTGAAGAATAAACATCCATTCAATAATAAACCGTCAAGGTAAATGAAGAACGCGTTGAGGAAAATTCCAATGGAAAATCTGCTATTTACATGTTGAAAACGTTGCGTCGCTAGTATCGACTGAAAATTTAAATGTACTTCAGTCCCTTGCAGTGGCATAATGTTGTGAACAGAATTCTGAGGTTGCATAAAAGCGCATTGAAATCTAATGGTACCTACAGATTCTCAATGGTCGACTACGCTCGGTAAAACTTTCAACATATTCTGACCAAGGTTTCCGCGCACTTTTACGTGACCCGTGCGAGTGCAGGATAAAGTGGAAAAAGCTCAATGCAAGTTTTCCCCAATTTTCTGGTACGAAAAAAAAATTGCGGGATTTCTAAAAACAATTTAGAGTTCGTCAAACAAGAGAAAATCGGTTATTAGCGACGAAAAAGAATCTTACACCGAAGATGAGCAATTTTTGTGCGTCGGATTCTGAGTCTACTTATTGTCAGTACCATTTGTTAGTCGACATTGTGTCCCAGAGCTCGTTGAGACGCAATGCAGCCAGAAATTGGTCCGAGCGTCACGGAATAAAAAAGGGTTTTTGTCATATACGATTTTTTGAATACGTAAAAGACAAAAATCCGTGGACGCCGCGTTGGGGATAGAACAAAGTTTTCCTTTGCCCGAACGAAGGATTTAAAGCCCATATTTTCCGACCCATGTAGTAGTTTCGTACTTTCATACGCGCCACTCACTACTGCTGCAGGCACGAAAATAAAAAGCTCTTTTGCGCAAAATATTCCTAAAATAAGTTGCCCAACTTTAGGAGTACGTTATAATAATAATAATAATAATAATAATAATAATAATAATAATAATAATAATAATAATAATAATGCGGTAGTGGTAGTGGTAGTGGTAGTAATAGCAGTAATAATACAAGTAAGAATTTGAAGGTTTTGATTTTCGCTACTTTGTTGTCCAAACTTTGGTCAAAAAGTGAAATTGAACCGGCAAAGAAAGAAAATGGCGTTTTTCGAGTGACACTCGATAAACGACTTCGAAGAGTTGGTGTCCACAATTTATTATTTAATATACCTACAAGAATTACTTTTTGTGCAAATTGTTTTTAATGTCTGACATAAGCAAACAGCAGCTTGGAGAGAGCAGCTTTGTCCCATTTTCGTTGAAATAGGTTACCAAGGAAGGTGTTCGAGGAAGTTAAGGGAACATAGCAGCGACAATTGTTGCTCCTATGCGACGCATTACGCCCTCGCGTGGGTAGGTCGTGCTGGGTCATTAGCGACCCTAGAATTTATTTTCCAGCCGAAAGTCGCTGAGTAAGTTTTTTAAATTCGAGAAAAGCTTCATTAGTTGGGGCAATCCGATGACCACTGCAGCTTTTCTTAGCAGTGAACTAACTCGAGGTACACCACCTCTTTTAATGGATGTACAAAGGTCTAATGTAAGAGGGAAAACGTGATAAGAATCTGGTGCATCTCACCTGATTGGAAAATTATGTTTGCCGAAAACGATTTTATTGGTCCAGATTAGGATGCTTTTTTAGAAGCCAATAGTTAACGATTTTCTGCGTATTTTTTAATTTTAAAGTTTTGCCAAGGCAAAGCAGCAAAAGCCCAGCAAAATTCTGACAAAACTCCGGCTTCACTGGAATATGATACTTGCAGAAAAAAGAAATTGTTGAAAGAATTTTTTGCGAAATCAATAAATTGTTTCAAAAGAAAGTACATTTTCCATACAAAGAGAGATAAATTAAAGGATATCTCACGATCAGTGAATACTAGAATCCAATGACGACGAGAGTAAATGAGAGTCATAACATGGATAACAAATGCGCAATTGTTAACAATTTTACAATTGGACGCGGCTTGATTGAACCAATGTAGATACGGAATTCCTACAAATTACCTTAATTTTTGAAAAGCACGGTTTTTGTGTTACTCCGTGCCTAAGTACATATATACATTTGTCCGCCACTTGCATGGAAAAAAAGTAAGTCAGTTTTGTATTACTGTACTCATTTAATTTATTGTCCTAATATAATATTGAGAGATGTGCTTTATTAAATTTATCCTGCATTTATATTATATTTCTATTGTTATACGAATTCCAATAAATCATGAGAATAAAAATTTGAATTAAATTTTTTTAATAAACATTTTTTTTTCTTAAGTTTAATATTATAAGGAAGTTCATTTATTTCAGATTTAATTCTATTTTTGCAAAAAATTAATTAGTACAATTAAAAGGAGCATCTTTCGACGCGGACCAAATCTTTGGCGCCAGAAAGGGGCTTCCCATTTCAGAAATCCAATTGGACCTTAAATTGACCTTGAAAGTCCCGAGCAGTAAAAATTAAGCTCTTCGAACTTTCGTTCAACTGCATTATATAATCGTGAACCAAAACCGTGGAGTATAAAGGTATGTACAAAATATTTTTTCCCCATCTTTCGCTCGCTCTTTGTTTCCAGACGAACGACCAGAAAGCGCGAGAGCGGAAACCCCGTTTTGAATATGCATGACATCAGCTTTCTTTTTCAATGCCGTCACCGAATCCCCCCATTCCCGTCCCGTGGCCGAATTAGCTCACATTTCAACATAACTTTGATGTTACTGGGGGTGTATATCTACCAACCCCAATAGCAAGGTTTCAGACCCGATGTTACATGCCCCGGCGTATGTGTATCGCTCTTATCCGTGTGACAACTGTCATCTAATGCGATAGAAGGGGGAAAAAGGGAGGGGAGGGACATTTCGAACACAAAGTAATTTTATAATTGCAGAAAACCAGGGAGAGGGGGGGGCAGCCCTAGGTGTCAAAGTATGGCTGTCGTCGCTGGGAGATTTGAAATCGAAATTTTTGGATTGCCATAACCTATATTTGCCACTGACTTCTGATAGACAAGAATAATTGTTAAATCTATAGATTTAATATGAAAATATAATAGTCTTAAACATTTCCCTCCCTCCCTCCCTGTTTTTTTCCCTTCTGGTATCCTAGAATTCGTTGCGCAAAAATTTAAGATTGAACCTTAATTGCGATACAGGTTATGTTTATAATACATGTTTTTGCGAAACGGTATGCACTACTAAATTTAGTAGTTCTGCCTTACCGATGGAGCAACTCCGCGAGTAGATCATAACCATAAACCAAGCGGTGGAAGGAGAAAGAGCGCTGGTTTTGTAGCCTACGTTCGGAATTGCTAGACTTCCAGCGCGATACGTCTAGTAGAAGTACAGGTTCTCAGGAATGCAGTCGGTGAGTATAAGAACACGCTCGGGACGAACCCCTCCTTGTATTTACGGAAGGAGTCAAAGACGACGGTAAAATGCTTTTCATTTTCCAAAGCACAATGCGGGACTTGTAATTACTGCGTATGCAATTTTAATTAAAGAGATGCTCGATTAAAAGCGCGTCGCGTCTCATTGTTGACGCGAATCTTTTACCATACCGTATTACGAAAACGGACTTGCTGCACTTTTTCAATATGGAATTATACAGGGTGGAACAGAGAACGTGCTCACCTGGAAGTTCTTGGTAAATTGCTTCATGTATTGACCAATTTTTAAGATAAATATTGTTGTTTTATTTAAAACAAAAATTTGCAATGCTCAAACAACTGGTTGGAAAATATTCTAAGATTCATCAAATCCGTCGCGTTGGAATTGACAAAATGCGGATGCAAAATTTTGACCGAACTTTAAATTTCCAAAATATCACTAGCAGCTGCTGCAATTTTATGGATTTTACGTCCGGATCGAAAGAGGGCATTTTTTGGGCAATAGAGGGCCTCAAAGGTCCGAGATCCAAACCACTCAGCTTCTGGCATTTTTTAATTCCATGAAGTTCCATGTTTCCCATGGACTCGTCTCCATTTTCCGTTGGATGTTTTATCAGGAAACGAGACGTATTCCAATAGCTTTATCGAATTTGACTGTTGAGAATATTCCAGTCTGGAGCTTTCTTCTGCAGCTTCTCTTCCCTAACTATCCTCCTAAACTATACTTTAAGAGGCTTTCATGCCTCAATGTGTTCTTCTAGCTGATTTCTCATTTTCTTAATGCACTTGCAGAAGTTTCTCTTCCCTTCCACTCATTTTAAGATATCTTCGTTTATTTCCTTATCGATTCGTAATATTCGAAAAATTTTTTATGGAGGGCAATTTTCAAAGAAGATGACTCTTTTATGATCCAAGCTATAACTTTGTATTCCAAACACGTGTTTTCAGGGGCTTCTTCGATCATTTTCAATTTCCAATATCCATAGTAATCGTTTTCTTTCTTTTCGAAACATTTTTTTTACTTTAATATGGAGTATAAGTAGGTGGTGAAAATTCGAGAAAACCCTAGCAGATTCCTAGCGAAACCTGTAGATCTCCTTGTGGGTAATTCAGGAAAAAACCTTTGATTATATAGATTTACTTCTCTCATATATAATAAATCTAATTAGAGCGATTTCTCAGAGATGGCAGTACCATTGCAAACCCTAGCGAAACCCAAAACTCAAGACTCAAGGCTCAATTCCATTTTTTTCTTCGAAGTAAATGAGTAACCAAGCGAGTCTGCGGGATAACATCGTACAAGTGCAAAGGTAGTAACAAGAAGAACAACGTCAACAGCGGCACAAATGCAGCAGCATCGGGACATAAATGGTACCTACCTAATTACGATGGCAACGAAGTGGAAGTGAGTTGCTTACTGTTGGCCGGAGTTTAAAATGTCTCGAGGGGTGGCTCAAGCTCCTATGAGATCCGCAAGCTCCTTTAATTTTATGCTCTTACGAGAGTGTATACACTGCAACCCTTGGAATTCCATGCCGACTGCATGTGCATGCTGAATAACAAAGTAAAATCACATAACAGCTGTGAAATTTTCCCTCGGTAACGATACATGCAATAGCTTTTCCAACGAAAATTACCCGACCTCGCGTTACAATGTAGTATCCTGCATTATTTTTTCTTTGATTTTACTGATAAAGCAGACTCGAACATAACAGTCAGCTCTTCTGCAACAAAAATGCAACAAGAAAATCATAAATTCGAAAATCACGAAAATCGTGAAATATTTTTATAATTTTTAAAAATGTTTTTTTTTTTGGTAATTTTTCCGAAAGAGGAAAAAGAAGAGTTCCAATCACACAAGGTATTACATTGGTCAAGTATGCACATATTGTAACTCTAAACATTAGAAAGAATTTGATGGAAACGTACTACATGGAGCGCCGCCAGGTATGGCAGTGAAACCTTGACGGTTTGAGTAGCTGATATGAAAAAACTTGAACCGTTTGAATTGTAGAGCAACGGCAGAATACTAAACGTTACATGGTTGGAGGAAGTTACAATTGAAGAGATATTAAACAAAGCTGCAGAAAAAAACTACTTCGGAGAAATGTTGTAAATGATCAGGTATTAAGTTGTAGAATCGTTTAGAATAATGTTCTAAATAATGTTCTCGAGAGAGAAAAATAATTGAGTGTAGTCCTAATGCGTTCCTTTTAGCGAATTTCATTGGTTGGTTGTTTACATGTCACGTGACCCTGAAGAGCTCCCCCTAACGCTTTGTGTTCATTTCGTTGTAACTCGCAACACAACCGACAATTTCGACCTTCCACGTTTCTTTTTCTTGTCCATGAGGACAGAAATCTTACCACTGACGAGTTAATAGTAATTCTTAGCAAGAACAAGAAAAGGGTCTTGTTTCCAAAAATATTGTCGATAAGCCGGTATTTAAATGGATGACTTCCTTAAAATAAAACACTTGACATATATATGCATATATACATACATATTACGGTGATGTAGTAACCTACTTATCATTGTGTATTTTTCTTTTTACAGTCACCGACACTATCGATGGATGGAATTCCAAAGTAGGTGTTTTCATCGCCTATATCGTCAGTTAATTCTTTCTCCCAAGGAGAATATCGCGCGGCAGTAGCTGCAGAAGAACAGGGGTTCGTTTTTATCGACTTGCGTGCGAAAAGAGTGGCTAACAGAGCGTGTGAGAGTACCGAAAGGATTCTAGAGAGTGCGCTGCCTGCTGCTACTTTCACCGAACAAAAGTATCCTTATTGTACCGGGGGTCTTCCTGAAGTTAAGTCCGCAAGACCAATCGCCAAGTTTATCAATAATATTGATATATATAAAATATTATTTATAAATTAGAAAAATATTATATATAAAATAAATACGATAATATATATATAAAATAGAACATTTTTATATTTCTATACAAAAATAGAAACAAGTGATTCGAGCTCAAAAATGGGTGTAAGTATTGAAACAACTGACCTTTTGAAAGTATTAGGCAGAAGGCGCTGGAGGCGCGCTACCGTATTCTTCTTGTGATATTAGTCGAAGGGGAGAAAAGAAAGAGTACCAGAAGTTTCTGAACTAGCGAGTGAATACGCTGGTACCTCATATATCGTATCGTTCTATAAGCACTAACACAATCAAATAAAAATCTTAAATAGTACAAGGGTTAGATAAATACCAACCCTAAACCCATTTCCTTTTTATTTCTATAATTAAAAAGAAATTAAATAAGAGTAAATACATACAGAGTAAGTCGCGAGAACCGGAGCACCTGCACATCCTCGTTTCCCAGACTGCTTACACTTTCAACGGTCCTGTGTTGCGCGTACAGGGTTGCCAACCGACTCCCAACGCGTTAAACGAACAATGTAACATTAATTAGTTACATTCGATTAATTACTCAATTTCATCTCGAACCTATGAATTACAACGAGAATATCGCTGAACCGATTATTTATCGAAATTGGGTCAAGTATAAATCAATTTAAATACTATTTTGGAAGTTCCACTTTAAGATATAAACCAGACATGTATATTAAACATTTCGAATTTAAATGTCAGAAGAATATGTTAGGGTCTCGGTACTAACTGAAAACAGAGTATATATAGAAATACTCTTGGGGGCATATTTTTGTTTAAATGTAGAGATATCTATATGCGCAAATACTTGTGTATCATAAAACTCTCCGCCAAAGCACAGAAGAATAACATAGCACAGAGGAAAAGCTGATTTCTTGTATTAAGAGAACCTTCTCCATTCGGAATGTCCTTTCCCATGGGGAGAATAATTTTTATGGTATATAAAAAACCAAATAGATAATACTCCAATAAAAAAGGAGTTTCTTCTTATTTTAGGACTTTTTTTGCCACGCAAAGGGCGGAATAATTTTATTCCGCGTATGACTTTTACATTTTTTTGTATGTTTCTTTTATATACGTGAATACGTAAAAGGAATATTTCACTTACTTTGAGATAAATTCAAAAACTTATTTATTCCCACACAGTGCTTTCAATACCTTGAAAAATGTGATCGCATAATTTTTATAGCGAGCATACGTTTTCATATGATTGCATCTCCCCTTTTATGTATCTCAAGTTGATCGTGTAATACTTGTTGTGGGTATATATTTTCGCAAAAGAAAATGTGTTCAAAAGTTTATCCCTACAAAGCAAGTTATAGCTTTTTTATTATAAAGAATTGTCGAAATATTTTGAAAACTCAGACAATATTAATATTATTTACAATTATCTTCAACATTAAATGCTGAATTAATAGAAGTGGTGCTAATTCCTGGGCAACGTCAGGTCGAGCTTGGCAGTGACGTTATAAAGTTATGCCTCTATTTAGTACCGACACGGACATTTTTTTTTATGAGATTTTCTTGGATCAAGTTTGTTAACGAGAAGGTTATTTAATTCAAAGTAAATGAGAGGCCTCTTTATAATTTCAGTCGTATTTCTCGCCCCAATTACTCTCTAAATTCAAGTAGCAGCGGTGGTAGAAGTAACATACGAGCCTCGCATTAAATTCTTTCTGAAAGCGTTTCAGATTCAATTATGCTTTATTTCGTTATCACATTCTTAATTCCGTAACAATTGTACGTGTAATTGATTTATGTGTTGCCACAATGTGAAAAGCGTATCGCTTCCACAAGATGCCATTTCAGCTACTTCAATGGGAATCATTATTTCTGATAAAGTCTTTGAAACATTTTTTAATTCTTTCTTTCAAAATCGTTTCTTCTATTTCTGCAATTTTTCCAGTCAATTTTTTTATATTTCTTTTGCAAAATAAATTTTACTTTTATTCAGATTTTTTCCAAAATTAAACTGCGTAATTTAAATTTTTTTCTAACGTATCTATTTTATTTTTAAATTCTACGTCAAAATTATAAATAATTTTTTCCACACTTCCAATAATCTAGTCACGGTATTCTATCACTTTTTTTCGTGTCACTTGATAATCGACTCGTCTTTTTTTTTTATTTTTATTCGATACCTCGCTGTTCGGGAGATTCTCAATATACTAGATACTCAACATTCCTCTCTACAATTTTTTACTATCGCCTACTTTCGTCTTTCACGAGCGCATACGTTCATTTTCAGAACCTTCCTAACGTTCATTTGCAATGTTATATAATGACAATGCAGCCTTTGGACACTGGAAACCTTCTTTCCTTGCGCGATCCTTTGTTCAATGTTCGCTTCATTGTTCTCATCTTTCACAATATTACTTCCTATGTAGCAGAGTTCCTCTGCTTTCCGTATACCTGTTAATTGTTCTCCACTGGATGTGGGTTGAACCGCATCAGCGACAAACTTGAGCAGTCTGATTTCCACTCTGATTTCAATAATTCTTTCCCTCGGATCCTTTATTGCTTCTTTGCTGATTGTGAGTAATACGAGACACCACATACCCTTGTCTCAGCCCTCGTTGAAGGTTCGCTTCCTCTCATTAACATCTCATTTCTATTAACGCTAATTGTTCCACGTGGAAACTGCAAGGTATTCTTCTTGCTCCGTAGCTTATTCATCTCCTCTTCCATATATCGAACATAATGTTCTAGTTAACGTTGCTGAATGCCTTTTCTCCGACGACGAGACCAATGTATATCGATTCCTTCCTTGTTGTTGTCTTTTCCATAATGAAATTGAAGTTCCATTGTTTATTACAATGACAAGAAATTATTCTGTTTTTTTGCAGGCGGTTACGTTAGTGGTCCCCTTTAAAATGATGCAATCTATTTATCTTCCAAATTTTCTCCCTCTATTGTTATTACTTCCGGTAATGATTCATTTCGCACCCCCGCAAAAAATGTGACAGAAGTGGAAAAATGTAAATTTTAGGGCAATACCAACGTTGAACAAAGCGGCACTAGCGGAATTTCCCCAAAGTTATTTATAAATTCCACTTGTCCCACTTTTTCCGCATGAAATTTGAGATTTTTTGGACACTATTGACACAAATTACGATTTTTCTTTTATTCTTCGACTTGTCTCGCTTTTCTCGCAGGAGTGCAATTTATTGTTCACTCAAGTCATTTATATCATATTATTATTTTTTCTTATTTTTTAAAATACGATTTGCTACTTTTTTCTTCAAATTAAAACCATAATTTCTTACGGGGTATGACATGTTTGGCCAGGAAGTGAAATACGAAACATACATATAAAATACTGATGGGTAATCTCGATGGACCAAAACGTACGCAAGGGGTTACATGAAAATGGATCTAAGGGGAATGGAACATTCTTAGAGATAATGGATCGACTTGGCTCAAGGACAGCCATGATTGATGAGCTTTTGTGCATGTGGCACAAACGTGACCCATGAAATATTTTTGGAAACTCCAAAATTCGGGTAATATCGCTTCCTTAACTTTGGGACAATGCTTCGGCTGAAAGATAATATCAGAATTTTTAGTAAAAACGAAACAATTTTTTCTCTACTTCGATTTTTTGCCATTTGAGGGTTCTTCCATCTTTCCATAATTTTCTACTTTTCTCGATAAACAAATTTTTTAAAAAATATAAGTTACGAGCTTCTACGGAATTAACATATTTTTTTTGTAAAAGTCGAAGTTGGTCGAAATCTGAGAATGTTGAGTCCATAAATGGGAACTTGCTAATTCAGCTCTTTTATTATACGCCGAGTCTCTAATAACACGTGCGTCCCGGCACTGCTTGGTCGAAAACCACTCCTTTGTTATTAGCAAATGTTTGTCGTTTTTCCTCAACGTTTTTCTTTCAGTCGATCCTATTGTCAACGATACTTATTTGAATTGACAGTCTGATTAGGCGACAGAAGCTCATAAAACGGTACTTCCTTCCAATCCCATCCTACACATAACCAGATCACCTTAGGGCGTGAAGCAATTTTGGGAAAGGTCAACGAGATTGATTCTGGTTTGCTCCAGTTTCTCTTTCGAAGTGCAATTTCACGATCAAGTCCGATGAAAAATCGAATTAAAAATGGTTCCCTCTTATTGCGTCTCGGCAATGAATCATAAATTGAAATTCAATCGGGTAAACTTCCTTCGCACAATAAATGACATTGATGAATATGGCTTTCGACGTTAGATTTCGATATTCCTAGCATTTCTGCTATCGATACGTGAATATCGCAGGGTCCGTCTATGACACTAGTGTTTTATCGGTGTGTCAAAATTTTTTGTTAAGCAATAGGTGACAACACCCATGCGCTTGCAATTTCGTCTGGCGGACCTACACGCAGGGGTTTTGCTAGGTCTTTGCTAGGGATTCTCCAGGGGTTTGCCAGAATTTCGCTAGGGTTAGAGTTTTGCCAGCGTTTTGCTAGGATTTTGCCAGGATTTTGCCAGGATTTCGCTAGGGTTAGGGTATGCGTTGTTTATTGACTTCGGGTCAGCAAATACTGCAAGATTCATTAGTGAAATAAATGAAAAACGACATTGCGTAGGACCAAATGGTGTTCAGATTCCGGCTAACGCAAGTACTCATAAAAGATTCAGGACCGGTGGTATAAAGATGGACGACTTTTTTCCTCCGCCACTTCGAAACAGAAGTATAAAAGCGCTAACGTGATAAAATATTTAAAGGTCTGACATATGCCCATTAACATTATTCTCGGAAACCATCGTTTTCTGGTAGATGCAATAAATACTGCCATAAATATTTCATGGTGTTTGGGACATAAAAGATATAAATGTAACACCACCTTACGAATTGCATTTTGAATTTATTGCCAGCGTCTTTATTATTTGCCGTTTTAGCGCCGGGTGATTTTCGAATAGGATCATGATTCCAACCTGTTACATATTTTTTGTATCGTTACAGGCGGCGATGTCTCGATCTCATCGAAGGTCCTTGCAATTACATGTAAATCCCGGTAACTCTGTAATCGCTAGTTTCCCGAGGTCCATGTTTGGACGTTTTGGAATGTCTGGTAGATCTTCCAAGTTATAGTTACTTGACTTATGAGTCAATGGTGCATTTTTATAACAAATTAATTTCTATGGCTCCACGTCTTGATTTAATTTAATAAAAAATATAATTTAATTTCGGTCATTGTTACTTTACCAATAACATCGAGTGGAAAAATGGCAGACTTGCCTAAATTGGGCCACTAAAAAAGCGACATTTGATTAATTTTTATTGTGAATCTTGTAACACCAAGACAAAGCAATTATTTTTTCTATTTTTATCACATTTTTCAAGGGAAAAAGTGGTACATGGAAAAATAATGGTTTATGGGAAATTAATACATCGTTTAAAATCGGTCGTAATACGAAAATGCTCGTAAAGTTCCCTTTGCATCCCAGACTTTTGCCATACATAGATACACTCTTACGAAGACTCGCGATGAACGAATCTTGAATAACCTCATTTTTTGGAGACTTTATTGAGTCTGGGAAAGTAATTGTCCCTTCGTCGCCCATTTTTTTTACTTATTCGCAATATACATCCATCCATCCACAAGAACGATGATCGTAATTTTATTTCTGGCGATATTTTGTTATTCGCCCTGAAAAGAATCTACTGATAAACGCAGTTGCTCCGATCTTTGCGTTAAAGTGTATGCACTTTCAAGTATATGCTAATATCTGCCACGGTTGAAATCCTACAATGTACGTGTATGTGTGTGCAAAAGAATATCTAAATATAACTTTTGATATGATATTGCATTAACACCAGCACCGTGAAAAGCTTCGGTAAACATCTAGATTGGCAAAGATCATTAAGAGGCCTCGTTAACGTCTCTTCTCACTTGATAGAGATAACTGATTTGATCGCGCACATTATCGGGACTTTTCAACCTTGGGTCGAAGCAAACGCAAATTCAAGAGGAAGAACCATTCCAAACTTGAATTGAGCATTATGCAACGCGATAAAATTAAGTGCTTAGAGGTGCATAAAGTAGCTTGCAAAGTAGCGGGTGATAGTATATTTCGCAACAATTGCGGAAAATGCGATTTCTCGTGCGCATTGGGAGGTGTGAGTTACAGTTGTTTATTTAACGCTCATCGGATACCGTCCCTGCCTTTCAATTGTTATTAGAACCATCCTAAACACACGGAACCAGAAGATGACATCTGTCGGATCTCTACCTTCCAACCCTCGTTTAACTTGTTACGCAACTTTGCGTCTCTATATACAATCCATCTTGCAAAATAGAAGCTTCAAGGGTCTTCGGTTAATTCCAAAATGTGGTTACAAAATTTGTAGAAGAAAAAAATATTAAGAACGTCAGGGAAGAGCCGCAGTGGGACCTCGATATAACAATCTCTCCAGGATTTAAAAAGCAGCTTGTAAGAATAAGTAGAAACGCATCGAGAAAAATTTTTCTTCCGCGCATACTCGTGCGCATTAGAATTACAACCTAGTCACGCGTGGTCACGTGGAGTTGGAGTTGAGGGGAAGATTGTTATAGCGAGGTTATCTTCTAGTGCGATTCGGCTTCTGATAATTATATATTTTTTTTTGAGTGAAATTGGAATTATTTGAGGTAGTGTTGTTTTTATACAAATGATAATCTGCTTTTTATGCAACGGGAGGTGCGTCGTAGAAGCCTATGGAGTCTAGATTAATAAGAGTTTTTCCTCTCAATTGGCATACAGGGTAGACAGTAATTATTGCTCATAATTACGGAAATAAGGGAAAAATCTCCTTTACAATTAAAAGGGAAGTGGATAGAAGTGAAAGAGAAAGGGGGGGGGGGGGTAGAAAGAAAGGAATAGAGAAAGTGGCTTGAAAGGTTTGAAAGGCAAAAAGTGGAATGGACAAAGAATAGGGAAGAATTGCTAACACGTGGCTTCCAGGGTCACAGGTACTCCAACGTTAAGTGTCGAAGAAAAACGCGTTATCTATTGACCTTATCACCAGTTCTATTACTTGAGTCATCACCAAAAGACGAGGATACGGACCTTTGCTTAACGTGTAGATGGTGAACGCTTAAAAATTCGATTAGCCTGTATCTTTTGTGGAATAAACGATCGGACCAACAAACTTGGAACCTCAAAAATTTCTATAAATTATATAACATTTATATTATATTATAACACCATTGTATGGAATCCGCAGCTTCATGGCTTCTCCAAAACCATTTTTGTATTTTTTTTCTGTATTTATTATTTTTTCAGCTTTCGGCGACGGTCCCAAAACATTCAATAAATGACCCTTATTATTATTATTATTATTATTGTTAATATTGGAGACTTAAAAATGATCGTCCGAAAGTAACTAAAGAACAGACTTTTCTTTCCTGCGCAAAAATAGGTGGTTTATATCTGGGTTTACATATACAGAGTGTCATTAACACGTTAGCCGTCATTTGTGTCACCGGTGACCGACTGAACTTTCCGTTCAGGCCGCGCCGGGTATGACAAATGCAGTAACGTATACAATTGCGACCCACGTGGCGCGAACATGGAGTCACCTAAGTTTAACGCGTTACTAAGCGGTAATTAAATTAAAAATACAGTTGGTACTCGCGTAAAGAAAAAAATTTCTATAATATTTTGTCACCATTACTCAGAAAATAGGGACCCTAGGGAAATTAAAAAAGACTATTTGACGCGCTTTCGGTTTACGAGTAATTTGGGGTAGACGAGTGCGGTGACTCAGCCTGTATATTTTGAGTCTTATCCAGTTCCTCGCGAAAAAAGAAATTTATGGCACTTACACGCGGATTTCTGCGTAAATAAGTGTACCATGGTATGTGTATTGTTGCCGTATCTGCAGCATCTCATGGCTTCTACGGTAGTCCAAGAGTACCAGTGCTAAGTTTTATTCTTCGTTTTATAGCATATTGCATTTTTACATGTTCCATGGCATACGGCGTTCGGTTCTAGGCGTTCCGAGTTAAATCTGTTTTATTGTATATTTTATCTAAGTCTGTTTTACTTTACTAAAAGCCAGAAGAGCCGTATCACCTGCGGAAATCTTCGTATACAAATCTATGCGTAAATTAAAGATCGGAGGGAGAAGGCATGTCCGGCCTCACCTCTTTTTTTAAACCTTTGCACTTCGAGAACATTTTTGTTACATTTGTAACAGACCCTTAACGCCATTTCTACAATCAAAAATCCAAAACCAAAAATACGGTACTATAATTGAAATAGATTTTATTGAAATAATTCTTCGTTGTTTAGTAGATCGTTGCATATACCCACGTAAAAAAATGTTATAAAGTTTTATAAAAATTATATAAAGTCAATTTGAGAAAAACTTGGTTTTACAAAATTGTTATAAAATTCATAAAATTTTCGTTTTGTAAAATTTTTATAAAATTATCATAAAATTTTAGCTTTATAAACTTTTTACAACAATTTTATAAAACCAATTTTTTATAAAATTGACTATAAAATTTTTATAAAACTTTATACAAATTTTTTACGCGGGATATTCCAAATTATTGATTGATTTATTCTTTTCTTCGACGTTTCGGTCTTCCCTTCCAGACTTTTTAAAGAATTTTCGAAGTCGCGAAGTATAACAATCCGTATAACATAAATTTTCTTGAAAATCACGTCGATAACACTTGTTCGTTAAATATATCCTCGGTTTTTCCTCTCCTTTGTGTACATATTATACCCATTCTTTTTATGACATCAAGCACAGTTTTTCGCGACAACATTGTGCTACCCCCCCTCCAAGTGTACAAAGCCCATGTATATTGATTCTTCCGGTTTGAGTGTCGTTTCTGTTCTTATTGTTAGTCTCAATGAAAACGTTGCTTTTCGCGTTTCCGCATTTCTGTTGAATGAAAATATTTCTCGAGCTAAGGGTCCTTCCGTTCTTTTGTCAATGGTTTTCTAGCCCTTACGATTTTTCTGGATAAGTACTGTTTCCTAAGAACGTGCATAAAATATCATTTTGACTAGTCATTTGTGTGCGTAAAGTACCAAATTACCACACTCGGTTGGTTAGCTTACACGCTAACTTCTCCCATTTAATAAAAAGCGTTTTTTGGGAGAAAAATAGAAGGAAAAAATGTAAAATCCTTTGACATTTTTCTTCCGTTCGGTACATCTCGCAAATCTGTTGGAACAATGCAACTACTGTTTCTTTGCTCGCATATTTTAATATTTCCTCCCGCACTCTATTTATTCCCGTTGCCTCGCCGTTCTTTAATCCGTGCATTCCACTTCCAATTCTGATCCGATAATGCAAGCTCGAGATCGAGTAAGCTCAACAATTTCCGAGGTCTTCCGTCTCTCTTGCGTCTCGCATTTCTTCGCGATCATACAATTCCGGGCAACTGCAGTTTTCGCAATTGCATTTTCTGCCAACGTTTCTCGAAAGTGCAGTCTTTTGTTGCACCACAACTCGTTCCAAAATTCCGGAAATATTGTACCTTCTTGTGAGCATCTACTGCATTTTTAATAACCAATGGCAAAATACTCCATCGCAACGATGCACAAATTTTGCATTTCTAGAGATTCTGACTTTCCTTTGTTAGCCTTAAAACAAGTCTACCCTTTTTTGTAATAAAATATGTTGCCCTTTCGCTGCCCTTTCACTTTGGTCCTTTCCCTGGCAAACCCTGACATAACCTCACTTTCCTGAAAAAAAAAAATACGTCTTTGACGAATAATGTCATTTCTGCATCAAAAGTGCAATATATTTAAAATTACGTATCATTTTTTAAAGAATTCTTTTCTTAAACAATAACAATTATATAACAAGCAATTTTTTTACGGGCATAATTTATCAATATTCGGATTAACATCGACCTGAAATTACGCATAATTACGATTCCTTCATTACGTAACGTTTTCTCCCTTGGAACGGCACTTCCAATGGAAATATACTCGACGGTGGAATTTAATACGTAACAGTCGTTTTCTTGAAATGCAAAGGACAAAAGAAAAGCGTCAGGTTTTATTGACAGCTTTGAAATTAAGAGAAAATACTGTAAAGTAAATAAGTGCGGTAACTTGAGAAAGATATGACAGGTACCTTTGTTACCGATGCCGAAATAGAAACAGACATTCTGTATTTTCCACATGAAATCTGCTGATTGCTAGCACATGCGCCGAAAGGAGAAAAGGACAGTATCGAGCCAGGCAGAACTAACTTGGTGTGTTCGTTCCTATGTCAGGAGGCTTGTTACAGCCACCACGTGAGGAGTGTCTTGCGTTTCCGAGAGAGAAGCGTTCCGGACTTTTTAGTGTTTAGATACTTGCTCTTCTCGTCTCTTCCTAAACTCGTTGTATCTGTTGTTTTGTGCTCGAGTGTTATTATCCCAATATGCGGCTGTCGCAGTGACACGAGTATTGGGAGAATAAATTGGAAATGGCAAAACTCGCACGTTTATTTCGATAATTCGAGTAAGTTTGAAATTGCATTCTCTTAATTTGCACGTTTCGCGTGTCAACGAAACTCAAGCGACTTTATAACTTAGGACTCCTTATTTCTTCGAGTTGCACATGCGTCCCGAATCCTACGGTCGCACGTTGCGTACGTCAAATTGACGAATTTCACACGCTCGTGCGTGCGTGTGTGTTCCTGGCACTTACACTCGAAAAACGTGCGATATACGAGTGAAGCGTGAAACAACCCTCCCCCCCCCCTTTTTTTTCTCTCCTCGAGCCATTTAAGTACATGCAATTTATTAATTAATGCACCGTCGTATAATCAGCGTATGCGTTAGTTCGTGCATTACCTGGGATTCAAACAGGATGTACAAGGCTAAACCCGAGAGAAGTGCTCGGGGATTTCAGAGGTCAAGGGAAACCGTGTAGAATAATAAAACGATAGGAATTATTCAAACATCGGAGGATAGACAGCCAAAGGTACAGAGGAGGATTCTAAGTCCATCTTTTGGCCTCTAATTAGAACTACAATTCACGTGCAAATGACGCACTCTAAGTATCTCGAAAGGTACTTAGGAAAGGAGGTCAGTTGGAATTGTACAGGGAACCTTTTTTTTTCCTTTTTTCCCTACTTTTGCCATGTACATTTAGAAGTTTTGCGCCATTTTCACATTTCCTGGCTGCAGGAAGAGGGAATTAATTAGACGGAGCGGTGTAACGAATTACAAATAAAATATTAATAACATATATGTCAACTGGTTCAGTATCGAAACTAGAAAGATTGTTATAGCGAGGCAATTTTTCGCCTTCCAGGGAGAGATTGTTATAAAGTGAAATTTGTATTCAGATATAAAACAGTACATTTAGATGTTTTGCGCCATTTTTAAATACTTTTACCATTATTGAGGGTAGTTGCTATTTATCGATTATTTATCCCTTAACACACAACATGGGGTCTTTCGTGCTTTGAACAAAGCGAAAATTGATTTTTTTTAACTGCGAATTTATGAATTTATTTTTATTCAAATTTCTAAAAAAAAGCAATAAACAAAAACGAATGGAGAAATTTTTTCTTCCCTAGCGCATACTCCTGCGCATTAAGATTATAACCCAGTCGCACATAGCCACGCAAAGTGGGAATTGAGGGGAAGATTGTTATAAAGAGGTCCTACTGTAATAACACTGTTTACAGGAATAAATATATTTGATGTATCTGCGACTAACGTAACACTTCAATCGATCGAATAATTATTATTATACACAAAATGTTTATGTAACATAAAAACATTTCTGTAGATTTCATGAGATAACGGAACGAACTGTATTGAATATATAAACAAGAAGAAATGTAAATTTGGTTAACTAATTATTTTTCAGCCCCGTTTTTGTGACCGAGATAACAATTTATCGTCGACTGATAATTATTATCATCTGACAATAAATCATCAAGTAACGACCAACTGTGTAATTTACATTAGAAAAAATGTAAACATAAATAGTAGAATATTTAAGTAAAAAATGGTTCTTAAAAAGACGGCGCAGTGTATTTATATTTTTTGAAAGGTACTCCATTGGCGTTAAAAAAGATGTCCCGAGAACACTTATCGCTCCGTCGGTCTTTCAATATTGCCGCTGTTACGCATTCTTTGCTAGGTCTTATGAAATTGAGTAAGATTGTTATGCAAATTCATTCAATGAAATTATTGTAGGTATGTACACATCTACGTATTGTACATTTTGAGTTTTATTTGCATAGCTTCAGCGTCTCCGTATTTCTATGTTGCATAAGAATTTGTATCTTCAGATCTTACTCTTATAAAATCGGTACGATTGAAGGGATAATAGATGGAGCCATAAAACTATCCCATTATTCATATGAAAAAGATAATATAAAAATTGTTAAAAAATCTTTTTTATTAAATAATTACCCAATTGAAATTTTAAACGGAGTTATATCCAATAGAATCAACAGTATTTATAATAACAACAGCGACGTCAACTCCAAGAATATTAACAATAATACAAACGATAATTCATACTACATTTTACCATACGTCAGATATCTATCCGAAAATCTTAGATCAAAATTGAAAGAATTCAATATTACTTGTCTTTTCAAAAACGATTTTCCTCTAACAAACTTTTTAGATAACGGTAAAGATAAATAAGGATGTTACTCTTTGTAAAAGAAAAAATGAAAATTCAATTTTTCAAAAAAGTGACAAAAACAAATTTCAGTTCCGGAACAAACTGTAAATTAAAATTGAAAACTGGACTTAGGCCACTTTAAAAATTAAACGGGTAATTTAAGGTCAATCAAGGTCATAATAATAACCAATAACCATTCGAGGTTGTAACTGCCAATTCGTGGTTTTTTGGGTGGTCACTTTTGCGGCAACAGCGCCATCGCGTTTTTCCTCGTAACCCAAAAATGATTGGAAATAGATATCAGATTTATCACACGTGTCTATTAAATCCGAGACTTTATTTATAATTCTCCTCAGAGCTATTAATCTTACAGAGTACTTAACAGTAATAAATAATTTTCCGCTTACATTAGATGTGACAGTGCTGCAGCAGGTGGGCAGAAACGTCAGACCGGTATAACTAACGATGAGATCCCTGCTTCAACGGTTTAAGTGTCTTTGGGACAATAGTGTCCCACTCCAATTACGGAAATACCATTGGAAAAATATTGTTGCTAGGGTTTTGCTACGACAAATATCCCGTCATGAAATTTATTACATTTAATGGTAACGCACTATATTGTGATGTGACTCCAGCTTTCTCGCTAGATCGATGAACATGGAAATTGAAAAAGTTCATTTTCATATATCGAAGTTGATGGATGGTTCTAACATGTACCAGTATGTTTACGGCACAGCCTTCAATGGCCTCTGTGCTACGTAACGGGAAGTGTGACATTTTACTGCAGTCAGAGTTCTCCAACAAATGTATTATAAATCCGCCATTTTGTATGCAAAAAAAGTCCATACACGGTGTAACAAATTACAAGTACCATATTAATGGTATATATGTCAACCGGTTCAGTGTCAAAGGGACGTAACGTCTATTCATGTAGGTGCACCTACCCCATTTTGCATTTTAGTAGACAATAGCGTCGCCCAAGCGGAAGATAATCGGAAAGTGGCAAAAATGGCCGCCAAAAATGCGCCGCGTACGTATAAGTGAGATTTAAAACCCGTTGATAAATTCTATGGCATGAACCGCGGTAACGTTTTCTGGAGAAAAATCAAATCGAATCAGAAGGTCTTCTTGAGATATCGCTGATGAAATTCTCCATTTATCGGTATTTGTGCAAGAGAGTCTAGTCTGGCTCTCGTTCGTCTCTATCGCACGTATGGCGAGAGCCGAGAGATTTGACATCATATATTTTCAAAAGCAATATCTTGAGAGGATTTTCGCATCAGATTGCGGTGCGATTATTTTGCGTCTAAACTCTTGCACTTTCCGTCATGAAATTTAACGGCACTCGTCTCAGACGTAACCTTCGGAGACCGGAAACCTCAAACCTTTTGTCAAGTTTAACCACAATTAAATTAAATTAAATTTTTCTGCGTCACGTTATGGGACACTTATGCTTATGGGACTTATGAGACTTATGGGAACTTATGGGACACCGTAATATTATTATAGATGATCAAAAAGCATCGGGTAATTGGTTGCGTGGGTATCTTTGATGTAGAATTTACCCGATCGTTTCTCTATTTCTCGTATTTCAAATAAATGAATCAAATTAAAGCATACTGAGGTTCATTTAATAGATTCATTTATATTTAAAGACGTTCCTTTGCGATGCAAACCTCATTAGTATATTATTCCCCCCACAAAAAAAGAATACTGAAAGACCCGACCGTTAAAAACTGATTCCCCTAAAATGTATACAAAAATAAAAGGAAGCCCATTACGCCTAAAGTGAATAAAAAAAAAAAAAAAAGTTTGACCTCTACCGAGACGGAGATGTTTGTCAAGAAATACCACAGTCTTGTGGCACTAGACAGTTTGGCGTTTGTTGCCGTGGTCTATTTTTCTCTGGATCAGCACTTGTTGTGTTTTGAAGCAAAATTAACAAACCTTCGACCGCATTCCGAAATTCGTATTCCATAAAAATATATTTACTGTCTTTTTAAGAGACGTTAACCTCCTCAAGGCCGGGCTCGTTAAGGCCGTGAAATTGAAAAAAAAAATATGTATTTGGTTTTTTTTTGTTATTCGCGAATTATCCACACTCTTCTTAAACACGGAAGAAAAAATTGAAGAAGAAATTGCGAAATCTTCGGGAACAACACTCAACGGTTATATTGCTATTCGTCAAAAAATAATAAACTTGAGTGTCCTTGAGGAGATTAATGACTCGACAACTGTCGACTATGAGTGTTTTTCGACGACAGCTCGGGAAAGTGCAGGTTGGTAATAGCGGGCTCGAATGTATCGATACATAGAAAAATAAAATTTGCAAAATTATAGAACGTACGGGTTTTTGTGGAAAAGACGTTTTCGGCGTTCTTTAAATAAATAAATAAGGTTTATTGGTCGTCTTGGAATTGATACTTTGCTCTAAGTATACATCAATTCGATAAAAATAGAGTCAAACAACGTAATGGACTAGAACATCTTTCTCCACCATAAAACAGTCTCTTATAGCGGACACACGGACAAACAGAAACACGAGTAAGACGAATGACGACACAAGTAGATATATCTTACGTGTAAAAAACATATTAATACACGTCTACGTTAGGCGAAAGGTGTCGATACAATTTTTTTTGTGAACCCTTAACGGTCTACGTGGGGTCTTTCGTGCTTTGAAAAAAGTTGATCTTTTTTAAGGATCCTGTTGCGATTTGGCGACAGGAATGCCATTAGTCGCAGCGGCAGTGAGTATTCGCCTCAAGCTCGCGTGCATTGGAAACTCGCCTTTATGCTTTCCATTATTTTTCCCAAATTATGTCGCATTCGTGAAAAATAAGGACGTATTACCAATATACCAAAGGACATATTACATTGTACCAATTGTACGGACAAAAAAACATAAAATTGATCTACTGAGATATCAAGAGAGAGAGAGAGAGAGAGAGAGAGTCTTGGATGTTTCATTAGTATACTGTCAGTAATTAAAATTTTCATGTAAAATGCATGTTTCGGTAAGTTTGGCTTGGTGCATCTCCAATTCAATCATGTTTCATTGTATCATTTACGTCAAAAGCATCAAACTTTGTCTGTTTTCACTAGCACGGTGGTAAACGCGGCGTAAAATGGTTTTATGCCAAACATAAGGTAACGTTAATAGACTTTTGGTTTACATTTATAGCAATACAGTAAAAGAATTTCTTTACAAAGCGGTGTTTATATCGGGAGACGTAAATGAATTCGGATACCTTCAAATAATATTACTTGCACATTTTTTTTTTCGATATTTGTAGAACTCCATTTCTTGAAAAAAAATTTCAAAACTTTAGGATGAGAAATTTGGTGGACATAATTTGTTTATGCTTTGGATTCTTACTAATTGACTTTCACATCTTTTGCTTATTCACTCAAAATTTTTGTTTGAGTCAACATTTTTTTAAAAGAAATACTTTCAGTGACAATAACATCTAATTTATAAAAAAAAGACCGTAATAAAACTGATAATTCTAAGTACATGTTGTCGAATTTAATCCTGGTTTCCTGATGCAGGAATTAGATTTTTTCGTTAGTTGCTGAATTAGTTACATGAGTTGACTCAATTACACTTTTTTTTTGGATCTATCCTTGTTGCGTGGACTCAATTTTGCTCGATTAACACTCACGGTCGGTAATTTTCTCACTTCCCTGATTGAAAATCGATTATAATAAAGGAATTTAAAAGCTAGTGGTAGCCGACTTCTAGCTACGCTACCAGCGCAAGGATAAAATTAATGAACCTTGTTTGAAATGATCGAGTTGGTAAAAAATTGTTACCTAAAATTTGAAAAATTTACGTTACAAATTCAGAGGCAAAAAAGAATTAACCAAAAATGCAGAATCAATCAAATTTGAATTAATCTATGGGCTTTAAATTTTACATCTATTTTTTAAAAATCTAATAAATTTCTAATAAATGGCACGATGGTAAAATAATGGCACGATAGCAAAATAATGGCACGATGGCAAAATAATGGCACGATGTTAAAATAATGGCACGGTGGCAAAATAATGGCACGGTGGCAAAATAATGGCACTCTTGCAAAATAATGGCACAATGGTAAAATAATGGCACTATGGCAAAATAATGGCACAATGGTAACATAATGGCACGATGGCAAAATAATGGCACAATGGTAAAATAATGACAGGGTGGCAAAATAATGGCACGGTAGCAAAATAATGGCACGATGGTAAAATAATGGCACGGTAGCAAAATAATGGCACGGTGGCAAAATAAATGGCACCACAAGGACTTAAAAATGGACCCACACAATTTGGAGCCACAATTTCTACCAAACGAAAAAATACCTTTGCATTGAAAATGCGTTTCCACGGTAACTCCGGCTCTTTGAAATTCACTGAAAGTTCTAGGTCTGTCGGTAGACATCAGAGCTGCGTGATAAGGTAATTTGTTTCACGTGTAGTTCATTATATCCCCTTTAGAATACATACATACATAATGTATAGAGCTAACCCAGCAGTGTCGCTAATCACTTTTGATATCGATGCGAGGTTAAACTTCCAAAGTAAGACAGGCGCTACATTCCTCTACGTGCGAAAGGAAAATGGTTCCTATTGTTGGACTTATATAATAACTACGGGCCTATAAGTATCGAAACGAGGAAGGCATTATACCGCAACGTATTTCTACGGTATTATTTTATATTCCGGACGGGGAATTATTGTTATATGCTGCGTAAGAGCGGGCGCCATTGTTTACTCCAGTTTTTGAGCCATTGTCCACGGCTGAAGGCTAAAATAACGATCCTCCAGGTACAAAAGTGAAACGTGTCGATATTCCCTCCATTGTTGAAATGTTTTATATGTGTCGGATCGACAATGGAAATTAGCGCCTCCAATTTCTTTTCGTTACAAACCTTTTGTAACGTCACGGAAATTTCGATAAACCATAGACTATGTAATGGAATAATATAAGTGGAAAACATTTTGTTCATTATAGCCTTTTCTAATCCATTTTTGGACATTTTGTATAAATTGGAATTGGGGGGGGGATTCAGATGTGCCATTATTAAACTACTTTTCATGTCTGTACTCTCTCATATGTACCTTAAGTTGCCCCATGGATTCCAGGGCACAATAGAACAGGATAAAAAAAAATGTATCAAATATCGATATTTTCGGAAATTACGCAGGCTCTTTTTGCTCGCTCAGCATTTCCCTACAAAATGCATAGAGAAGTGCACAACCATCGAGTACTATCGGAGTATTAGCCATCGTAAATTGAACACAAAGCAGATTATGTTACTACACGCCAACAATATCTCTTGTTGAATCTGCAGTTCAAGGTGCAACCCGAACCGACAAAACTGCAGTAAAAGCACTTGGAAAAAGATTTCAATGATGGTACTCGTCCAGGATTTAAACTCGTATATCCTGCAGAGTGTCAAGATTCGCTGAGCTACTGCGAATCTCGGTGTACTTTTTAGTTCCTAAATCCTATAAGCTCGACTTCGATTTCTTAAGTCTTCGATATAGCAATTTTCCACCTCGGCTCTCATCCCTTTCAAGGTCCATCGAATTCATTTTCCAGGCATGATTGCAATAAAAAATTAAAATATGTGCTCAGAGTTTGCTCTATAAGCTTTCTACAAGCTCGGAACGTTTTAAAGTTTCAGTTGAAAGTTTCTTTTCAATTTTTAAGTAGAAAACCTGCGTAAAAGAATTATGAAAATACCGTGGAAAGCTTTTATGAAAGTTTGAGAAAGACTCGGGGAATTTCTTTACATTTGAATAATTGGTAATTTATTGGTACAAATGTTTATACAAGGTTTGAAGACGAGGAAAATTGCCTTGATGCAAAATTGTTGCAACAATTTTGAGGAAAATCTAAGAAATAGGCGAAACTTGGGCAGACTTGGGACAGGCTTGGTACAGGCTTGGTACACTCTTGGGACATATCTGGGGCAGAGTTGGGACAGACTTGGGACATGGGATAAGAATTAAACAAGTTCGTTTGGGATTTCTGTATTTTTCATTTTTAATTGTTTGTCAAATTGTAATAACATTGAATTACAATTAATTAAAGCATGATTTACCATAAAAATCTTTGCAATCCCTGAAACGAATATCGCGAGGCCTAGCAAAGTAAGGCTTAGCCATTAGTTATATCTTTACGTTTCACTGCTTCTACGACCTTTGAACTCATTTCATTTTTCCGTTCACTGCCCACTCGCAATGTAAAAACGACTTTAATGCACACGTCATATTAAATAATGTACGTCCGATAAAATTGTCCGTGTACCTAATTTAAACAACCCGTATGTTTTTTTTTAACCCTTACAAGGATTTACTGAAAACCGCCACACTTTGAAACGGTACGCGGTAACTCCTGTTGTGTGCGGACCTTATCTTTGATCAGAGAATCTTTGTAAATATTGTAAATTACAGTGATAAAGTTCCAAAGCACTTTTGCAATTCATGAGAGACTTCGCTAACACCGCTTAAGAACTTTGTACAACGTCCCATTTGGGATCGCAGATATTATGTAAAGAGCAGTGTGTTATACGTATTCCGCAGTAAATTGTGCTTTGTCTAAACGTCAAATATATTTTCAGATTAAATAAAAATTCCTCATGTCACTGAATTTTCCCTTTAAGTGTAATTTAATGTCCTTTTATCAATTTCCCTGTAAAACTATTGTTTTAAGGAAATAAATTCAGTAAGGCCTCGTTATAACAATCTTCCCACTCTGCGTGGTCATGCGTGACTAAGTTGCAAATTTAATGCGCAGAAGAAACATTTTCTCTATCCCCTTTTGATTTTTGACCTCGTTATAACAATCTCATCGGGATCGAACAGTCGCCTTATAACAATCTTCCCCTCGATTCCCACTTTGCGTGGCTGGGTTGGAGGCTTAATGCGCAGGAGTATGCGCAGAAGAAAAAATTTATCTAGATGTTTATGTTTGTGTATCCTCTGATGTGTTATGTATTGAAATATTTTTTTACATTTGCATTTTATAAAAAAATAAATATATTATACATAAATTTGCCATCGATGTAGGCTTCATGCATAACTAGGTACAGATTTGCAAGCAAAGCGGAACAGCAAAACTAGTAAAGTTCATTCTGCATAATAAACAAACAAACATGGACTCCAGACATTTACATTGTTACCGATCTTTACATAAATAATAGTGTTAACCTAAGAACCTTTTGTTAACGTGGGCTGTGAATTAATTATTAATGAACTTTTCTCTACAGCAAAAGGTATAACTTGTGTCTTTAGTACGAGGTTGACCCTTACTCGGCACACAGGGGTCGTATGTACCCCATGACCATATTTCATAAAGTATCCAAAGGCAGGGAAAAGCTTGATAGGTATTTTTTTTTACATTATAACTTGTTATACTTTAAAAAGTACCCTCTGGAGAAGTTCCAAACAAAAAACAAGACCAGGTAAAAATGGTAAATAGTTGATACCAGCCCAACTATGGAGTAACCACTGACAAAATATAATTGTACCTACGTACGCGTAATACGCGAGAAAAAACCTTACAAGATTTATTTGCGGCAATGAAAAATACACACCCATCGATATCCCTTAAAGAATCCGAGAATCTTTTGATGTTCTTTAAAGGAAATGAATTTCATTCAACTTTCAGTGATAGAAAAGGTTTCTATTTTATAAAAGCCACCCACCGACTTTTTCTTCGTATAATCAAAGCCACAAATCCCAACAAGTTCATTTCACTGTACAGTTTCTTTATCCTGGAAAACGTTAAAAAGACTATTATTCAAACACAATATTTCGGTCACATGAACAAATCGAAAGTTTCCCAAGAGCGAACTTCATTCTAAATTTCCAAAACCTATTCCCTAGGAAGCAAAACGGCAAGAATTTTTCGTTTACTATTTTTAGATACAGTAGAACCTCGTTATAACGATCTTCCCCTCAACTCCCACTCCGCGTGACTAGGTTGTAAGCCTAATGCGCCGGAGTATGCGCAGAAGAGAAAATTTTATCTGTACGTTTCTGTTTGTATAACCTCAAATGTGATTTGTATTGAAATATTTTTGCATTTGCAATTTGTAAAAAAATAAGTAAATTATACATAAAAATATAAACGTTCCATAAATATGAATTTACGTTTCTTTTTGGTAACAATAAAAATTGTCACAAAGCTGCCGTTAGAGAAAGATCTTTGTCATTGGTTCCAGCGACACCTGTCGTAGGTTTTTCGGACTAACAACCATTTTATGATTATTAATTTCGCTACAATTTTTATTTAAATATTGTTGGAATTAGATTAATAACAAAAAATACGAATTTTCTTTTACCAGATAATAATAAAGATTCAAGAGCATAGGTTTTTATTTCGATTAAAAGATTAGAGTGTCCCATAAGTTTCTTCCTTACCGGCTCGAGGCCATACATAGCGTGGCGCGGAAAAAATTTATGGGACAGCCTATGAAGACGTGAAATACCTTTTCTTCTTGGCACAGTATACATATATATATGTATATTTGACAATTTTATGTCTCGTTCCCTCTCAAAATGATTTACAGAATTGACAATATATTTATTTCCGACAAACCGCTCGTTACCGAACGCGTGTAAACAAAATTTGACAAGCCCAAACAGACTTCTTTTGATACGCATTTTGTGTAACAGTTTACATCGGTGTCACTATATCTTTTATAAGATCCACGTGAATTTTTAAGCTGTCCGTTGAATGGCTATGGATTCATCGAGGTGTAAAGGAACGGGACGTCAGAAACACACACATACACACGCACACAGGCATACACTTATATACGTGCATATGTAAACAGAAACGTATACAGCGCGTACTCATCGATATTATTTTCGTAACGTTCCTGTGTTTACGAGTTTTGTATACATGGGCCGGTATAATAGCTCACACAAATACACAAATTTAATATAGAAGATGTCGGGAGAGTTAGGTTAGAATGACGATCACCTCTTTTATTCTGTTAAAAGAGACTTTCGCTATTTCCAGCTTATTCGCGTGGGTTTATCGTCGGTCTCTTTCTTTTCCCCTTTTAATATTCTCGTTTCGAATTGAATATTTTCAAATTGTTATAATATTTAATTACCACCAACCAAATATAATATTTTCTTCGGGAATGTTTCTTTCCCGAGAATTCGATTGCGTTCGATTAAGCCCTAACGGTCAGTGTGGTTTTCGGTAGCCATAACAGTCAAAATGGGGTCGTTGGGGTCACGTGACGTTTACGGCTGATCAAACTGTAGCGAAAATTCGGAAAAAATTCATGGCACTGGTTTTGGGTGTTTATTGGAAGAGTTAAAGAGTTTATTGAAGAAAAAAAAATTGTTTTTTGTTTTTATAAATTCATAGAAAGGTCGTTAAAATAAAAAATCAATCTTTTTTTTTCAAAACAGGAAGAACCCCATGTTTCTTTTTAAGGGTTGATGTTTTTTTTTTTTCTAATAAATTACTCGATACCAAATATTGATTTTCTCTTTAGTTGATTGAAACAAAGTGTTTCTTGAAAGCATCTATATACTATAGCTTCTCTAGGTTTCCGTTGTTAGGTTAGAAATTGCATTTGTCTTTCCTGCAAGCCACCCCCACCCCCACCCCCACTTTCATTATCAACAAAGGAAATATAAATTAATTATTACAATTAATTATCGTATTGGGATGAATTAGAGGAAAAATTTAACATGGCAAGGGTTGAAAAAAAATTGAATTTTTATGTACGACACCAACGTGGTGCCACCGGCGCTTGCCCGATAGTTTTCGCATGGCACCAACGTGGTGCCACCGGACGGTATAGTGTTAATACAGGAAAATAAACACAAATAAAGCGAAAATATCTAAAAATGCGAATAAACGATTGTTTTATGGGACAATTGAAATTTGACTGAATCCGCCCACGCAAAAATGTGAAATCCAAAATCCGGGGTGCGTTTTACGATAAATCACGAATTTTATTCCTTGGCCTTATCGCGAACTGCATTTTATACTCTTGGCAGAGATTCATTTCCAAGCGAATGCAGCAGCATCTGAAATTATAATAAATTTCGTGATCTTGAACTTGGCGTGTAGTTAAAGTTCATTCTTACGAAAGATATACGATGGTAATCATAAAGCACTCGCCTCTTCTGTCGCTCCTTGAAAGTTTATAACTTTGGGAAACAAGTTTTTTTGAAAGTGTGAAGATTGCAGTGTCCGAGGAACTGGAAAAAAGTCGCTTCGTCATTTCTTTTTCGAATTAAACATTTGTCATCTTGTGTCTGATGAATTAAGTTTCACGATAAATCGTAGCTTATCATGTTTCTCAAAAAGATTTGACTTTTTGACGAAATATTGTAAAAGCTCCCAAAGAAGTTCAAATATCAAATTTTGTTTCCATGCAATTTTTTTTAAAATACAAAAATCGTAACTTAAGACAATATTTGGTAATAAAAAAAATTCGGAATTATTTTGGAAGCATATTTTCAAGCTGGCGAGGATTTAAAACAATTTTTATTCAATTTAAACGTAACTTGATGTTTTTAAACAAGATTTGGTTGATCTTTTTTTTTTTATAAAATATTATAAAAGCGTTATTAATAAATCAGCAATATTTTTCCCTCAGAAATGTTTTTCAAAATCCTCGCCTTTAAAAAAAAAAGAGTAAAATTCTAATTAAAAAAAAATTGCCTATTTTTATGTCATTAAAATACAATATTTAGCCTCGTATGCGCGTATTTATTTTTAATTATTCGATAACAATAAAAATACTACAGTTACATACGAAACAAAACCCTCACCACTCATCTTTTTGCTAAATAACAAAGTAATGCAATAGCTATCATGTAGAAGAACCACCCCCTCTTGCACTAAACGTAATTTGAGTGCACAAAATTGTAATGAGGTTTCACACACATATGTACTTTTACACACACACATACACAAGCTCACACAAATTGTTTGTTTAACGATATTAGTTTCCACAGACAATGAGGTTCAAAAGAAAATACTAAAGCTACCAGTGCACCCCCAATTCATTAATTGGAAACGGTACAATTTGGCATAAATGCAATTGCAATCGCGAAGAATATTTGCAAATAATTATCCAATGGTCTGTAAAATGAGAATTCCATTCCGCACTACCGCTAATTAAATATTAATTAGTTTATCAGAAATTGTGTATACTCTGTGACCACATTTGACGTTAGTCCCTCATCACTTAAGTTTATCTTTATTTATTCAGGAAACAAATTAATTAATTAATTAATTAATTTAGCTGAAATTAAAATTAGAAGCAGAATTTTTTAATCGATTTTTAATTTATTTATTTAACTGGGAAACCTTTCAGTAGACACATGCGACTGTGACACCATGACCCGGTCTAGTACTGGTAAGCTTCTTTATGTCGAAGTGGGATTCCCTGACCCCAAAAATTATCACACAAACCCTAATTCCCTCTTATAAAATTAAGTTCTTGAGTAAATAAGGTAAAAGTAAATCTTGGATTTACATAAATGTTTTGTTCTTTGTTTTTAATTATTTATTCATTATATATTTATTTTACCGTTAATTTGTATATATATATATATTTTTTTTTGAGGAGTTGATCACTATAGAATTAATTATTTATGTTATAAATATTTTCGTCCCAATACGTTAAATAAATAAATATTCTAACTCTAACCCTAAAATGCTGAGTATGAAAAGAAAAAAACGTACATTTTCCAATTTTGTGCAGCTTCAAAAGGCAACGTCACAGAAGTTAGCTGTTCTACAAATTGACTCATGTCTCGCTCATGGCAATCATATATGCAAAAAAGTTGCCATAAAAACTGAAAGTTTCCTTTTCAAGATATCGTTGCAAAAAGTTGATTAACTGGAATGCGGTAAAAATAAATACCTAGACGGTTTCGATTTGATTTTCATAAATAGTAGCGAGATACTTAGACTCGCTAGGGTTTCGAAAATAAGAATTTTTTTTTTTTTACAATTTCATGGATGATAAATGGTCATGCCTCGATAAAGACCAAATGCAAATGCAGGTGCGTGCATATTATATTTATTACACGCGAGTCAAGTTTTTCGGCGCCTCCGTTTGCTGTTTCGACATTTTGAGCTCGGTTGCCATTTCCATAATCCTTGCAATTTCGATGTAAAGCTCTTGGAATAATATTTGGGAATGACTTTATTATCGAAAAAGGAGAAAAACATTTTTATTAATCGGATTTTACAGCATCTATTTCCTCAAAGTCAAAATTATTTATGTTTATCAGCGTTGCCAGCCGTAGGGTAATTTCTATAACGTGGCACCATACAAATTACCCTACGCCTGGTAACGGTGATTGTTATTTCGAAAAACGCGTACCGTCAATTAGAATAATTAATTAGTATAATTAATAGCATAATTATTAATAATTCTAATGTATCAATAATACTAAAAATACTATAATTTTTTTTAGTGCACTTGCATTCCAGTATTTGTGCAACCAAACTGTTGATTTAAAAACATTTTTTGAAATTAGGCGAAATAAATGGGTTGAACTTTCATCTCAATTTAGATTTGGACCCATTTTGGGGCATTTTTTGTAACCAAATTGTAGAAACTAAAATTACAAATATTTAAAAAAATTTTTTGTTTTCTTGGGGATGGACAAATTGTTGCTGAAAATGTCATTCGGCGCATCGTGATGTAACTTCATGTTAATTAACGGTTCAGGAAACGAAAGTTTTATGTATCTTCAATAACAGGTTTGTGCAGCACTTGTCTTCCATGCACAAGGTTGCTCTCCGTCAACAGACGTCTTTAATAGGTCTCAAAGAATTTTATGCATCATCCTGAGACCCAACACATGCCTCCTACATATGAAAATTTGAATACCATAGAAAATATCGTTAAAAAATTTGAAAAAAAAACTGCAATTTTGTAATTGATTATTAATCTTATATTTTTCACCAAATTGTCAAATTTGTAATTATTATGACAATTGCTGACGTTGAATTGACTTGGATTGAACTGATTTTCACAATTTCAAACTAATCTCGAATAATTTAATTATCTATTTTACTAATTCTAATTATTATTATTATATCAGTTAGGAATAATTATATAATAATTATAATTAGGCTAGGTAATACAATTATTCCTACAATTTTCTAAAAATTTATTGTACAAATTTAGAGGCACTAATTATTTAATTCAGAATTGACTCTATCATGGAAGTAGTTGGAATAACAATAATTGTAGTTAAAATTAATACCCTTAATGCCTTATCATTTAAATAAATTAAAATTAAATTCCAGCAATTACAATTACGAGCAATAATACCCGATTTCAAATAGTGACCTCGAGGTCCTTTTCTGAAAAGATAATTTTCTTCAGTAATATGGAAACCACTCAAGTGTCTCATAAAAAAATATCGCAAAGGGGAAACATAAAAGCTCTCGAGCAATTTTTTTGAAATGCGTTTCCCAAACAAAGTCAAGACGAGGGAAGCTACTTTTGCTTTCCGAGGGTGAAATTTGATCTCCCCAAATGGAAACTCTATCTTCAGGGAAATAGAAAAATTCCGACAATGACGTAAATTGAGAACTTGCGAATCGAGCGTCCGAAGCGATGAAAGCCCGAAACAAAGCGATTTTCCTGGATACGGTGCATTCCGGTGAAAGTTGATACCCGATTTTATGTCGTTTATTTTCCATCGATGACACAATTTTCTTTTTAGACACTTCCCGTGCAGTGCCCATTCCGTAGGCTCTCATTCAATATATGTCAGGTGATAGAAAGAAAAAAAAGAGAGAGAGAGAGAAGACAAAACCGTCGGCTCTCCCTTCATACGTTCACACTCTCGTTGAACAATTATCGGCGATATTCAGCTGCATCCCCGGAGATCCAGCGGCACTTACATGTATCAGCCGAGGCAAAAGTTATATATAAAACGGAATTGACCTTGACTCCTCGGGCTGCAGTGTGTGTTGCAATAAATTGCATTATTTGATATTTCATGCCACAGGTGCGGCAGACAAACACGATATGCAGGTCCGGTTCGGAAGGAGAGATAACCCGACGCCGTGTGCGCCTCATCTAAATGTCTCAATCTGTCTTAATGCTTCGCAAATTAAGATGGATTGCGTTCATATTCGCGCGTTCAACCGGAAGTAACATATGTCGACTGTAACGATGGTGTCTTTTTCTTTTTGGAAAATAAACGCATAGAAATTGCTGGCGGTTTAAAAAAAATGCATTTTTTGGCAAACGTCAAACCTTTTGACGTTTTGCTTTTGAGTTTTTTTATTTACTTTGGCCACGCCCACTTCCGGTTGATAATTTCCCCCCGAAATTGAATTAAGACAGTAAGAAAAAAATTTGAAAGTGTAAAGGCGAGTCTCCACCGAACGCGAGCTTGAGGCGAATATTCATTGTCTCGGCAGCCAATGACAGCGTTTCTTAGGCGTGGTTTAATTTTTACGTTGGCCACGCCCACTTTGGGTTGGCATTTTCCGCGCGAAATTTAAAAAGGACATAATTTACGAGAAATAATTGAAAGTTTCAAGGCGGGTCTTCAGTGCACGCGAACTTGAGGCGAATATTCACTGCCTCGACAGCCAATGACGGCGTTTCTTAGGCGTGGTTTATTTTTTACGTCAACCACGCCCACTTTAGGCTGATATTTTCCGCGGGAAAATTAAATTTGAAGTATTAGAACAATAGACGGTACAGTTTTAGAATATTTTACGGGCGTTACCCTCCGTTTGGCCCCCTAAAAAATTTTTCCTTGCACTGTAAGGATATAAATGGGGCAACAAGACTGAAAATTCGCGAGAAAATTCTTAACAAGCTTCTCAAATTCTTCCAAGAAGCTCCAATAACACATCAAAGAGAATTTCCAGGGCTTCGGAGCTACAAGTGGGAAAAATAATCTCTCCTCGGAAATTGTGGATGTTTCTTGAAAAACTTCGCAGTTTAATAAAGTTTGTAATCGGTATCGAGTGAGACTTTGTTTTTGGTGTTTCACACTTCGAGGTACCAATTTTCCTAAAACTCTACACTCGGGCTTTTTTTTGCTACGAATCGCGTTTTCCAAATGAAAAAAAAAATATTTTTTAGGATTAAAAAGTTGCTTATCATTAATGTCAGCATAAATTAATATTAACACTATGCCGTCCGGTGGCACCACGTTGGTGTCATGCAAAACTATCGGCCAAGCGCCGGTGGCACCACGTTGGTGTCATGCGAAAACTATCGAACAAGCGCCGGTGGCACCACGTTGGTGCCATGCGAAAAATATCGGGCAAGCGCCGGTGGCACCACGTTGGTGTCGTACAGAAAGATTTTTACCGGAACTCGAAATTCCCAAAATATCAAATTGTACCAATTAAAATACTAAAATGGTGGAAGGTGTCCAGTTCAAGAATATTTTATGGGAAATACTCACTGTCTGTCCCCTTACGACGTAAGGATATAAATGGGACGACTTTATTATCGGGTATCGGAATCCTGACGCTCGCTAAGCGTCGGGAGTCTCATTGGGAAACGTAGTTGAAAGTTCAAGAATTGAATAGAAAATTCTCAAATTCAATATAAAAAGTTTGCCAGAGAGGGAAAAGTGTGCTCGTTTTCTTCGGGCTTCCGCTTTAGTTCGATTTAAAGCAGCAAACTCTTCGCTCGAACTCCTCCTAGTCTTCATAGGAGAGTTGGAAGGTATAAGGAGTCTCTCCGTCTTATTTTAAAAAGCTCAAATCTTCTTCGGCTTTCCATTCAACGACTCGTCACTCGAGGTATAAAAAAAAAACCCCAGAACCATCCACTTTAACATATTTGAAAGGTTACAACCCCTACGCTTTTTTTTTTTACCTCTTCAGCTCATATGGCATCTAAGCTGTATTTTATGGGGGCATTAAAAATATTACGTAAGAATATTTCGGATTACGTTGAACGTTATCGTTTCTGCCTGCTGGCACTGGGAAACTTTTCTTTTATAGAGGAACGTTATTCCGCGGATTTCATTTTTTTTTTTTTCAATATTATTCCAGCTCCAGAACAAGAAAAGTATGGTCTTGTGTAACTTCGGTGTATTTAGACCTATCGTCTTTAACCGGTTCGGGATGGAGTCACTATATTTAGAATCTCGAATATTTCGAGATTTTTCTCAACTGGTGTGCACGATTTCTAAAAATCTGTTGAACCGATTGCCTTCAAATTTGGACAGCACGTTCAGTCAACACGCTTCTTTGGTTCGACCAACCAAAAAATTGATAGGTTGAATATTTTTTTGTTTATAACAAAACGATCGATCGATTTTTCTTTGGATTAATCGATAATTTCAGTTCAAAACGTCACCAGATCCTCAAATATTTTTTGGTTTTTTTTCGCTTGGTCAAACGATAGCTACATGTGTCTAAAAAAAAGATATTGTTGGATTTTTGTTGTAGGATTAATGAGAAACCTACAATCATGCACACCATTGCCGATTTCGGGGTGTGGGATGCGTATTTTTCGAGAAAATCGATTGAACTTTTTTTTTTTATGGAATGCATGATGAATTAATAAATCTACATGTCAAATTTCACCTTCATCCGTTGCATAGTTTTTTCACCAAAAAATTAGAAGAAAGCGGAAAATTTAGTGAAAAAAAAGGACATCCCCCCCTTAAATATTTTTTTAACAAACACTAGATTAATATTAAAATAAATAACGATATTATGTCGTTTTTCATGGAAATATAATATTTGCCCGTTTCCGTAAGGGACGAGATTATGCTTCGGATCCCTCAGGTGAAAACAACACTATTAAAGGCACTCCGGCTAAAAAGCAGAAGCGAGTATTTTAGCCGCACTTATTTGTAGAAGCTTCCGAGGGATTCTTTTGACGAAAAGGGTCTGGAAGGTCAATGTTGACCAATACCTTGAAGCATGTGTGTGGATGGCTCGTGTTTCAAGGGAGAGGGTGCAAGAAAGTCCAATAGAGATGAAATTGCGTCGGTTTTATTGACCGGCAATAAACCCAAAGCGATTCCTTTCATTTTGAAATTGGAAGTTGTCGGATCTTTGCTGACAATGAGATTGGTCAAATATGGGACAGGGTTGCTCAACGGTTGCTGGAACGCAAAGGCTTCAACGCATAGAGAGTTTTAGTATAATCTAAAAATCTGTAGAATGGGGAAAATTGGACTAACGTTAATTTTTTGGAAAATTTTTGGTCCGAGTATGAACGTGCGATTTTGCTTTTGACCGATAAAAAAAAATTTGGCTGTCAGTCAACGCGTCAACGCGCGAAATGAATTTGACTGGGTACGTGCGTGTATAGAAAAAAGAACGACCCGTTCGTTGAATCTACATATGAATATTAACGGTTCATTCTTTGATTCGTTTTTCTTCGAGACGCTTTAATCTCCATAACAAGGGAGTGGAATTGAACGGATACTCCAGCGCATAATGTTCTTCGGTATTTACAGGAAATCTTAAAGTATGATTCTTGCGACGAGTAACGTTCACTGTCATGAATCGTAAAGGCGTTTTACGATCGTAGATATTTTAGATCCGTTCATACAGAAATTGACTTCTGCTATTTCTTCCACTTAGTGCTTTGAAAGGGTGACGACTATAAATACAAGTAAAATATACAACCCATACGAACTATGGGTCCGTAGAAAATGTGTGGCTGCAAGGAATTGATTTGCATCCGAACGGTTACGATTACGGCTTTTGTTGGCATGTAAATGCATATCCGTTTGAAAGTTTCGAATTTACTATTTTGCAATGGTATTTTGATATTTTTGGTAATTCGGTATTTGGTAATTTGGTATTTGATAATTTGGTAATTTAGTAATTTGGTATTTGGTAATTTGGTAATTTGGTAATTTGGTATTTGGTAATTTGATAATTTGATATTTGGTATTTGGTAATTTGGTATTTGGGATTTGGTAATTTGGTGTTTTTGGTGTTATTGGTATTTTGGTATTTGGTAATTTGGTAATTTGGTATTCTTGGTATTTTTGGTATTTGGTAATTTGACATTTGGCATTTGGTAATTTGGTATTTGGTAATTTAGTAATTTGGTAATTTAGTAATTTGGTATTTGGTAACTTGGTAATTTGGTAATTTGGTATTTGGTAATTTGATATTTTGCAGTGATCCTAAGCTCGATCGTGTAAATCTTACCCGACTTATCTTAGGTTTCGCAATGGCTAGGTCGCGAAACCTTATTCCACGATATTTCCGAAACGGTTATGGAACGAGGATATTACACTCTTTCTTTATATATCCGCAGGGTTAATGGCCATACGTTTACGTATGTACGGCGCGGATATATTCGTTCTAAGGGTGACGTTCATTCGTGTCTTTTCTTTACCCTTAGGTCGCGAATCGATTCCCAGCTAATGTGCTGAGAATGCTCACACGCTTCGTATCACCTGATAGGAAACACTTAAACTGATGCATTAAAAGCGTACTCGTAGTATAATTGTCGTACCGGGGTTTATTAAGTAGTCTTCGATACGGGAGCGGGATAATTATTCCTTGTATGCTCTTCATTATGTAACAAAACAGAAACTAAGTTCAAGAGACTAACCTTTTTTCGTAAGAATTACCAATTTTCTAGAAATATGACACTTTTGTCAATGAATTTGTCAATTTTTTATAGAATTGACTGATTTTTATAGAAATTTGAGTCTTTTTCCCATTTTTTTTCGCAGCAACAGCTTCGTCATTCCGCATTTTCAAAATTTGGCACCACATTCGGGTCCAATATCGAAAAAACATTTTATCAAGAATTTTAGTGACAATCGGAAAACTTGGAAACAGATAAAAGGCACTTTTCCGCCAAATTAGCGGAACTAGAGACCTTCTGTGCCACGTAAATTGATTTTGTGAGATTGAAGGAACGAAGAGTGCAACACCTTTTTGTGCATTTGACGCTCGGCTTGTCAGAGACACCTGGCTTGAAATCCCGGTGAAAGACCTCCACTTTTCTTTGTCTGCGAGCGCTTTTACGGCAATTGCAGTGGCTCAAAGTTCAGCCGGTAAACTGTGGCCTGAATGGGAGACACTGTAACCATATAGTGACATATTTGCTTCATATCAACCCATGACAAGCTAGACCGGGGCGTCACACGAGCGTGTTTGCCATCCACTCCACAATCCAAATGTTTACAGTTACTCCAAAATGTCTCCAATAACCCCGGCTATTAAAACGATTTCCAACTTCGCTGGAAAAAAGGAACAAGTTTTATTTCCGATAGGGTTCATGGGGGTACCGTTCCTTCCGAAATTTTTCATGGGAAACCAAAAATGTGGAAGTGATGGTCCAAGATAGAATATTCGATTGGGATTCTTTCGTTTGGCGCCGGTATAAATCTTTATGTACGACACCAACGTGGTGCCACCGGCGCTTGCCCGATAGTTTTCGCATGGCACCAACGTGGTGTCACCGGACGGCATAACGTTTAGACAATTCCCGTTTCATGAACAGCCCCGATTCATTCCATGCCAGGGTTTCATCCGCGGTGATAATTACGGAAATAAAGGAAAAAATACTGACATTAACGTTGACAAATGTGTTCCGCAGCAGGAAGGGATCCAAAACCGCATCCCGATAGCATCGAAAAAGGCAGAACGTCACGATGACGAAACGATTCGAATTCAATTGGCAAATCGAGGTACCGGAGCCTCTGCGGACAGGATGCGTTTTCGACAGGTGGACAGAGGAGAAGGACAACACGGAAATCGAACTCAACTGCACGTTCAAGGCTGACGAGTGTGGTTTCTTCATATACTGGCAGAGTGAGGGAAAGGTAAGTTACATTTGAGTTACGACAAATGTGTACCGCGTGTGCCGGTATTTCACTTTCTACGCGTTGAGGTTATGTAGGTACCTTGAAAAAACAGGCGTTCACAACAAACAAAATACACAAAATATAATTATTAGGAACAACGTCAATTCGTGTCCTTTGCCATGACTGATACCGGTCTAATAGATAAATTTATTGAACTTTTGGACCAATAATAGGCAGCATTATAAGGTTGCACCTCATGACACCATATTGGCACCGTTATCTTGCGTCATACCCAAATGGTTTTGCTATACCGTGGTTTATGCGGAATAAAATAAGTCTGTTTATGCGGAGTTCATAAGATTCAGAGCATGAGTCAAATCCAACATCCTTGTTTGCTTCAGAAATTTCATACACAGACCGCGAATGCGCATGTATTTTTATTAACTTTCTCACCCACCTTTATACCACTTTCTTTATGGAGTTCCGTTACGTCTTGGGGAGGTTTATCCCGCGAGAAAACCCGTGTCATCACTGACGTCCACTAAATCTCTCTCTACCCTGATAGTGTAGCCTCTTTCGGTCCTTTTATCTCTACGACGACAAAACCCCGAGCTGGGCTCAACTAATTTAGGAGAATTAGCGAGGAGAAAAATATAAAAACCTTTTCCGTTCATAAAAAAAAGGATAAAAATAGAAATTGTGAATTAATTATATTACCCTTGGGTGATTTACACGAAAAAAAATTTTATACAGTTTTATAAAAATTTTGTAAAGTCAATTTGATAAAAAATTGGTTTTATAAAATTCTTATAAAACTCATAAAATTTTCGTTTTGTTAAATTTTTATAAAATTATCATAAAATTTTAGTTTTACAAACTTTTTATAACAATTTTATAAAACCAATTTTTTATCAAATTGACTTTACAAAATTTTTATAAAACTATACAATTTTTTTACGTATTCACTAACTGTTGTAATTTTTTTTGTTTTACAAAGATTTATTTATAATATTGTGATAATCCTTGGTCGATTTTTGGAGACTTATTTTTTGAAACGGAGTGGCTCAATTATCGAGACGAATTTCAGTGAATAAGCCATTTGCCATGCGTAGGGACCTCTTCCAACAAGAGTTGGGACGTTTTTGTGTTTTTAGAACCCAAGCAGAGCAATGGGGATTGCATCGAAGGCCATTAAATGGATACGCTGAATAAATGAATAATTTGTATTTGATTTGATCCGCGTTGGAAGTTTTTGAACGAGGCAGCAATATATCACAGCTGTGATTTACGGCTTTCTGCGCGAGTATAATGCCGGCTGTGTATAATGAAGGGCACATGCTAGGCTGAGTGTGTGCCATCCATTCTGTATGATGAAGAACACATATTTGACATAATATTCAAATGCGCTCGTCCAGACGGTGTTAGGGTATATATATATGCAGAAGCGCATTACTGATGCATATGGCGCTGTCATGCCGGACGCGAGAAAAAGATTTAGTTCCGACTTGCGAATTGTATTAAAGCGGCGGACGCTTATCATTCGGAATATTGGATGACCCGTAGTCCCTTCCAGTGTTTCATTATCCACGTGGAACACCTATTCAAAGATATGGTTCGTCTTGAAATTTCTCGGTCCTCAACTTCTAGAGATTTTTCCAGGGTTTTTTTTTAGATTTTATATAAAATGATTTGTTTTAGAGTTATTCATTTATAATATATTTCTTATTCTATATTTATTAAGTTTTTTGGGTTCCGTGATGGTATTATTTAGTTGTATTCGTATAATATTTATAACTTTTTAAATTTTCTATTAGGGTTAAACTAGGGACGTGCCAGGGTTTTGCCACTTTTTTGCCAGAGATTTGCCAGAGTTTTGCAATGGGTTTGCCAGGGTTTTGCCAGAGATTCGCCAGAATTTTGCAATGGATTTGCCAGGGTTTTGCCAGAGTTTTTCCAGGGTTTTTCCAGAGATTAGCCAGAGTTTTGCAACGGGTTTGCCAGGGATTTGCCAGGATTTCGCTAGATTTTATATAAATTGATTTGCTTTAGAATTATTAATAAATAATATAGTTCATATTTTATTTTTATTAATGATTTAGGGTTCTATAATTATATTATCTAGTTACATTCGTATAATATTTCATTCGTATTATAATTTTTTAATTTTGTATCAGGATTTGCTCGGCTATTGTCTCGATTTTGCCAGGGTTTTGCTCAATCTTTGGAAATTTCATTTTGTCAGTATTTTACACCCCAAAGCATCCCTGAAAATCCTTTTGCAGCTTCGTCTTTCCAATCACGTCACTCTCCCAAAATTAGAAAAATATATTAAAATATATTACGCAATAAAATTATCCTTAGGCGAGGACATCTGGCCCCGGACTCTCGGAAGTCTGGATTCAGTGTGGAATCAGTTTGTTCAAGAAATGCCGAAATGTGCAATTTTCGGTACCAGACTGCAGACGTTCCCAGCACCTTCCGGTGTTTTCATCGGTTTTATTTATTGGAAAGACGTTGGTTTTTGGAAGCCACAAATAATCGTATGCTCGGCGTTTTATCGATTCTCAATGTACACACCGGCTCGTTTTACGCAAGAAATCCCAATCGGCCGCGGTCGCTTGAAAAACACCAGCGATTTTTCTGCAACTCGATTTATAGGAACGGCTATAATCACGGCGCTCCATTAAAAAATTACGCGCCTCCCCATTAAATAAACGGCATTTCCAACTGCGCTTTCATCCGACGAAGTGGCACCTTCGCTTTTCTATACCAATTTTTAAAGAGCTCCGATCTGCCGCGTTGAAAGAGTGTAAATATTAATCTCGATGAAATTTATTGCATGTTCCAGGACGGTGACGTGATCGAACTGTGTCAAGTTAGCGACATACGCGCCGGAGGCGTACCCAAGGTGAAAAGGATTATCTACTTAATAAAATTTGTCCACCTATGTTACATGCGCTCGACATACACTTATGCCATACCGACATATGCTTTATGCTCACACCGATAATGTCTTATTCGACGCAGGATCCAAAGCTCTACGATAAACTCTGCGGCAAGCATGGCGAACAATTAGAAGAGAAAAGTTTGACCATCTGCTCGGGTGTGGATTACACGAATATCAATTACCAACATGTCGTCTGTCCAGATCCTGCCACTGCCAAGGTAATTGCAAAGCACTTCTATCGATTATTCTCGTCCACTTGTTCCTTCCATTCTTGTTACATTGTTCCTGTGCCATCGAAATAGGATGTGATAAGAAATAGCGAGTGATTTTTTTTTACGGATTTTTTTAATAATTTATATACGGAATTATAATTACTGGAATTAAATCACCAATTTTTAATGATCAATTATAAATGTTATAATTATAATTATTATTTTTATAATTATGAATTCTCAAATTTTAATTATCAATTGTCAATTATAAATATTATAATTAGAATTATAATATTGATAATTGATAATTGATAATTTATAATTGTAAAAATAAATGTATTAAAATTAGAATCATAATACATTTATTTTTATAATTATGAATTATCAATTTTTAATTATCAATTATCCATTATCAGTATTATAATTACAATTATTATTTTTATAACTATGAATTATCAATTTTTAATTCTTAATTGTCAATTATAAATATTATAATTAGAATTATAATATTGGTAATTGATAATTGATAACGTAATATTTTATAAACAATTTTTTTTTCAAATAACGTAGCAGTCAATATTTGATGGACAAAATTTTTGTTTAACTAAAAATTGACTGCTTACATAATTGCATTAAAAATTCATAAACCTTAAACGCGCTCATTTTTGATAATTAATTTCCAATTGCTTCCAAACGACGATGAAATTCAATTTCTACTTCATCCTTCACTTTTATCAAAGTTTGTTTTTTTATTATAATTCGATACACCCTTTTTATTCCATTCCCCGTGTTTTCAATATTTTCCGGTGCTGCTTTATAGAAAATCCCTTGGAAGTGACCCCATAGAAAGTCGACTTTGTATAAAAAAAAGTTTCAAATTGGATTTTTCTATGTAAAAAGAGACTCCGTAAAAGAAAATAGGGGTTTCCATTTAAAAAAAAAACAATAACTCCGTTTTTTTTTCAAGAATATGTTGTTTCAAAAATATCCAGGTAATAGTTTTTGGAAATAAACAAACTTTATACAACTACCTTCTATAATTATGTGTGAGTGTACGGAGATCCAGTCGAAACAAAAGTTTCCAACGCGTAGTCCAAATTAATTTCCCGCCTTAACTCGCATTAGCATAACTTTCAAAAACTATATTGCCGCTCAAGAGTACCTCGAAGCGCTTCACAAGCTGGTATTAAAGGTTTAACACTTTGCGGATGATCATCGCATACCCTTCCAGTGTTCTTCCCATCCCTTACGATTTTGAAAATTAAAGACGACTGATTTTCGAAGTTTTTCGTATGAATTGCAAATGCATAAAACTCGTTACACTTGCATATATATCCACCATAAGCAGCGGATATATGTTGAATCGCAACATTAATATATATTCAAATCCATGAAATTCCAGCCACCGCAGTGTCGAAATGAAAAATTAATTCTCCAGGTTCGTAGAAGGCGGCATTTAAAATTGAAACTCACCTGGAGATTACGGTGCAATATTCAAATGCGTTCGATGCATATGTTACAGAAGTTTTTTTTTTCTTATTCCAAATGTTCATTTTTTTATTCCTGGTGCAATATTTATTTTTTTTTTTCAGAAAAATATAATAATTTTATTTTTTTGGATGTTACGATTTTTTTTTGAATGCTATTTTTTTCGTGGGTCAAATATTTCACACTCGGTCATTATTTTTCAATACCGGTGAATGTCGATAAAAATCATTTTTGTGGGATTGGGCTTCGAATCCCATTGGAAGCATTTCCCATCCATGGATTTTTTTTGGAAGGGAACTCCCAACATAAATTTTGTCCTATCCGAGGAGGATAAGCAAGGCCCTTGGTGGCTTCGATTGCTCGTTCCTCGTTCTTTGTTACCGTAATAATATATGATTATTGAAAAAGTCGCCGAGGATTTATCGGTCAAGTAACCACGACGTTAGAAATTATCATTCACCTCGCATGACTGCATGATATTACAGATATGGCTAGACGGCATTCGACGTATTACACACAACGTGAAAGCCAACAACGTGTGCCCGCTGACGTGTTTAAAGAAACAGTAAGTTTTCAAAAATAATTATATACCTCTTCTTTCACGTAATTTATTGCACAAACATGCACTCGTCGAAGGAAGAATGTCATTACCAATAACGGTGACCGATAGTTACCATTTTCTTTGAGTCCTTCAAGTATAAGTATTAAGCACACGTACACTGAATAAAAAAAATTACAATGTAATAATTAAGGCACCAATTATATATTATATATTTTTACGAATTTCAACCACATTTACTGTTGTTCCAAATATTTTCATAATTAAGGCAATTAGAAATGAAATAATTAGTGCCCTTATTTTTCTCAGTGTGGCCAAAATTTAGGACGTCACGGAATTAAGATAAAGTTGATTTTTTGGCTACTTAGGGATCGAAGACACTTCAAAGTATTTGTGTATTTAAATTTGCTGCAATTTTTACGAAATTAGTGCCTTTGTTTTTTTTTTTTTTTCAGTGCATGTGCACTCATATTTAATTGAACATCCTCATATTTGAACACACATACAACCTTACAATTCTTCTTATTAAGGGGAGGTTCTCATCAAGCAACCCGAAAATGACCCTTTTTTCTTTACTTTTTTTTTTTCATAGAAGGAAGTAAATAAGGTACTGTAACTTTTTCACACATATGTATGTATTCTTTGAGTGTACAAAAAAATTTTTTTTATTAAAAAACAATCGTTATATAATTAGTTAAACGCTCGTTTATGGGACCGCCTCGAAAAAAAGTTTCCGCATGGTGGGAATTGTAGAGCCTCCAATTTTTATCTGAAATCAAAAAACAAAAAAGTTTTAGAAAATATATCGTATTCCTGAGAGCTTATACCAATAAAACCGAAAAAAATTCGAAAATTGACGAAATGGCGGACTTGTGAAATTTTTGAACCGATTTTTCACGTTTTTTTTTGCCCTTAAAATCGATATATCAAAAAAAATAATAACAAAATTAATGGTTTTATAGGTATAAGCTCCCGGGAATTCAATTTCCTTTAAAATAAGAAAAAAAAATCAAGTCGATCCCTGAATTAGTTTTTGAGCTAGGATTCCCACCAGTGTAAAAAAATGTCGTTTTGAGATAAACGCGTTTAAAGATTCGGTTAATTAATAATAATTAATAATAATAGGTTTCATTATTATGCTATAACTTTTTGAAAAAAAATTATTTCGGTCATACCCTTTTAGGGGCATATTCTACACATCGTAAGGTATCAAAAAAAAAAGCAAAAAAAAAATCGATTTTTTGGTCGATCTTGATGAGAACCTCCCCTTAAGTAAAACAAATTTTCTGGAAAATCATATTTCAAGCGTTGCGCTATTAAATTTTAGCTGGATGAGACTCAGGATGCTGGTGGATCCGAATGGAAAGGTTCCAGTGAAGGTTGTGGCGAGGACTTTCGCGTCTGGAAAGACAGAGAAGCTTGTCTATCAGTGCCTTTCCGACCTAGGCTTACCTAGTGGAAAGGTAATTTTTGCATTTTTTTTTTCAAAAATTTGATCGAAGTACCACCAGGAAATATCCTCGAAAATTGCAAATTGCGTTTGCAAATTTACCCATGGTACCGTTCCATTTGATTTATATACCACCGGATGGAGTTGACTTTCCAAGTGCATACGAGAAAAGCCATTTTTCTGTTGCAGAACGATGTGATAGAACCGGACGACTTTACGTTCGACGCCTTTTATGCACTTTACCATAAAATCTGTCCGAGGAACGACATCGAGGAGCTATTCCAGACGATGTGAGTTGGCTCTTGCAAACCCACGAGACAGTAACGTTTCACTTTCTTTCGTGAAATGCACTCCATGAGCTCGCTTACGGGGGAAAACACGTGTTCTCATTAACGCATTCTGTTGCAGAACCCAGGGGAAAGCGGATACGATAAATTTGGATCAACTGATAACGTTTCTGAACGAAAAGCAGCGCGACCCCACCCTAAATGAAATTTTATATCCTTTGTACGACGAGAAAAGGGCCATGGAGATCATTAATGATTACGAGCAAAACGAAAACGCACGAAATCAAAGTAAGATAGTCTCTTGTTGCCGATTTTTTTTGCCATTTTACCGATGCGCTCGAATTTTCTAATGCATGGACCAGTTTTGGGCTCCCTGTTTTTATTTTTTTTTTTTCTTGAAATCCCGATCACCCGTAAATATAGTTGACACCTCTACGATGCTGGCATCCTTTCAGAAACAATCACGTCCTTTCAGAAACGATGACGAAGGACGGATTCATAAGGTACCTGATGTCTGATGAAAATGCCCCGGTCTTTCTTGACAGGCTAGATGTTTATATGGATATGGACCAGCCCTTGGCGCATTATTACATCAATTCCAGTCACAACACGTATCTGAGTGGGCGACAGTTTGGTGGGAAAAGTAGCGTCGAAATGTACAGACAGGTCCTCCTGGCTGGTTGCAGGTGAGGAGATAACAAAAAAAAAAAAATTGTAGGTGTAAGAAGTGCATCGGGATGCACCTGGTAATTTTATTTACAGGTGAATTCGGGGGTTTTCGAGGGTTTGGGTATTTTTTGAAGCAGGTAAAAGGTTGAATTGTTTAATTTTTTTTCTTTATAATTTGGGTTATTATATTTAATGTTCAATTTTATTTTATTTAGTATCTAATTTTATTATATTTAATATTTTATTTCATTATATATTAGGTTGGGGAAAAAGTAATTTCGGTTTATCCCATTGAAAAACATGGGAAAAGCCGAAATTACTTTTTCACCAACCTAATATTTGACATTTTCTGTGTCACTTTCGAAATAAAATTCTCATTTTTAATTGTCATTATTGGGTACATGTTTTTGTTTAAAAAAAAAACAATGGACAAGGTTACCACTCGCTTTCTATTGTTTCAAACGGCGAGAGTTATCGAGGGCGTATGGTACAATACCGTGCAAACGGTGCATAATAATTTAATTGCACCGACATGGGCAACACTCTGAAGAAATGAATCTTAAGAACCCACTGTCTTGACCTTATCCGCAAGAGACGTCTATGGTGAATTTTGATATATTGTTTCATGCAGGATCCCTCCCTTTATGGGATTGTTATGGGGGTGGTTGCTGCAGCACCCCATAAATAATAAACGTACCCGGTCAAATTTGTTAATTTTGTTCGAGAACAAAAAGTAATTTCGTCTTTTAGTATTTTTAGAGCAGCAAAGTGTCAAATTAGTTCGAAATAAATATAAATTGATTATGTAATTTTTGGGTAAAATTATAACCAGTTTTTTCTTTCTGGGAAAATTCCACTAAAATTAGGTGATGTAAAAATTCAAATAATTGGGACTATGATTTTCTGGAGAAAAAGAAAAGAATTTCAAAGGAATATGGTGGAAATTGAGATTAAAGCACCTTTTTTTTTCTTTTTAGGAAAATTCTGCTAAAATTAGGTGATGTGAAAATTCAAATAATCGGGACTACGATTTTCTAGAGAAAAAAAAAGAAGAATTTGAGAGAGATATTACGAAAATTGAAATTGAAATACATTTTTGTTCTGTACCAGGTGCGTGGAATTGGATTGCTGGGATGGAAAGGGCGAGGACGAGGAACCGATAATCACCCACGGGAAAGCCATGTGCACGGATATTTTGTTCAAAGACGTGATTTATGCAGTAAGGGACACGGCTTTTGTGACATCCGAGTACCCGGTGATCCTCAGTTTCGAGAACCACTGTAGCAAAAAGCAGCAGTACAAATTGGCCAAGTATTGCGATGAAATTTTGGGTGATCTTTTGCTGAGGGAACCTTTGAAGGATTATCCGGTGAGATTTTTTTCTAAATTAACTCTATGCCGTCCCGGTGGCACCACGTTGGTGCCATGCGGAAAACTATCGGGCAAGCGCCGGTGGCACCACATTGGTGCCATGCGAAAACTATCGAACAAGCGCCGGTGGCACCACTGTGGTGCCATGCGAAAACTATCCGGTAAGCGCCGGTGGCACCACTTTGGTGCCATGCGGAAAACTAACGGGCAAGCGCCGGTGGCACCACGTTGGTGTCGTATATAAAGATTTATACCGGCGCCAAACGAAAGAATCCCTATTTCTACCGCGCTAATTATAAGTAATGAAAAATCCAAAACCAAAAACATAGAATCAGGATCGAAATAGATTTTTTCGATTGATACCAAATTTTTTTCAGACGCACAGTTGTCCCGCTCGAAAATAATTTTAAATTAAATTAAAATTCTAAAAGGTGTCTTTTCACACCTTTGGTGTGAAAAAATTTTAATCAGCATCGTCGTGTCTTGGGGTAACGAAATTAGCGATAGAAACAATCGAACATCGTGTCCAATTTCTTACCGGTCGCTTAGTCAGAAGGAGGGTTGATCTATCACGGGGGGCTTTTAAGTAACACACTTGTAGCAATCAATCAATCAATCAATCAATTCGAGCCATATAAGCACCGCCGGAGGTGGAGATAAAAGAGAGAAATGTCAAGATCATCTCTGTAGGATTTTAAGTAGAGGCTGGAGAGAGTAGGAAAATCGATTGAACTTGATTAAAATTTGTTGAAGTTTCCTACGTTACGATGAAGTGCATTATTACGGCGCATATTGAATCACTAAATGTGTCATTTGTGAGCTTTTCAAATAACTCGAGATTATCGATTGCTTAGCTCGAGCCGGGAGTCCCTCTTCCGTCGCCAAACATGCTAAAGCGGAAGATTCTTATCAAAAATAAGAGGCTCAAGCCCGAAGTCGAGAAACAGGAACTGGAGCTTTTCAAACAGGGGCAATTCGTGATCGAGGATGAGGTGAAAGAAGATGCCAGCGCGCCTCTTCCGGTCGTTCCACCTGGCGTCGAACAGCAATCGGTAAAGGTATCCTTAATTTCGTTCATAGCATGGCACCAAACTGAGGTGTTGAAAATCGGACAAATTCGATTTCCAGCGAATTTGCTTTTTTCGAATCTCGCCATCAAAGTGCGACCAGTCGTGGATGACGAAGCGTTATAAGTCCCTCGGACCACAGGAAACCCAATTTCCTAATGAAAGCCAAGGATATTAATGACCCGCTTCGTAACAGCCTCGCATCCCTCGCTTTTGTCCTTCGCAAAATGGCTTATCGGCTGCAAGCGTGAATTGTTATATTTTTGAAAAAATATCGAGCTTTCAGATTCATAATTTGATAATCGATATTTGGATTATCCCTTTTTTTTGGAAATAATTTTTTTTTTAAAGGATAAGTATTGATAGAATTTTTTCGACAGAATTAAATGGATGTTCGATTGGCTCAGCCCCTCATTCGTGTCACTAAAATAAATATTCAAATAAATATCGAAAATATAATTTGATTGATTAGGTGGAATTAATTTCTTTGCAATTTATCAGGTTGTCCCAAAAGTTTCTTCCGTTTTATTAGTAAGGAATACATAGACAACGGGTGCAGGTCGCGGAAGGAACTTTCGGGACGACCTAATATATACAAAATTTATTATTATTAGCTTCTTTTGTATTTTTTTTTCGTTGCTACTATCTACTATCGTGACCTTAAAGCAACGATATTGTCAAGAAACTGTCTCTTTACAATTGCTATACCCGAAAGTTGATTTTGAAATTTCACGATTACCCTTTACCACTCCTCTGTTATTTAACTTTCCGTTCACGAGCAGAAAAAAAGGTCGGGTTTAAAGAGTTAAGGTCGCATCTCATGAAATTCAAGGCTATTCATGTCTTCCTAACGGGGTCAAATATTTGCATACAGATGCAAAAACAACGTGAACTAGTTTGAACTTTTCTGGGCTCAAAATTCACAATTCAATGATGAAACTTCCATATCGTTCACAATGAACGGAGACCGGGAGTTGAATTTCATTATTTCGCATGGATATGGAAAAATTTGGCTTAAAAAAAAATCTATTCTTTTTTATTATAAATTTTTTTAACTTCTTTTGGATACATTTTTTTTGGAATGGATATATTTTTCCACAGAATGATTTACATTTTTGTCAATTATGGTAATTTTTACTTAGATAAAAAAATATATATATAAATATTTTTTTAAACATGAAAAGACATGGCAAAATATTTTAAAAATATTGTGCCAGATTCTGGACCAATATTGCAACATTGCGATAATATTTTTGAGGGACTCTTGTGATACGTTTAAATTTTTTTTGAATATTTGAATATTTGAATTTTTTCTGCAATATTTTTGGAATATTTCTGCAACACTTCAGCAATATTCTGCAATATTTTTGGAATATTTTTGTGTATTATTTGGGTATTACCGTATGAATAATACAGCAATTTCACGTCCAAGCAAAAATTGCATTAACAAAAACGAAGTATTGCATTTGACGTTGATCCAAGATTACAAAAAGCAAAAACTGAAATCATTGGCTCTCAATTTTGTTTATGGCAAAAGTATTCGCATAGAGCCTCGAGGTACAAGTACATAACGAACTCGAAATATTCTACTACTCATAGCAACTATCAATTAAACGAATTGTAAATTCATAAATTCAAGGAGATTTCAAGATTATGGTATGATATATGTGTATGCTCACAAGCGAATTGCAACATGCTAAGAAATGCAAACTGGTGATCCACTTAACGCACGCGGATAATCTTAGAAAATGCATCTACCAAAGGTATAATATTGAAATGAAATTGCTTGCTCTCCGTTTAGTTGTTTATTGAGACTAGCTGTCACTGGAAAAATTATTTCTGTCATCAGGGGTAATAGAATTTTTCGAAAAATTGAACTGAAGTGGAATTGCATTAACGAAGATTGCAATATTTATAATTTTATGGCGACACTTTGGTCAAACTTGCAGAATTGCTTATTATCATCTTTTCAATGTGTGCAGGAAAAATTCTAAATTCAATGACAAATAATGCAAAATCGTCAATTTACCTTGCAAATGATTCCAAACTTTTAAATGAAAATATTCTACGTTTAAAAAAAATATTTATGTATATATTTTTTTATTTAAATTTGTATTTAAATCTCAAATAAATATAAATTGTCATAATTGACAAAAATATAAATTATTCCGTGAAAAAATATATCCCTTCCAAAAAATTGCATCCAAAGGAATTTTAAAAATTTATAATAAAAAAGAATCACAAATTCTTATCGACTCAGTGCTTTGATTTGCAGCTTTTCTTATTTTCAAATTTACAAAACATGCTTTTAGAATTATTATTCGTATTTGGATGGGATTATTTTTTGAGGTAAATGACTTTAAACAATTTTATGTAAATGATTAAAGAGAGATACGATAGGATAAGGTATATGTTTTTTTCAATTGAAGCTAACCGGTGATAAAACCTTTTTTTTTTCTTTCAATACCCATACTTCATCCCAAGTAACCCTGCATCGGGTCAAGCATGATAGATATTCATAGATCTCAAAGAAAATAAATTGTAGCGACCCTAGTCTTGGAGTACCTTCAAGCAAAGGATTTCTTGCTTACTCCCTTTGGTATAAATTCTCCTTAAAAGGCCACTCGCTAAGTCCACTTGCAAATAGACTTCTCACGAATCCTCATCCAATGCTAAAGTACCTCAAGAAATAATTCATCCCAAGTATAAAGTTCGAAAATGACGAGTCCACTTTGTGTTTTCTACTTTGCTTCCAAGTGTGCTTTAAATTCTCTTTTTTTTAAATTACTACATTTTTAGAACCATAAATGGCAAAGTCGTGGGTCAAACTATGGTAAAAGAGCGTAATTGCTTATAATTTTAAAGATTGTCTCTTTATTGTCCATGATTGGAAGAAAACGATTTCGTATTTGTCTGAAACTCTTTTTTTTCTCCTCAGTACCCTTTCTCTTGTGAAATACCATGAGGTAATACGACATTACTATAGTTTCCTTTTTTCTTCTTCTTTAGGAAGAGACTGTAGTCGCTGAAATAGTGAATTCCATGGGAGCGGTTCAGCAGCAACAGCAACAATCCACATCTGGTCCAGCAGGTCTGGGAGAAAGTTTGGAACTTGCTGCTGTTGTCCAACAGCCATACACCGGTAGTACAACCAACGTGCATCCCTGGCTTTCATCCATGGTGAATTATGCACAACCCGTGAAATTTCCTGGATTCGACGTAGCCGAACGTAGGTATCGCTTTATCTCTCGAAATATTTATGAAATATCGAGAGATAAGGTAATCGCTATAATTCTATGCGATCCCAGTTTCCATATTTATATTTATTTTTATTATTAATTATATATTTCTATTATTATTATTATTATATTTATTTAAATCCCACTTTCTCTGGTGCATCTACCCGCCACACCTATGTTGGATTATCAAGAATCGGCAATCGATAATTTTCAAGTACAGAGAGTTCATTTTAGAAATTATTTTCTCCTGAAAAATAAAATAAATTGGTGACGAATGAGAAAAAACAATTTTTTTTTAAGTATTAATAATCGTTTTTTTTTTTTCATATTTCAAAGTATTCACTGTAATGTTATTTTTTTTCCAATTTTAAATTAAAAAATTTGTGACCATTACTGAGAGAAACCAAAAAGAAATTTCATTGCGTCAGTGATTAAGAAAAAATTTCATGTCTAGTGTTTTTGGACATTTTCGTGTTTTTATTATAATTACATGACTACGGCAAAACTCGTATTTGCACGAAAAAATTGTAAACGCCAAAAAGCGAACGAGCTCTCGCATAAAAAAAAATTAATTAAAAATTAATTTCTGACACAAATGATCTTTTTTGGAGAATTCTCTTGCCCGTATAAGCGTTTCATATTGCCAGCACATCCCACGAAAAGAAAATCAATACGGGAAAGATAAAAGACGCATCTCCCGTATATCACCAATTGGATATAATGATTCCCCATGGTTTAATGGAACCGTATTTCCTATGGTGAAACACAAAAGACCAGATATTGTTATTTACTCGAGTACGTATTTCCATGTAGAGGAGAAATTCTGTCATTTCTGTCAATTGGGTGCAATCAATTTCAGGAGAATTAATTCGAAACTTATTACCGGCGAATGCCTCCGGGGATTAAACAAATTGAATTAGTCTTTTGGTGGTCATGCGTCATCTTCCGTTGTATAAGCTCTCGAGGAACCAGCCCTAAATACTTATTGAATTATTCAAACAGAAAATAATGTCATTTGTAACGCGCTGGCCACGCATTTTTCTTCCAATGAAGTAACTCACGGTTGGAATATTTTTCTTTATCGACGTTTATCGATTGTTACACGCACAAGCGAAGCGTGGAGACTTTGGCGTCACGTTATTGTTACACCAGAATTATTATACGGGGTAATATAATAATTCTGGTAGTAAATAATTTTGATATCGGGAAGATTTATTTCTAGAGGAAAATTTATCGTGTGCTTCGGTATTAGGGTCCTGTGACGTTGGAGTTGATTAATTGAAAAATGATAAAATATCCAATGGGTAAATAAAAAATGATCGATTTATCAAGTCCAAGCGTGCGAACTTATTTTAGTCAGTACTAAACTTATGTGAAAATTTATAGAAAAAATACCAGGTGACAAAAGTCATGTCAATTTAATTAACGCTAATTGTTAGGAAATAATTAGACCAAATTAGTACCTATTTTCTCGCGTGATTTTATTTTCCATGAGATGCTGGAATTTATTTTTTTTTTCACTTTCTAGCAAATTTTACAATTTTTAATTATTACGTAACAGATACTTTTTTTTACTTTTGACACCCCCTTGCCCCCTTAATTATGTATTAACGCTTTGCCGTCTGATCGATATTCTCTCGTTTGGCGCCGGTGCAAATCTTTATGTACGACACCAACGTGGTGCCACCGGCGCTTGTACGATAGTTTTCGCGTGGCACCAACGTGGTGCCCACCGGACGGCATAGTGTTAATGTTTACAAAGTGTATTAATAATACGTTTCTTTACAGAAAAGAATATACACCACAACATGTCTTCCTTCTCGGAAACTGCGGGACTCAATTATTTGAAGACTTCAGCCATTGAGTTTGTCAATTATAACAAAAGACAGATGAGCAGAATATATCCAAAGGGTACACGAGCAGATTCCTCTAATTACATGCCCCAAGTAAAAATGAAAATCTTTCTCGCATTTCGACTGGATGTGAAAAACGTCGTTAGAAAAATTTATAGTTATCGACGAACCCCCTGTAATTCTCGTTACAGGTTTTTTGGAACGCCGGGTGCCAAATGGTGTCGTTGAATTTCCAAACTGCGGATTTACCCATGCAGTTGAATCAGGGGAAATTCGAGTACAACGGATCCTCGGGATTTTTATTGAAACCGGATTTCATGAGACGCGCCGACCGGAGCTTTGATCCTTTTGCCGAGAGCCCCGTGGATGGTGTGATAGCTACCCAGTGTAGCGTGCAAGTATGTCGTTAGTCAGACTTCGTAGCTCTATTTGTGGAGTAATTGTGGAATTGTGGAGAGTCGCGTGGGTCGTCAATTTGATGCTTGATAAATATGACAAGCTGCTCCGGATTCGAGTTCCAGCTAAATATCTTGGAAATTTCTGGTTCCAATTGCGTTGGATGTTAGTTTTATCGCCAATTTGGCGGTGGAAGCTCAGAACAACAGAATTTCCTCCGGAATGGAAACAAAAAAATGTACAATTTAATGAAATTTAATCGCAATAGTAACTTTTTACTGACAATCAGATGCCAAATTTATGCTGATTTTTGCTTTCAGTTGTAACAAAAAAAAACCTAATTATTATAAGTCATGGTAGCCATAGAATTAAATGGTAACTTTACATTCCTATTTCCTACAGTACTAGAATTTATTTATGCTTGATTTAGATTTTTTTTTGTTACGTGACACGTAGGATGATATCGTGACTTGATTCCCAGCGGAACAAAGAGGTTTCCACGTATTGTTAATTGACACGGAACTTAAACGTTTCCAATTACGTTTAATATTCCTCAATTTTAACAATATTTAGATATATAAGCGAATTTTGAAAGTTCGGGAATAAGAATATTTCATTAAAAAAATTGCCTCAAGAGACTATATAGTAAATTCGGGATACTGACAAATCCAAAACCAAAAATGTAGAATTATAATTAAAATAGATTTTTTAATTAATTAATACCAAATTTTTTACAGACACATAATTTATCTACCAAGCACCTATCGTTTGCGGATTTAAAAAAAAGATTAAATTAAAACACAAAAATAATTTGAAGATAAAATTCTAAAAGGTGACTTTTGTCACCTTTGGTAGAAATAGCGTTAAAAAATTTACTGAGGAGAATCTGCATTGCAAGAATTGAATCCTCTGATAAAAAAAAATTATATTATTATTAAGGATTGTTTAATAAAAGTTATTAATTCATTCACATTATTAATTTATTAACAATTATCGAGTTATTAATTTACCTGCGCGAGATTCCAATTTTACAATTTTTTTAATCGGATCTTTCTTTTTCCCCAACAGGTGATTGCTGGTCAATTTCTGTCCGATAAAAAAGTGGGTACTTACGTCGAAGTGGAAATGTACGGCCTACCAACGGACACAATTCGTAAGGAGTTTCGTACAAGAGTGGTGCAGGCTAATGGATTGAATCCTGTTTACAACGAGGAACCGTTCCTCTTTCGGAAAGTAGTCCTTCCAGATTTAGCTGCCTTACGATTCGCCGTTTACGACGAATCCAATGGAAAATTACTCGGCCAAAGAATCGTGCCACTCGACGGTTTACAATCTGGTTACCGTCACATTGCTTTGCGTACTGAGGCTAATTTTACCATGTCTTTGCCCATGTTGTTTTGTAACATTGAAATCAAGATTTACGTTCCGGATGGTTTTCAAGGTATTTCCTTTACTTACCTTCTCATGTATTACATATTTTCAGTATTTTTCCATCTTGCAACGTCTCTGGTAAAAAACAAAAGCCACTGGAATTTGGTGAATCTTCTCAGAGTCACCTCAAAACTCAGAATTTGCTCAAAAAATTCGATATTCGATTCATTTGCTATTAATTTTATATAAATCCTCTCCTAATTATTATTAAAATAATATTGGAAAATAAATAATAATCGACGTTGCGGTTTAAGTCCAAGTTTTTTAATGAATTTGGGCAACGTCTTATGGATCGCATTTATTTATAGAGTTCATGGATGCTTTAACGGCTCCACGAGCGTTCAGGAAATCGGAGTCTGCGGCACACACTAAAATGCGGGGCCTTGGAATTGAAGAGAACGATAGCAAAAATACTGCCGACTCCGCGCCGTCTCATCACCACCATCAAGAGCCCGCGAAACCAAGGGGTAAGTGTCCTTCCCTTTTCGTACCATTATGCAAAATTCGATGGATGACAAGTACCGTAAACTCAATAAACCTTGAATTTCGTGCTTCAGAGGAGATGAAGTTCGAACCTATTACAATGGAGTCCTTGCGCCACGAAAAGGGGTACCTCAAAATTATTCGCAAGCAACAGAAGGACTTGGAATCGTTGAAGAAAAGGCACCAGAAGGAGAAACTGACCGTTCAAAAGCAACAATGCGCGGCTATCGAGAAAATTATCAAAGGAAAGAAGTAAGGAGTCTCTCGATCTTTTACTTTTTTTCGATTTTTAATTTAAATTAAATTAATATTTTGGATTCGAATGACGCGAAAAATGGACGTTAGGAATATTTTATTGTACAATTTAATTTTATGCGAGGAAAAAGATTTTTCCAAGCACGAACAAGAGGGTAAAGAAAATAAAATTAGGGACCAGATAAGGGACACGGTACGCTTGGGGATTACGTGTTTGTAGTCGTTTAAGAAAATGCAACACTACACTTGGTATCTGGATTTTTAATAGCTATTATTAAGCGGATAATAATTATATCGGTAGTTCCATTTAACCCTTAATGGTCACCCGGGGTCAAAATGACCCCAACGGAAACTTTAACTAGAATTACTATAAGCTATTGGCGCCCGATTGGTCTAGCCTTCCCTCTAATAGTGCTTTGGGATTTCCTTTGTAAGATAAGGGAAAACCCTCTTGAAATGTCAAAATAAATACCTTTTTTGAAGCGCCCACTATGAAGTTATTTTTTGTATACACTCTGATATCTCAAGAATATCACCCTAAAATTTTATGAAAAAATATTAAAAATTGCCAGAGTTATGATTTTTTTAGTAAAAAATGGTATTTTTTACGGATTGCCTCCTTCCTGATTTTTTTTCGCCATTTTGAAAATTTGATAAAAATTTTTTGCGATGACGTTCTCATTCTAAAAAGTTCAAACTAATATCCTGAATTTTTATGAGTCGTTCGGAATGATATTGGCAACGTGGTGATTGTTTAATCATGGCTGGGGTCATTCTGACCCCGTGTGACCAATACGTTATTTTTAAAACGTGTGACCATTAAGGGTTAAAAGTGGATCGTTAGTACTTGTATTTGAGAGGAGGAAAAAAAAACACTGGAGGAATTTTTATAAATATGATATTTAAACAAGTGTGTGACGCCACTGAGGAACAGGAAAACGACAAGGAAGCCGGTTAATGAGGGATTTCACGCTTAATGAGCATCGTCGGCTCTAGAGTTATCCCTTTATAAGTCTAAGAATAGAGTCCGAGTATAGAATGAATGGGTCACCGGTGTCAAGCAGGGTCGTAAAGGGTTAAGGTTATCAGACCGCAAAGACTACGATAAACCGGATATACAAAGCGGATGGATAAAACAAGAGAGGAATTTATGGTTCAATGATAATGCAGGGTAAAGCCGATAACGCGAAGGCAATTAACCAGTCACGATTTCCTGAAAATTTGAAAAATTTCAATTTTGGAAAATTTTAAGACTTTCTCATGATCCATCAATATTTTTTAATCCATTTGAGAATGTTGGTGTCATACAAATTTGAAGGACACTCGACTTTTCACCCTCTTGGCATTTTTCTTTCGAGCCTTTTGACACCGACAACGCCCTCTTTCGGCTGAAATTTAAATGGAACATGATATTCAAAAAATAGTTGCTTATTTAACACTAAACCTACCATGGAGCGGTCAAATGACATTTTTGACGTGCATTTTAAATGACTTGATGACGTCACGATAGGTTTAGTGTTAAAAGGCGAGTTTTCATTGCACGCGAGCTTGAGGCGGATACTCACTGCCTCGACGGCCAATGAAAAAAATCTTAGAATTCCGTAGGGTCGTTATTTTGTCGCAAAATCAATTTTTCTAGACAATAAATTATTTTTGAATTCTATTTTTATATTCAAACTCAAAAATCATCGTCTTTCTCTGTATGGATATATTTTAATATTAATATTAATAATTTGATTATTTTTTCTTTTTAGAAAAGCCCAACTTTCGCGGGATCCGAGCGTACGACGCGCAGTGTCCGATCAAACTGCGCAATGGTCGCATCTCGCTGAAAGGCAACGCCGAGAAGAAAGGGACCTAATACGTGTCCATTTTGAGGAACGCTGTGCATTGATGCGTAAACTTTGCATAGCGGCGCAAACGTTGCAACAAAAGCAGTTGGTAACGAGGCATGAAAGGGAAATTAAGGAAATGAATGCCAAACAAGCCAGACTGTCGGTGGAAAGCATGAGAGAGGTAATGAACGATAAGACTTTAAAGACACGTGGTATCAAAGAGGGCAGACTTCGCGAAAAACAGCAGAATAATACGAAGAAATTCATGGAAGAGCGGAAAATTGCGCAAATGATTCAGAATCGTGAGAAAGAGAAGCTTAAAGTCATTCACGATAAGCAGCTCGAGGAGTTGCAAAAGGATATGAATGGGGTGAGTCCAATGAAAATAGTTTCCCCTAGAAGTAGCAAACGATTGTAGGAAAAATTGGATGCTGTGAGGATTTAGTTTGCTTCTTTTGTTCCTGGAAAATTTAGAAATTTATAAAAAGACGAAAAAATAGTTCCTTTTGTATATACCAAAGAATTACAAAACTCAATTTTGGTACCAGCTAAGTTTCCAATGGTTTTTAGATATTAACTGTAAAAAAGAAAAAATATTTCTGGTCATTAACTCTGCTAGTAAATTATGGAACTCTCTCTGCCAGTTAGAATTCGAAGTGAGACATCTTTTCCGGTGTTCAAAAAATGTTTTTTTGAGAATATAATCTCTGCGAGGCATCAAAAATTAACCCTAGCAAGCTGTTCTTAACACCAGTTTTGTGCTGGGTTTACTATATTAATTTATTATTAATTTTATTAATTATTGATCACCTGATTGTTTAGTAATGATTTCACCTTAAAAAATTTTTTAGACAATGGTAAAGACAAATTGGAAAAAAATCTACAAAAAAATATAATTTATGAAATTCCTTGTAAAAATTGTCAAGACGTTTATATCGGAGAAACTGAGACGTATGCTAAAACACGGTCTTATCATCACAATTACGATATTACTAAAAAGAAAGCTAGTGCAGGATTATCCAAACACGCTTTAGAAAACAATCATACTTTTGATTTTGAAAATTTCAAAATTTTAAATACAGAAATAGATACTTATAAAAGAAGATTATTAGAATCACCTGTTTGTTTAGTAATGATTTCACCTTACAAAATTTTTTATTAATTATTTTAATTGTATTAATTTTTATTACTCTATTTTGTTATTTTTACGTTATCGTTAATCTATTTATTTTTTATATTATATTACGTAGAGGAGTCTATTTCGCTGTTATTATAAATTATAATTATTTGTTTTGTATTGTAATTTTTATTTTCGCGCTTTAGAGGCCCTATCCCAGAGCGTGAAATAAATAACTCTAATTCTAACTATTGTAATTTTAATTCTACAAGAATTATTACAGCTGTCGATAAAAAATTGCAAAAGTGTAAATATTCGTGCTCCAAAACAAGTCTAACATTTGTAACGACTGTTGTTAAAGAAACAAGCTAACCCAAGAAAGGAAGAGAAGACTTTAATTCAGGGAAGGTTTCGTACTTATCGATACCTGTGATAACAGCATGACACCTATTGGGCTCTGGATTTTTTTTTTACCAAGCGCTGGTTATTCCTTGCTTCAAACTTATTTATTTTAAATATATACCGCGAAATTTAAAATGAAACCTGTTAACGGAAGACCATTTTTGCCATTGGTCACTCTGTAGCTGGTGTAGGATTCCCCCAGAGATAAGAGTCACTCGAATGCCTTGTTTAATCTTCACGAGCCAGTTAAATCACAATTTTAACAAAAAGAGAAAAGTGTCCCTAAAAATTGGGACAATTGTAACCGCAGCTTTTTTCCTAGAAATTCGATATCTTCCAATTTTCGTTCTTTCTCTAATCCCCCAATTGCAAAAGCCACTCCTCAATCCCAATTTCGAATGGACCCTAATTGGATCCTCATTAACATAATTAAATTCTACCACCGGGACACATTTTGTTAAAATTTACCCAAACTAAGCCAAAATTGAGAATGAAATAGTTTATGTGCTTAAATTAATTTCACTAAGTAGCATTTTTATTTTCTTAGTCTAATTATTTTTTAGTAGGAAAAAAACCACGTCGCTGATAAATACCACGACTGTTTGCAGATCATGGACATTTATAAGAACGAAGAAATTGAATACGAGTTGGGACCGAAGACGGAATTTTACGTGTGATCAGTAAAAATAAGGCGTCGAGTCGTCGTGATTCATTGATAATATATTTCAATAACGATACAGCAACAAAAAGTCGTCTAAACGTAATTTATATCGTTAACTATATTGGAATTGGGATCAAGTCTCGTTTTAGTGATCGTCCGAATAAAAACAAAACAATGAAAAAAAAAGAAGAAAAAAAACACTCGAACGGCAAGATTTTTTTTTTTTTTTTTCTAGAGCCGTTTTTCACCGAATAAGAAAACTAAATATAAACAGTACGATACTAACTAACGTACCTATAGCTCATCCTTTCCGGAATATTTTTTATAAGAATCTCATATTCAAGTCTTTGTAGATGAAACAATTGTAGTTTACAACACATACAAAACCATGTACACATTCGAGTCAATAACACGTGAGAGCAAGAGAAGGAATTAATTACACTAACAAGATCTACGAGTAATCTAATCTAGTCAAGACTTTTTCCTTTAGGTCATTTTGTAGAATAATAATTATTGTAAAGCGAAAGGGATACGTATTAATTTTTAATAAGATTTTTCAATTGTTGTTGTTTTATCGGATTTTATCGAACATTTCATTGTCGTAGAAGGAAAATTTAATAAAAAAAAAATTCGAACCCTTTGCACTCGGGCCTTTTACCCGGGACAGTGCCTATCGAGGGAGTACTTTTGAGAGCAAAGGGTTACCGATAAACTCTTATCGCGGATACGTAAACACGTATATGTTAACTATTACCATTACTATTATTATTATTATTATTATTATCGTATAAAATATGCGTTACATGTTTCGAGTCGACTTTGGAAGTTGAAAATGATACATTTAGAGAAATATCTTTATCATTGTCATTAAGTGCATATATTTTACTCTCATATTGACCACAAGCAGAGCGTGGAATTGTAAATAAATTTCTTTCAATGTGTCCTCGCTGGTGTGACATTTTTGGATGCGCACGATCAAGACTCAATCTCAAATTTGTTTTCTTTTTTTTTTTTTTAAATAGATTTGTGCCAAAATCGATCGCTTCTAGAATTCTTCGAAGCGTTAGACAAAAGACTTTTCAAGGATAATTGCGTAACATAAAAAAATAATAGCAGGTTCAGAAGGTTTTCTATTTTATGAAAATCATCCCTCTGCGTTTTACGACACGTCGTACTCCACTTTAGTTTTACACAAAACAGAAAGTGAAAAAAAATCGCAATGATTCAGTGCATTTCGTACTCGACTCCCACGTGGGAGTCTAGTGTTTAAATCCGAGCCACTTTTTTTTTCCAGTGCTTTTTTTACCGTGGTTTTAGTGATTCGGGGTTCACCTTAAGCCGTAATCCTTAAGATTGGGTCTTTAGTTATTAATGTGTCGTTAAAAAAATATGATTTCTGTGTAACAATTTTTTTTCAACCCGTACTCGGTACATAGGGATCATATGCACCCCAGTGACAAAAACCCTCATGATAAATAAATTGTTTAATATTTTAACTTGATTTTTTGAAAATCGACTTTTTAAAAAAAGGTCAAAAAATGTGTCAAGTATAATATGTTAACAAAAATATGCACAAACCAATTTCGAAATTACTTATATTTTTTAATATTCAATTTTTTCTTCAATTAATATTTTAATTTATAATTTATAATTTATTTTTCACAATTCAATGTTCAATTTTTTATTCAATTAATATTTTAATTTATAATTTATTTGTTGTAATTAAATATTCGGTTTTTTAATACTCGGTATTAAATTTTCCTACTTTTTGTTATGAACAATTTTTTTTTCTTAAACGACTTAGGTCAGAATAATTCCCTACCTCAATTTTCGCATATTTTTTAATCTTTAAATATTTGAAATTCGAATTAGAACATGTTTTTTTTTAATGCAACGTCACATCGCGATTACGACCCCTAGCGAGCGGATTTGCGGCTCAAGGTGGAAATCGAAGCTCTGTCCATTTCGAAAACCAAGTATTCAAAGTGAGAACTTTTTGTAGTGCGAAATCAGATTGATTAAAATGGAGGGGATGTAATTATTCGACTCGAAGGAATTTCTTTAGAATACAGAGCACAAGGAATTTCCTCGTTAAAAGGGGACATGTTTTGAGAAATTTAAAATGGTTTATATGAGATGTACATGTTACGAAACGAACTAATTAAACTAATTGGATGGTTCTATTTCATGATACTCTCTTATACGAAAGGCTACCAAAAAAAAAAAAAAAAACTTAAATTCAAGTCAGCCGAGAAATAAAGGAACCGTAAGAAATATTGTACATAAAACTTCTAAAAGAAAAGCCTAGCGTGATATATTGATATAGTATGAAATCGTTGTTTTCATTCTAATAATGTTATTTCCATAAATTATTTTAACCTGTATATTGACTATGTGACAAAAGAGAAATAAACAGATTGCTAGCTATCAGTTGATGTGCATTTTTTTATGATCCTATTATTGCTTAATTATATTTTAACATGTAATTACCTACATGTTGATTGTTATGGGTACGAAAAACCATGTTGACTTTTAAGGGATAATTTTTTTAACGCCCTTGGCATGGAATTATAAAATTATGAAATTGGCATGGAATTATGAAATTTAAAAAAGGAATTTTAAAAATTAAAAAGATCTCATGTTGACTGGTATGGGTGTCGAAAACCATGTTGACTTTTAAGGGCTAATTTTTTTTTTAACGCCATTGCTGTGGAATTATGAAAAAAAAAGAATTCTCATTTAATTTCTTTTTTTCGAAAAATTAAAAAAAGAATTTCAAAAATTAAAAAGATCTCATATTGACTGGTATGGGTGTCGAAAACCATGTTAATTTTTAAGGGTTAATTTTTTCTTGAACGCCCTTGCTATGGAATTACAACAAAAATTTTTTTTATTCAATTTCTTTTTTTTTTGCAAAATTAAAAAAAAGAATTTTAAAAATGAAACAGAGCAAATGAAGAAAAATTCTTTTGAATATCCTAGCAGCCACCTTTTCGTTAGTTAAATCTCTTGAAAGTTTTGCAACTTCAATTGGGTAAAAACAGACAGCGGCAATTACATTGTGGCATGAACAACCGTAATGGTAAATCAAGCAAGAGTTTAACCCTTTGCGGACGGAAGGATGTATTTAGTGAGAGTTCGAGTGGCTGTTTGCGGAAAGCCGTCCTCAAAGGGTTAATCTTTAGAATGTGTGCTGTACCACTTTACGTCTCGCATTTTAGGGTCGAAATCTTTCGGGGTAAATAGTACCAATCGCTTCCTGCATTTGATTGCTCATATTGTGTCATTAAAGTCCCAGGATTTGCTATGTAACTTATAACACTTTTTTTTTAAAAATGCAGGAACACCGAAAAATTATTTCAAATTCAATTTACCAATTTTTAAAACATTTAGTACCGCCAATTATTAATTTATCGTTTCCAAAATAGTAACAATCAATTACTGAAATAATTGATTGGCTGTTTGACAGTCGCATACGCTATTACTGCTTTGACTTGTCTTTCCGAATGTCAACTTTTCGGCTCCCAACAGTACTGGGTCCAGTACTGGATCGAAGAAACATAATACGTAGCGGTAAATTTGCCAGGGTTTTGCCGGAGTTTTGCTAGATTTTATACAAAATGATTTATTTTTGAGTTATTAATTAATAACATATTTATTATTTATAATATATTTATTATAACACGTTAATTAATGATTTTGGGGTTCTATAATTACATTATTTAGTAATATATAATTTTTTTAAATTTTACACTAGAGTTTTGCTAGGGTTTCTTTAAATTAAGAAAAAAATTAAAAACAACACTTTTAAGAAAAATATCAACCCCTAATATTTATGGAAAATCTGTTTGATGTCTAAAAGTCAACATTAACAATTTTAATTGTTGGCCAGAATTTTTCTAAATTTTAAGAAAATGATCAACCCTTAATAAATATGGAATGACTGTTAATGTTTAACAATGAACATTAATAATATTAATTCCTGGTTTTGAAATTTCAACTCGTGATAGCATTGAACCGAAGCATTCTCGAGACAGATACCATTGGTTTTGTAAAGTAACAAAGTTGAACGGAGCCGTAAAGTTTAGACAAACAACCGAGAGGACAAAGTTCTCCAGAATTCGCGTTAAAGGAATTCTGTTGCTTTCAACAAAGTTCGGTTCATCCAAGATATTTCATGGAAAGACCAAGTTCGAAAATTGCATTCTTCTTTTGAAGAATACCAGCACCGACTTCAAATAGAGTTTCAATGACTCTAATTTGAGTACAATTAATTCGACTTTAAACGAAAATGATGGAACGTTTCAAGTGAAAGTGTACGAATTTTTGTATATTCTAAATTTTCCAGCAATTAATTATATTTGAAATAAAATAATAAAAATAATGAGATTTTTTTATGATTATTCCCTTTTGATTTCTCAATTTCACGAATTTGTATTTTTTATTATGTTACGATATTTTATTGTTAATTAATTATTATTTTTGTAATAATTTTTTGCTATTAATACTTTGCTATTATTAATATTTTTAATTTTATATTTTGAATTTTTATATTTTTAATTATATTTTTAATTTTTAATTTTAATATCGAATGTTTGCTTTCGAAAAATTATTCACTTTCGAGTATAAGTAGTCCTGGAAAGTTTTAGTTAAACGGTAAAAATCAAAGACTCGTTATTCGCTTTTCGCAAAAATTCACGGTTCTAAAAATTTCTAATTAATCTCGATAACAGATGCGATACCACGATATTCTTTTTTTTCTTCTCATGATTAATAGTAGCTACATGCGTAATTGCCATAGGAAGGATACCACTTATGTATTTCCCAGCCTGTCCAATTTCTTCTATTTTGTCTCAACAAAAAGGTGCAGTCACTCATGCGCTTCGGACCTTCAGATAAATTATATATAAATATAATTATTGAAGGAAAAAATATAGAAAAAAAAAATAATAAAGTAATTTTAATGACATCCTTTCTATGCTAACTTGCTAATTATTATTTTTAAAAAAATTCTCCAACAGGGAAAATTAGTATTTTATAAAATAAATATTGTACGAATTATAAAAAATTATTAAAAAATTTTTTTTTGCCAATGAAACACCCTCGACTTATAAAATGCACTTTTAATTGAACTTTTACTGAATAACTGCTACATAAAAAAAAGAGGAAATTACAAAAAGGAAAAATCTAAGGCTTTTCTTGCACGTTCGACGTAAAAACAAAGATACAAATGTAACTTTATAAAAAAGTTTCGACACAAGTGTATTCATTCTTGAAGGTGTAAACACACACACACAGACACACATAAAGAGATAGTAGTTACCGCGCGATATTGCACATAATCCAACACTTTTAATGAGTTTTCTTGAGTTCCTCTGTGTTCTCTAAAGTCAAACTCTGATTACGATGGAAATGTCTACAAGCGTCAGGAGTGTTAGAAATTTGTTGCGAAACCATTAAAAGTTTCCACGAATGAATATGCCCATTCTGTGTTTCCATTTAGAACTTTATAATTTCTTGAACTCCGTAAAGAGTTCAACAAATTTCACGCAATACATTAAACTACGATAATTAAATAAAACTATATAGCTGAGCAAAAAGGTGCATACAGCTTCAATCCTTTTGCACCTTCCCGGGCACCTTTTTTCAAGTCGTTGGAGAGGTTTGATTACTTCTCGGGAGTGTAACGTTACGCTTGTGTACTTTTAATTCTACAATTTTTAACGATTAATTATTGTTTTTTAATAATTTGAAGATTTAGTCGATTTCTGATACAGTTTTTTCTTGAAATTTCCAAGATTTTGCCGAGACAAGTGGTATTTCAGAAATTCATTCAAATTTAGTTGAAATTACTAGAATTTATTTGATATTTTTTAATTAAAAGAAATTACGCGAATTTATTTATTTATTAATTTTGGATTATTATTTTTTCTTAACATTCAAAATATTGGTAATTATAATTTTATAATTACATTATAAAATTATAAATTTTCAATCTTATTTATTTCTTACCAATTTTACTACAAATATAAGTTTAGATTATATTTTTCGTCTTTCCAATTGAAATTTCAAAAACTTATTTTTTGGAATTCAATTTTAAAAAATCGAGGTACTGGATATTTTTAAAGATATTTTAATTCTACAATTTTTAACGATTAATTAAAGTGTTTTAATCATTTTTTCTTAATATTCAAAATATTGTTAATTATAATTTTCTAATTATATTATAAAATTATAAATTTTCAATCTTATTTATTTCTTACCAATTTTACTACAAATATAAGTTTAGATTATATTTTTCGTCTTTCCAATTGAAATTTAAAAAACTGATTTTTTGGAATTGAATTTTTAAAAATCGAGGTACTGGATATTTTTAAATTATTACCGACATCCGACAATGTCTTTTGCGTTTGGAAAGAAGACGAAAATATTATTTATAATGAATCTGAAAAATTATTATTTCGATTAGACTAATTGGCACTCAAAATTATTAATTTCTGTCTTTTTCTTCCTTCTTACCATCAAATACATATATTGGCAGTTAACTTTGAGACCTCCCGTATAAGTAAAGTGCTGGAAAAGCAGCTTCTTATCGAGGTAATATCCTACACTCGCAATCGTAAACATAAAGGTTGAAAAAATGGAAAAACGAAGCTTGAACGGAGTAAGCTCCGGATATGATATTGAAAGCAGTAAAATTAAAACTTTCGAATTGCTGGAACGTTAAATTCTTATCTTCGCATTCTTAATCGGAATACGAATTTTTTTTTAAAGAGCTTCGAAGGTATGGTAACCTCAATTTTTATATTTTTAATGAAAATCTTTGCTGTAATTTTTATAAATTAACAGTTTCCTTACCCTGTTGCATTGATAAAGAATTATTAATTAATTATTAATGTGGCAAAAGTAGCAATCGTCCACGTAGACGAAATTTCAATTTCCATCCAATTTTTGAAATTGATCATTAACGATCTTCAAAAAAAAAATGTGCTACCGATAGTGTCATCAAGACTATCAGCAAATGTGCTGATAGTATTTTTGCCTAACAGACGCATAATTGCTCTACCAAGCAATTATGCTCCCGGTCGTGAATTTAAAAAAAAAAAGATGAAATCGAACCTCGAAAATAATTCAGATGAACTTGGAACAAAGGTAGAAAAAATTCGACGGGATCCATTTTATTTCACTTTTTTTTTATTTACAGCGAAACCATTTTCAACAATTTAGTCGGATCTTAATAAATAATTTTTCAATTGTTGATCGTCCTTTTTAAATAAAAGTAACCGTAACATCGAAAAATCGTAATTGTAATTAATCGAGTATAAAATCAGAATTAGCCGTAGTTTGAAAGAATTTTCCAAAATGGACTTCTGCTCTCGAAAAAACGTTTCGTCACCTCATTAACACCTTTCATTGGAGTCGAATCACTAGATTCGCGGTAGAAACACTTACGACACATTTTCTCGTGCATTCCAAGATCCAAGACTGGACCCAGAATCCTTCGCGTGGTAGATGAGCCATCGTCGCCTTCCTTTTTGGTAACTAGTAATTGTGTTTCAGCTTCTTAGAATTTTCTTTTCTGAGTCTCCTTCCTTCAAGTGCCCCTTCTCAAACTATTTAAATGCAATTTAATTGTATTAGAAAAACATATTTTATTTCCAGCAATTCTGGTAATTCTGGATCGCTAGTTTTAAATAATTACAGTAGAACCTCGTTACAACAATCTCCCTCTCGATTCTCACTCTAAGTGACTATGCGTGACAATGTTGGAAGCTTAATGCGCAAAAGACGTCTTGTTCGGTCTCGAAGAGATTGTTGTAACGAGGTCTACTGTATTTTTTAAGCTTCGATCGCAAAGGATAAAAAATAAATTTGTAAAAATAAATTTTAAAAAAGGGGTAATTATCACAAACGACGAAACTGCCACATTTCTATGTTAAACTACAATCCAATATTAATAAATATTAATGAATATCAATAAAAACTTGTAAATATTTCATAGACCGATAATAAATGAACATTATTAACAATATCGATAAACATTTACATAAATTACGTACAGATGTGTTTCGAAGGTACCATTTCCGACATTTTGGGCTGGTCTTCAACCTCCGGTGGCGCATAAGCCGGGGCGGAATGAATGACTCGGTGAGACTTCACGTACGAGATCGGCTGCGGTTCGGGGCACGACGGTTTCACGACAACCGCTGTTGGCTTTTGATAAGTTACTTGAGGTACGTAAGAAATCGGTTTTATGACGGTTTTCGGGTACGCGATCGGCTGGTAAACCATTGGTTTCTGATAAATCGGCGGTGGCGAGTAAGAAATCGGCTGAATAACCTGTTTGTGGTACAGAGGCGCCGCTTTCACCAAAGTTACTTTGGGTGCGGCGACGACCGGTACTTTGACGATCGGTACTTGCACCATGGGATGCTGCACCGGCTGATAGTTGATGGGTTTAATGTAGTTTATTGCCGGTTTCGGGATGTAGGATTGGTAGGACGGTTGGTGAATAAATTGTACGTGTTGGGGAGCGTAGGTCATTTGCGGGGAGATCGTTTTGGAGTATGTCGGTGGTCCGTAAGGTCTGGACAAAGTGTGTTGGGGCAAATGGACGCCCAAATTGGGGTAAAATGGTGGACAAGGTGCACTCGCTTGGGGATGAAACGAATCCCTCTTCGGTTTCATCCCGGAATCCTCCATCATCATCATCATCATATCTTTGTGGTCCAGTATCATTGTCTCCTCCATATGTAGGTTTGCCGAGCTCTCCGAGTGGACACTGGAGAGCCATAGCAAACACAGTATCTGGGGACAAATAAAGGATACGTATGGTTACTGAAATATGGCTCCTTTATGAAGTAAAGTTTACTCAAACGGGGCGATACGTTATCTGAATTATTTCGGGAGGATGACGAAGCTAAAGATGGGGAGGAACTCGTTCCTTCGTGACGTTTGCAAACGCGTTATTCGCAAACGTAGAGTGTTTGCTCCTTTTCCCCGGATACCGATCATATATTTTTTTTTCACTCCCAAATGTGTGATGGGAAGGACGTTTTTATTGTTTCTAAAATGTTCCGAAATTATCCACCAGGTTCGGATTACCGTGGATTTTATCAAATTTTTCTTTTTTTCTTCCCGGGAATTCAAATAGAATTTGAATTTTCGAATTATTTGAAATGGAGGGAAAATACAAATTCTAAAGGAACACCTTTTGGAATTTCGATTTTTTGGATTTTCTGATTAGAATTTTTTTATTTTCGATTTTTAACATTTTTTTTTAAATTTACAAAAGGTAGGTGCTCGGTAGAGCAATTTTGCGTTTATAGAAAATTTGGGATTAATTTAGAAAATCTATTTTAATTTTAATTCTATATTTTTGCTAGGGTTTGGATTTTTAATTAAGTATAATTAGCGCGGTAGAAATAAATTATGTTAATATAATTTAATAATAATTTCGGGAGGGATTACGACTAATATCGTAGAAAAAAAAATCTGTCCTGAATGATTCAATTGTTACACTGTAGTAGGGGAGAGCGGGGTCAATTGAACCACGGGGCAATTGAACCAGTCGATTAGAAAAAATCATTTATCTTTTAATATTTATTTTATTATGTTTAAATCTTAAGTAAATTTTTACATACAAAAATGAGTAATCTTGAGTTTTAGTATTATTATTTCTTAATTTTAATCACTTTGGAATGCTTTCCTTTTCCCATTAATTTACGCGACAATCTTACACTGAAAAGAAAAATGCTCTAAATTTCAACTAAATCAGCGTAATTGGAAAAAAAAATTTATTCAATAGCAACAACGATGCGTCAAAAATTCGATATTTTTGTTTGAGAAATTTTGTCATTGGTTCAGTCACAAAATTATATGCCCCAACTTTGAAATATTTCTGGCAGTCCGTGACAATTTTGTTCTGGAATCAAAATTTTTTTTTTTCTGTGATACGTGGTCACAAATAGGGACATCTACCTTATTTATCCAAAAACACAAATTTTCATCGAATACAATTAAATGTACGAGTGGAAATCTATTAGAAAGCTAATATGAAAGCAAATTTCACTGGAAAGCAAACGCGTGGGGCTGGTTTCCTATTTGGTTTTGGCATTCAAAAATATGCTTATTTATGCATCAAAGGACTGGAGCCAAATATTTGGGCTCGAAGAGAGACGTTTGCGATTTACTTACCGTCAGTCGCAACATGACCAACTTATTTTGCGTCACGTTACGTTTGGTCCCAGGTATCGTGGGCAAAACTAAAAGTTCGCCGGAGCGCATTCCTCGTTTTATAAACTTTAGGTCTGCCTAGCGGGAGCGAGTTTCTTGCTACACAGAATCGCAGAAAATTCCCTTAAGCGGTAGAAAAAGCGGTCAAATCCATGATGCAATGGTATTTCCTGAATAAATTCTGCAAGTTGAACGAGCGTGTATGTACCTACATCGTAGGACGTGGAACGTGGAGGGTATGTTACGTTAGAACGTTCGTTATAGATGTAGGTTTGCAACACCCATGGAAGGGGTGCCACAAATGTGGGACCCTAGATACCTGTGGACTTAAAACTCCATAAAAGCCCGTAGGCCGAAGTCATTTTAGGTTGAAGCCTAAATACTTTTGGTCGATATGAAACTGTTATGTTCTGGCAATTATGTGTCAGTGACATTATAATTCTTCGTTAAAACGAATTTTTTTTTTATGGGACAGAAAGAAATCTTAACGACTCCAATTAAAGGGAAACTTTAATTACGGCCTACGTGGAATTATTCGATTTTTATAGAAATAATTGTGACTGACGTTTTGATGTAGTGCAATGGTACTTATGGTTTTTCTTTTTTTTTTTTGAGGGCGAGGCGATTGATGTCATAGATATTGTGCCTATAAACCAAGGGGAAATGTGTCAAAGTGAATAAAAAAATTATTTTTTCAATTATTAATTGTTAATTATTTTTTATCTGTAAAAAAGACCACGTATCGCACCGAAAAACAAAATAAAAGCACTTATTATTTAATTTGTAATTGACTCGATTATGAAAGTAGTTAAAATAACAATAAATATAGTCGAAATTACTAGAATAATAATTTTGGAATATTATTTTTAAAATTTATTATTATTTGAAATATTTTCAATTACTGTAGATTTTTAATAACAATAAATATAGTTAAAAATACTAGAAATGTTTGCTCGATGCCTTATTGGACGACAGCAATAGTTAAAATTACTATAATTTTTTTAATACACTCAACCTACTTTTGGTAAAATTCTACGCATTAATTATAAACATTTTTAAGGTTTATGCAAATTTTCTTCTTCAACGCGAAGATTTCTCTCCGGCGTAGCAGCAAAACAAACAAAATACGATTTCGAATAAATGCCTTTGGGACGATACAAAAGGATGTAATTGCATCTTCCGAGACATGGGGAAAATACTAATAAGCTCCAAGGAGAGCCTGTTACATACTATGCTCTTTGAAGGCATTTACAATAAAACTGTTCATTAAAACAGAGAAAAAACTCGTTAAATCTAAAAGGAACACGGGCAAGACCGTAATTTACACCTTGATGTCGTATAGCCACGGAGTCGATAATTCCTATTTATTATTATTTTATAGTTAAAATTACCAGAATATTAATTTTGAAATATTATTTTTAATTTATTATTATTATTTCAAATATTCTTATAACGTATAAATTTATTATTTTTAATATTCTCAAAATTCATTTTAATTATCTACAAAATTTATTTCCAGAAATTCTGTATCCGACAAATTTTCGAATTTTTGTTACGAAGAACCGGCTAAGAATTGCTGATCTAGGTAAAACAACTACGTTGATTCACTATCAGATATCTCGAGATCGTCCCCCATGGACCCATTTTCGTTACACATGTGTTAAGTCGCGTACCGATTGGGGAGAAGAGAAATGGGATTCTCAGGAATGGGAGGGTAATGAATTTGGTCCGCTGTAAAATTTATTAATATCGGATTTACACGAAACTTTTTGGAAATTGGATGGTACGATTAATATGTAGTTGATATTATCCAATTTCATTTTTTGGAAAATAGTTTCTTCTTTAATTAATTATGATTAAATAAAAAATAATTTTAAATACAAAATTTCCAATGTCCACTTTTAATAAAAAAATATCCTAATTTTGTAATAAATATGTCAGTGTTTTCTTTACAAATTAAATAAATTTCTCCCCAAATTTTTCAAATTTACTGATTATGCATTACTTTTTTACTTTATTTTTCGAAATCCTTCTTTTTTTTATACTCTTTCCAGTCTCCCTCCCTTATAAATATAACACACCTCGTTAATAAAATTTATACCAAAAGTTTCTACATCGTCATGATAGTTTGGGGACATTTTTCGCAGAGCTTCCTGTATAAATTGCCCCGAATATCATCTTTCAATTATATCCTGAAACTGCTTCAGAAGTAACCAACTGTGTGCTATAAACTTTCCTCGGTGTATGCTACTGTCGTATTAATGGTGTAGAATTGTTGTACTATTGATTTACCATTAGCTCACAAATAGGGCACCATTACTTTCCTAGCCGTGACAACTAATAGCACTGACACATCGTGATGGAAAGAAGTATCTTAGCGTAGTCCTAAGGTTGATAACGCGATTTCTCATGGGATTCCCATAAACATTTTCCCTCTTTACACGCTTTTTTTTATTTATTTTGTTTTGTTTTAGGTGAAAGATTAAAAAATTGAAATATATTTTTTTCATGATTGTATTTTTTTTAAAATACTACGAATTTCAAAAATAAAATCATGATTGTATTTTTTTAAAATAACGCGACTTCTCATGGGATTCCCATAAACATTTTCCCTCTTTACACGGTTTTTTTATTTTATTTTATTTTGTTTTAGGTGAAAGATTAAAAAATTGTAATTAAATTTTTTTCATGATTGTATTTTTTTTAAAATACAGTTTATAAATATAATACGAATTTTTATCATGTTTATTAATTATTATTTATAGAAAAAAAGTTTTAAAAGTCATTTAATAGATTTCCCTAAAAAAAAATTATATAAATTCAATTTAAAGGATTTAAAATAGTTTTTTTTTACACCTTCAAAGCAAATTGACTTTTCTTCCTATTAATAAAAAAAAAATTAAGACACAATTTGTCTGATTCTTGGTTGACTTAACGATAAAAATAGTTGGAATAACAATAAGTGTAGTTGAAACTACTGAAACATTAATTTTTTTTTTAATATAAAAAATACAAATTCAGTTTTTTCTAGATTCTAGATTTTTTTTTCATAATAATTTTTGCCGCTACGTAAAATATCTCAACTGTAGTATCGAAAATCTATTACACCGAGTTTATCTCCGTACAAAGCGGCGGTTAGTTAAACAAAAATAATACTTCTTGAAAAACGATCCGCTACTTTTGCTTAATAGCATATGTAATTGATGGTAATAACTCGAGCATTAAACGATAACGTTAGAGTGCAGTCAGATCTGGGGCTTAAAATCCAACTATTCAGGATAATTTGTCAAACTTATAATCTTTTAATCCTGCAATCTGTTAAATTCAAAAATTGCCGCAAGGGTGTAACGATATTCGGGTCAGACTTTTCTCCGCAATAACAAATCAAAACCTCGTGTATCGACAAATATATTCCCTGCGAATGCTAGGGAAATGGTACGAACGGTAAAAATTATGGGGAGAAATAAAAAGTGAGCAATAAATTGAAGAAAATATATTTTATTATTTAATGTATGTATTATTATTAAATATTAAATATAATTTATATTATTTTTACACCCGACACTAAAAATATCGATTCATTAAATGCAAATAAAATGTGTCTTTTGTATTCACTCATAAATTATTAAACAAAAAATTTTGTAAATCCGGCGTAAGTCCAGTTTATTGCTCAACTGTGGTCTAGTGTGGGTGTAAATTTCTAGTTTAACGCGTTTTTTGTGTCTGTATTTGAACAAACCACAAATAAGGGTGGATACAAATTATATAAATTCTTGTCTCAACATGTACCTCCTCTGTTTGTATATTTTTTTTTCATATAGGAGCCCATTCTTTTGTATTAAAATATCTGTAAAATATCTCCACCAAAACGTAACAAAATTAACATTTTACGTGAAAAAGGAAAATTGATAAAAATCTACACTGGAAAAAAAATTGATTCAAGACCAAAATTGCCAAAAACATGTAATAGTTGTTCTATTATTTTTTGTTACCGAAGCAACAACAAATCTGTCAAATAATTGACGCGTCATTGTTGCTATCGAATCAATTTTACTTTTTTTTTTTCAAGTAGATTAATGTAGTTAAAATCCAGAGCATTCTTTATTTTTTGTTGCTCGAGCAATTTTATGCGTGAAAATAAATTTTCAGGTACAACGAAAATACGTAAAAAAAAAAAAGAAAGTATGTAAATCGGCGAAAAATAGGAAGAAACACGATTAAAAATAGAAGGTCTGATAAAAAGCAGTAAACGATTTCAAAGTGGATCGCATATAATCGTTGCTGTCACCCTTCACCGCGACCAATAATGCAATTTTTCCCATAACGGGAAATACGGATCATTTTCATCTCACGTGAGATGCCGTCAATTATTGATATCATAAATTACAGCTGTGCTAATTGACCTAATCAGAAGCGCATATATATATATGCTCACTGCAAAAAAGAAGTAGTTCACTCCGATTACTCTCGGTCCAACTTTCTAATTATATCTTACGGGATATTGCGAGCGTGTTGGTGAAAATTACTGGAACGTCGAGAAAGAAAAAAAATATTGATTTATGTATTTATTTATTAACAAAAATATTTTTCTAAAAAAAAAAGTAACATGTACATGATAACAAAGAATGTGGTAACAAGGACGATACTATTTACAGCCTATCTAATTGAATACTAAATAATTGTGAGATTGCAACTTCGTCTTTTTTTTTTTGGTAACGATTCTCGTAATCGATATTGCTTTATAATTACTGCAGGCGAGCTCCTGGAGTCAAAAACTTCTTCTTCAGTGTTTCCAGCCATGGCCTTTACTTTGATGATGGAATACGTGCTTGTAGACTGGTACGTGTACCGGATAAGGTTTCGGAATTGGTACAGGGAAATGCTTTTCCACTGTCACCGGATATGGTTTCTCCACAACGTAGGGTACCTGAAATTGATTGATACCAAATTTTCATGGGGTTAATTAATTACATTGTTCCGTCAAAAATCGCTTTGGCGAAGTTTAGTATTATGTTCAATTTTTGAGAATTATTATACGGGCGCCTTTCGACTTTCGCACATTTTCAAAAATTAAACATTGTAAGCCTTTGCGGTCGGATGTTCTTCCCTCCGTAGACTGACGTAGAAGAGTCGACGATAAAAGGTTCCTGGAAACGATTATGCCCACAAATGACGAATGATTTTACAAATTTTGAAGAAACACCGGAAACTATCACCGATGAAATAGTTAGTCTCGTGAATAAATTTAACTTGGACGTCAACAACGACGATGTTCATGAATTAATTGAATCTCACTCGGCACCGTTGTCAAATGTATATCCAATCGAGCAACAATCGATTAACAATAAAATACACGACGAAAGCGAGGAAGAAGAAGCCGATAAAAACGTGAAGACTTTGACAATTAAAAATATGAACGAAGTCTTTATGCATCTAGACAAATTTTTAACTAGTATGGAAAAATGCGATCCCAATGGAGAACGTATATTTCAAGTACGTGGGGCGATACAAAAAGACACCGCGCGTTATAGAAATCTTTATTACGAAAAGAAAAAAAAAGGAGCTACTCAACTAATTTTTGACAAGTTTATAAAGAAATCACCCGAAAGCTAAATAAATAAATAAATACTTTAAAACACCGTTTTTGGTGTATACTTTTTTTACGTCCCTCTACTTTCGAACATTCAACATTCGCAGGCACTTTTAGGAACCAATTGTGTGCGAAAGTCGAGGGCCCATTGTATTACAATTAGAGTGCAGGAATTTCTAGTTCAATTCTAATTGAAATTATCGCACTTTCCCCTTTTATTAATATAATATAAAAGAATTTAAAAAATAAATTTCCTATATTACAATATATTGGGTCGGTGTACAATTAACGACGATTATTTCTATACGTATTCGTGCAAATTATCGTCGTTAATTATGCACCAACCCAAAATATTGTGTGCGAAAGTCGAGGGCCCACTGTATATTGACAATTGCGAAAGAATTTATTTTCCGTATATTCAATAAAAAAAAAAGTAGGTATGTTAAATTAAGCGCCCTCTATAAGAAAGAAGAATTAAAATAAGGAAGTACCCAAATTCGAAGCGAGATCAAAATTCGAATTGAATGGTTTTTTTTCACTTACAATTATTATTTTCGCTTATAAATATGGTTTTTAAGGGTTGTTACATTTAGCGCCCTCTATAAGGAAGAGGAAATAAAATAAGGAGGTATCAAAATCCGAAGCGAGATAAAAATTCGAAATTAATTTTTTTGTTTACTTGTAATTATTATTTTCGTTCATAAATATTGCTTTGGGGGGGGTCGTCAGAATTATGGTTTTTCCAGTAACAAAATACTAAAATTCGTATTTATCAAAATTCGACCAACGAATTACTTCAAATCATTATGAAAAATATTGATACGTTAATTTTCGTTATTCCGTACACACCTAATTTGATTCTACGATTAACTCGTAACGCGTTATCGGAAAACACACAATTTCCCGGCTTCAATCACACAAATTATTAAATGTTGGCGGAGTGAAAAACATTTTTTTACCTTTTTCTCGACTATGTAAGGTTCTGGCTTTTCCACAGGGATCTCGACGTGTTTCACTACTTCCACCGGTACGGGGTGTGGTATAGCCACTTCTACTTGATAAGGCTGGGGTATTGGAATCTTGATATGTTGAGGTACGGCAACAGCCACTGGATGGGGTATTGGTATGGCGTATTTCTTATAAATTGGTATTTCAACTGGCTTTGAAGTTTCGTGATATGTCGAGCCACCATGTTCCTCTTCGTAGCTTGCCCAGGCCGTTGCGAATAATGTAGCTATTATCTAAAATTATGAGTCCATTATTTCTAGCCACGAAATTTCTTTCTAGCCTTCGTATTCCATAAACTTTGTTTTTAATGAAATAATTCGTGGAAGAAAAAAAATAGAAAAAAAGAGTGATTTTCCCCCCCAAAAAAAATTCAAAACTTTTTTATTTTTGCACATTAGAGGCTAAAAATTTAAATGAGTCTTTTACTGACGTGGTACGTGAGAAGAAAAAAATATTAAGTTTCTAAAAAAAAAGTAAGAAAAATATTGCTATTATTTAAAATTATGAGTCCATTATTTCTAGCCACGAAATTTCTTTCTAGCGTTCGTTCCTTACGATTTTCAAAAAGTAGAACTTTTGATAATAAATTTTTATAGCGAAATTCGAAATAACTTGATCTTTTTATATATGTGATGTAGTTTCTCAACTGCCTCGTACGAAGCAATAAAAATCCAAACACGTTTCTCTCGGAAAACCATTTTTTTCTGCTTCGTTCTACGAGATAAAAATATAAAAAACTATCCGGTCATTTTTCACACGTTCTTCTACGCACCATTGGCCATCGCCCGGGCCAAAATTAGTTTCGCAAGTCAAAGTTTTACAAAATAGCGAATATCTCAGTCGTAGGTGTCACGAATTTTCTCTTCTTTTTGTAATTTTGTGTCGAATCAAAATTTGAAATTTCCATAGAAACCTGAATTTAATCCAAGCAATAAAAATAAATCACGCGTACAATAAAAAATCGACAAGTATCAATTTTTTACCAACGCGTGTAAGAAAAATTTTATTTTCAAATAATTTATTAATAATATTGCCAATTTTGTCCAATAGAAAATATTTTGTTTTTTGAATTAAATTTCTCTAAAGGCTTTCCAGTGTTTTTTGTTAGTAAAATTTATTTAAAGGTTAATTCATTGTAACAATTTTTGGAAATGCCATTTTTTTTTCAAGATGACACTTCATTTTCATATTTAAAAAAAAAGTCGAATATTTAAAGTTCATTTTCAAACCGAAAGAATGTTACTTTTCGTTTCGTTGCACCACCACCTTCGAATCACTCTGTATAAATAATACATTTTCCAATCACCCTGTATAAAAAATTTATTCGCCTATTTTTTTTTTTAATAAATCTCAACTTTTTTCGTTTCCAAGATATTTAAAAAATCCTTACAAACTGATAAAGCGCGATAATTTTGAAAAAGTACAAAATATGACTTCCCACCTTACGCTGGTGGTAAATGGCACCGTGTACTTCGAAACATATTCAGGTTTTTTTTTATCACAGCCTGGTTCTCGTACGAAAATTAATTGTCAAGTTTGGCGTGCATAAATTGCTGCAGTTTACAGGCGAAGTAATTAATAAAGATCATTAACAGTGTAAACAGCGAACGAGGAGAAATTTCTGCCATACTCACATAGAGTTTCATCGTCGTTCTTGCGGGGCCTCACTTTTAATGGAGCACTCGGTAATATATTTGCAGAATCTGAATCTGTATCTGATGCTTTCAAAGTCATGGCCATGTATTTATACACCACAGGTACTTTCTCCCTTCTCTGCGTTACGTCTTACACCTTGCCATTCTCCAGGTAAGGTGGATGCACGTAAAGGTGTACGCCGAGATCACTTTATGTACGTACAAACAGCGGAGCGTTATAAATTCAGAGCAGTGTTCACATTCACTCGCGTATTTTAATATTTACGCCGCGTGCCGAAAAAATTATGGATTTATGGTCATTTCGTGCCATAAACTAGGATTTATTCGGAATCCTTGAGTGAGAATAATGTTTCTATTCGACTCCCGCATTTTACAAAGTTTACCCGAACGGGAATTTCTGAGGGATTGTGGGCCCATAAGGTGGGATTTTGGCCCCAAAAATTATTAACAATTAGAATATGTCGGATTTATGTAATAATAAATTCTTTGATAATTTGAGTCTTTTGTATTTTAAAATTATTATTTTAAAGAAGTAACTTTTTTTGGGGGACTTTGGCACCGATAATGGTTAAAAATTGGAATATATTGGATTTTTATAATAATAATAATAATAATCTTTCTAATAATTTGTGTGTTTTTGGTCTTTTATTATTTTTCCAACAGGAAATATCTTTCTTTTTTTTTGCAAATTCAACAGCCTTAGGCCCAAAAAGGCACCTCATGCTTTATATACCAGCAGCAGAAAATTTTTTTTTTTAGAAAAAAAGTGAACGTTACAAAAATTGGCGAAATTCTCGGATTTTGTTTCTTCATTTATAATCGGGCGAAATATGAGAGAATTGGAAAGTTAATGATAATTGCTGGGAACGGTTACATAAAAATTGATGATCTTCGTGTGCGTCATCAATAACGTTCGACAACCAGTTGTTTGCCTGTTCCATCAAAATTTATTTTGTAAATCTTCATACACCGAGAAAACAAGCTCAATCTTTATCGGGGGTCACGCCAAATTTGATCTCTCGCACAAAGAAACCTAAAGAGACCATTTTCCCTCGGCACAATGTAATTTAGAAAACTTTCAAGGCTTTCACGAACGTTTCTGAAGCACGGAATCTTTTTTGAAATCTTTACGAAGCACGTGGTAGCTATGTGGGTTAATATTCGGAGCTGAGTTAAGGTGTGCACAAGACACCCCTAATTTTATGAACACTCGTTTTATTTTATACAAAAAAATTTGTATACTGAAAAAAAAAATTTGGCTGGGGTACAATTGTATTTTTTTGCTTACTATTGTTTATTTTTGTTTAATTTTGTTTAATTTTGTAATCTCATTTTTCATTTTTCATATTACGATGGAATATAAAGTATTTATTATTCATAATTATCGTTACCTGGAGGGTTGAAAATATAGAGGCCCCTGCATGAATGATGACCCTGCAAGCGGATCTTCAGCTGAAAGCCACAAGAAAAATTTGTTTTAAATTCCTTTTTCTTTTATTTAAACATTATTACAGTTTCGTCCATTTTACTTACACTAATGCCCATAAATAGAGAAGTTATTTTCGCGTTAATTTTTTGAAATACGAGTTTTAGAATTTACGTCATTCATATCCACGCGTTAAAAGCTCGTTAAAATGCGCTAAAGAAAAAAGCTCGAAAATTCTGAAAGAAGAAAAAAAGAAAAGCATAAATGATAAAAAGTTGTACTATGACCAAAGTAAAATGTGTATGAGCAAAATACTTTCCATTTATCTGGATAACGTCAGTAACAGAAAAAGTTACCATTTCGGCTGCACCGTAGGTACTTTACTTCAATTTTTGTGATAAAAGTTGCAGCAAATGAAATTTCAGATCCTGTCTTTTTTAACTATACACACGTCCTTTCAGCGCAACGCTAAAAATCGTTATAAATATTAAAAGCATATAGATGCACTGGCAAAAAAAAGACCTCCGGTGAAAAGCTCCTTACACGCTGCAACCCGGCGAAAAATTATTTTCAAGTTTTACAGAAATAACGTTTCATATATTCGCTTTTTTTTTGGAGTGAATTTTTTTTATTAATAAATTTATATTTTCCATATTCGGTATTTTAACTTCGTGTTCGATCAATTTGGTGTTTTCAAATTAAAAGAAATTATTAAAAATTATAATTTTTTTTTTACATACACTTTCCGGTTCCAATTCCAAAAAAAAAATGAAAAAATCGAGTTTATCCACGCGAAAGTATAATTGCTGCATAACCTCGAACATTTTATCGGCGAGAGATCAAACAATAAATGAATGCAAATCTAATTGCTGTTTGCTTACTTTTGTAAATAGCGTTATTATTGGCGCGGTCGCTGCGGAAATAAATGTTTACGCTGCAAGATTTGAATTTTCCCCGTTCGATTAATCTTTCAGCAAGGGGTGGCCCACGTTCAAGGAGGGTGCGAATGGACAAGGTTTTCTTATTCCGTCAAAAAATCCTGCCGAAAGTAATTGATGGCTGGATAAATGAAAATTCGCCATGAAATAAACTGAAATTCACCATGAAAATGCTGTTTTGAATATGCCCGGTGTTTACCAGCTTGTAAATTACAAATTTAGAGCAAACGCGTAAAGGAAATTAATATTTTTTTTAGGGGGATACGTGATATTAAAAATACGACGAATATTATTTTTTTTATATTAGTATTATATTAGTAATAATAAAATAAATAATAATAATAATAATAATAAAAAAATTTATTTTTACTTGAAGGATCAATTTCTAATAATTTGCATTAATTTGAAAACACCAAATTGGTCGAACTCGGAGTTAAAATATTAGATATGATAGAATAAAAATTTATTAGAAATAATGATACTGGATTTATTGAAATACAATTTTTTTTTTATTTTAGGAATATTTATTATTTAATATATAAGACCGTCAATCGTATGAAAATGCATAGTTTGGATTGCAGTCGCTTATTCTGAATGGAAAGCATTTCTCCCAAAGGGGAAACCCATGTTCGAAGCTTGGTTAACTGCTTCGGAATTTTCTTCCAAGTGCTTCTACGGCACTTTTAGAGGTTCGTGTTTCACCTATAACTGTAGATTCATCGAAAACTACGACAGCCATGTGCCGGCATAAATTACATTTCATCCATATCCCGGCTTCATCTGAAATCCACTCGCAGAATTTTACTTTAAAGGAGCTCAAATGTAGATTTTTCGTCTTTCAGTTTTATAACATAACACTGAAATTTTTTTTCTCGCGTGAATCTTCATATTTCGGAGAAAGAAAATTACCTTCCTTTGAAATTTTCTTTTTTTTTCATTCAATGAATTTTTATGTAATAAACTAACGTTAAAATAATTATAAAACTAGATAATAAAAAAATTGAATAACACAGTAAAATAAATTATTATTTCTAATAACATATTAATGCAAGTATATTAAAACCCTGTCAGCATAATTTGTTAATTTAAAAATTACCTAGCTCGTTTATTTTATAAATCGGCGAATTTCGAAAATAAAAATAAATTTTTTCACTATTTCGCAATATTTTGGATTGATGCATAATTAACGACGATAATTTGCACGAGCACGTATAGAAATCATCGACGTTAATTATGCACCGACCCAATATATCGTAATATAGGAAATTTATTTATTTTTGTTTTTCAATTCTTTTATATTATATCAATAAAGGGGGAAGTGCGATAATCGAGGTTAGAATTAAACCAGGAATTCCTGCACTCCGATTGGTTGAGCTTAAATTTCAATTCGATTTAAATGTCGAACCGCGTCAAAGGAAACGCCGAGGAAATTCGTATGTTGTTTTTGATACAATCAAGGCAGTGTGGGAAATGCTAACGTTGTTTCAATATCGGTACCATTAATATTAATAATATCACTGTCGGGTTCCTGCGGGTTATTGTACAGATCGTCGAGGAAAGCTGCGCACACAATATATGCTTCATTGAATATTAAACAATCGGTTTTCGAGTCACAAAGAGAATGTGTATAAGATATATTCGGGAGTTTCAACAGCGAAACTGCTTCCGTCCAGGAGTATCGCGAAGTACCCCCGCACGAGAATCAAATTCGATTTTCTTTGTATTTTCGCTATTCTGTCAAAAAATAAAATTTTTTTTTCGGTCCATTTTTAACAATTCAAAATAAGAATTTGGATGAAAATCCAAAACTGTTAATAAAATATTAATGGAAGTTAATTTGTTAATTTAAAAATTACCTGCCTCGTTTATTTTATAAATTGCCGAATTTCTATATCGATGTGCTAAAAATAAATTTTATACTATATTACAATATTTTGGGTTGGTGCATAATTAACGACGATAATTTGCACGAATGCGTATAGAAATAATCGTCGTTAATTACGCACCGACCCAATATATTGTAATATAGGAAATTTATTTTTTTTTAATTCTTTTATATTTTATTAATAAAAGGGGAAAGTGCGATAATTGAAATTAGAATTAAACTAGAAATTCCTGTACTCTAATTGTAATATGTTCCATATGTAGTTTATTAGCTCAATATTATAATATTATTAGTTTTTACTTAAAACTATTTTCAAGACTCCCGATAAATTACGTGTTTTCAAAATATTCTAAAAATTCAACAAAAAAAAATATATTTAATTCATGTCGATACAAGACTCCTTTTTATTAACACTATTTTTACCGCGCTAATTATACGTAATAAAAAATTAAAAAAACAAAAATATAGAATTATAATTAAAATATTGTTAAATTTTCTTAATTAATACGAAATTTTTTACACGTGCGTAGTTGCTCTGCTAAGCCCCTGAAATTCAATAAAAATTCAATAAAAAACCTACAAAAAATCCAAAACCAAAAAAATAAAGAATTATAATTAAAATAGATTTTCTCAATTAATACCGAATTTTTTACAAACTCATAATTGCTCTACTAAGCACCTCCCGTTTGTGGATTTCCAAAAAAGATGAAATTAACCCTCAAAAATAATTCTAAATTCTAGATTCTAAATTTTTAATCCTGTCAAAGACACCTTTGGTATCTAGAAATAGTGTTCAAATCAATAAAAAGCGTACATTGTTAAAAAACAGGAATTAAATATTACGTCTTTTTCATGCGGAAAGTAAATTTTTTTCAAAGCCGAATCAACTTGTTTAATTGATTGATCATATTCAGGAACAGCCATAACTGCCGCGTTATTAATCCTAAGATCATAAGTAACTTTTTACCGTGACGTCGTATAACGAGAAATATCCCGGAAATGAAGAGTGCGCTCCTGAAAGTCAGGTATTAAAGCCGATACTATATTTCAAGCAAGTTCAAGCCCACGCCGATCTCGAGGAAGTGAAATCAAGTTCTTTTTTTTTCTGAAAAATAGTAAAAAGTACCAAACACTCGAATTATAAAGAAAAAAATTATTATTATTATTATTAAAAATCCAACATATCCCTATTTTTAATCATTATTACAGGGAAAATTCCGGAAAAGGGCGTATTTTTTTTTGGGAAAGTAATAAAAAATACAAAATACCCAAATTATAAAGAAAAAAAAAATTATTATTATTAAAAATCCAACATATCCCAATTTTTAACCATTTTTGGAGCCAAAATCTCGCCTTTTTTTGCTAGAGTGGTCCAATGTAGGCGCACTTCCGGTATTTTTTGGTTACCGAATTTGCGAAATACCATTAACACGATGACGCCGGTTCGCGGAATTATTAATATTTCCTACGGACCAATACAATACGGGATTGAAGCTCCTCCAACCTAATTCTGGCGGTAATTAGGCCAAGCCTCATCTAGGAAAATGGAAAGCATTCATAACACGGTAATATTCGAATTTACAAATACCCGAAGAGCCACTGGAAATTGCTGTGAATGAAAAATTTCCAAGCTTCGCGAGGATGAAAAATATTTCTTCGCTTTTTATCGCAACAAAGGAAGGATTTTTCTGCACATCTCGTGCAGCGAAACGTGAGCGAATTTGACATTCTTCGCGTTCTTTCCGCTACAACAAGTTCGCTCGAAATTTCCGAAAGTAGGGAAAAGTGCAATTCGATCGAGGCAAAATTTGCGAGAAGGTGATCAGCGCCACCCCTATTTTCGTCTGCTTTTGGAGGATTCGCCAGGATTTCCTTGAAAGAAGGGAACCAGGATAAACCGATACAATATCTCGCCACTGGAACGTAAAAAAGTCGACATAAGATCGTTCCAATTTGTTACCGAGGCCATTGGGAATCGAGTTAATGTCAGAAGTAATCTTCGCAGATAATATACTCGAATGAAAAACAGGAATTCCCAATAAATTTTACCACTACTCTGGTAAAAAATCGTAAAAAGGTTTATGCGAACATTTGTTACCATTTCATCCCGATTTTAAATAAAATCTTACCGTTTCGAATCGAATATGTGATAGCGTAATAAATTAGATTATAAATTCGGTTTCTTCGAATTTTCCTCTTTCCCTCGAGAATTATTTTTTGAGATGCACGTGCCAATTTTTTCGCACTTTTTAATGAGGTTGTAAATATTTTCGAAAATATTGTGTTTTTGAATATATTTGAAATTAAAAATAAAATAAAATTGAAAACGAGGTGGAACGAAAAAAAAATTAGTAAATTAATAAGAAATTAGATCATGAATTCGCTTTCTTCGAATTTTCCTCTTTCCCTCGAGAATTTTTTTTTTTGAGATGCACATGCCAAATTTTTTGCATTTTGCAATAAGGTTGTAAATATTTAGGTTGTAAATAATTGTAATATATTTTAAATAAAAAATAAAATAATATTAAAAAAGAGGTGGAACGAAATAAATTAGTAATTTGTATAATCGCCCTGCTCGACAAGGCTATTAACAAGTGTTTCTAATTTAATAAACTTAATAATGGAAATTAATAATTTCATAAACCTAATGTATGGAAATTAAGAAAACTTTATCGATTGATCTTGATTACGAAAGTAGCAGTTTATTATTTAGTACACATATACAACAGAGCGTGACCGAATAATTATAGGTATAATTCAAGAGTTTATTATTTATAATAATCATTTTTCTCCAGGCCTTGATTTTTATCCTGCAATCAGTAAATTTGCATAAAAAATCGTAACAATAATTGTAAGTGCAATATGTGGAGAGCCTATTGTAGTCTCACAAAATGTATCATATCTGCTTAGAAATTATAAATACGATCTGCAATTGCGAAACTATCGTTTAAGTAAGACTATTCTGTAATTTATAATTGTTGTAATAGAAGTTATATAATATATACGTCACTTATTCGATTCTTCATGCATCCTAAAAATTATGAACTTCGATATCAATAATTATATTGATAATTATTGATATTGATAATCATAATGATTGTCAATAATAATAAATAATTATTAAAAATTATTGCTAATCAATTAGTTATATTAATATTATTGAAATAATAATATAATTCAATATTAGTTTCAATCTTTTGTGATTTTTGACATTGCTTCCTTTCTTCAGATTTTTTCTTTGAAGCAAAATGAAAAAAAAAACGCAAAATGTAATACCCAGTTCTGTTGCTTTTGATTTAACCAGTGTTACCGTGAAATGAAATTTAATAGTTTCCAAATTTTTTATAACTAAATTATTTTTCCTAAATACACGGAAAGGCTCGGAAAATTAGTATTTGTCAGGATCACGTTTGTTCGAACGGTTCAGCCTGTTTAAGGATGGCCAAGAGTTAATAGAAGTCATCAAGTTTCTCGTTAGGGATTTCTTCGATTTCCACAGAGTGGTCCACAAAGGACTTCCACCCGGCGGGCAAATTGTCAATAAATAATACCGTTGGGGCGTAATGAGGCGACTGCGTGATTAAATTCCCGAAAAACGACCGGATTTTGTGGGGAAACAACTCACGAAAAATTTTTTTTTTTTACTATACGTAAAAATAATGCTGAGTTAATTTCTGGTAATTAACACTATTTCTACCGTGCTAATTACACGTAATCGAAAATCCAAAAGCAAAAATGTAGAATCATAATTAAAATATTATTAGATTTTCTTAATTAAACCTTCCTGGAAGATCACGACAGAATTGATAATCTTCCTTAATGGAAAAATTGATTTAAACAGTTAAATTATGTAATAAAATATTTTTAACGTTTGTACCTTAACCCTAGAACAGCACATGGGGTCAGTATGACCCCACGCGATTTTTGAACTTCGTTGTCCAAAATCGAAAATTGTCCGAACTCCAAATCTGTAATTATGTGCAATATTACGAAAATTAGTAATTCTCTAAAAATCATACCCTAGGGTTAAACAATTTTTTTAAATTGACTATATTCTCATATTTCCCCCCTTAAATAAAAAAGATTTGGGGTACAAAAAGCAGCAGTAAGAAGACAGGATTCCTCTGTAACGTTGGAAATGTTCGAAAGAACATCGTATTACATTTCCTTCTGTTCGTTGAAGTGGTCTCTGGAGCGCTGAAACGACGACAGCAGTTTATAAAGGGCGTGGTGCAAGAAAAGAAATACCGGGCAAGAGACAAGAGATGAAGAAGTAGAATAATAGCGTGCCTCGCGAGGTTTGTGTTTCAGGTAGATACTTGATTCTATTCGCATCTCCGAGCGGAACAGTGAAAGTGCATCCCGAGTAAAAGTAGTTTCACACGTTGGATTCTAAGGAACTCGTACATTATATAGAACTTATTATGGCGAATCGAGAATTCCTCAAGTCGCCGGTTTCAATTCATCCGATCGTAACGATAACATCGGGCAAGAGATTGCGAGAACTTCTTGTGTGTATGTGTGTGTGTGTGTGTGTGTGTATTCGATACATATATATCCGATTGTATTTCCTTGAAACATGACGGAGTTCCTGCTGAGACCCGCAAAGGGACATGAGGCAGAGTGTATTTCGAAAAAGCATGAAAATGAAATTAATGTGCATGTAAATTGCATACACAATGCACACCCGAATACGTACCGCGACGATTTAGAGAGTGCGGGGCAACTGTTTGTAGGGAAATCTAATGCAATCGTCGCGGAAATTGAAAAGTATCCGAGGCACTGGTGCTAAAACAGTGACAGAATTGAAAAAAAAAATATAATGACTATACCTTAACCGGGGTGAAAGCATGGGAAGGAAAAATTTGAAACTTTTTTTTTGCTTCGGTTACAAACCGTGAGGTATAAATAAAAAATAATTACACGTTAATAGGCAGGAAATATAATTTAAAAAAAATTAATTAAGTGTTAATAAGCAGGAAAAAAGCATGGGAAGGAACAATTGGCACTTACAAAGAAAAATTGAATTTGAAATTTTGCTGTCAACAAATTTTTGCTTGTATTACAAACTGTCAAATATAAGTAAAAAAAAATAATTACATGTTAATGAGGAGGAAATATAATAAAAGAAAATATTAATTAAAGGTTAATAAGCAGGAAAAAAGCGTGGAAAGGAAAAATTGGCACTTACAAAGAAAGATTGAATTTGAAATTTTGCTGTTAATAAATTTTTGCTTGTATTAGAAACTGTCAAATATAAGTAAAAAAAAATAATTACACGTTAATGAGCAGGAAATATAATTTTAAAAAATTAATTAAGTGTTAATAAGCAGGAAAAAAGCATGGGAAGGAACAATTGGCACTTACAAAGAAAAATTGAATTTGAAATTTTGCTGTCAACAAATTTTTGCTTGTATTACAAACTGTCAAATATAAGTAAAAAAAAATAATTACATGTTAATGAGCAGGAAATATAATAAAAAAAATATTAATTAAAGGTTAATAAGCAGGAAAAAGCATGGGAAGGAAAAATTGACGCTTACAAAGAAAAATTGAATTTGAAATTTTGCTGTCAAATTGTTTAATCCCTGAATTAATCCGAAAGTCACGCGTCCTCCTAGAAAATTTTTTTCGAGACCTCACTGTACAAAGTTAAATAAATCTTCCTTTCTCGTGGACCACCGTGTATGTTCCTTTTTTTTTCCAAAACTTTCATATCCGCTTGACAAGTCAAGCATTGGGAAGCACCTAGATCGTTCCCAAGGAATTAAAACCAAACTCTGCTATACCTGCAATACTTTACATCTATATATTAGGCCAAATAACTGGCTTTTGGAGTCGACGAAGGTTCGTGCTTTCATTTCATCTCTCGATCGACTCGATCTCTACCGATTCAGCAAAAGATCGAATTCAAGCGTGCGTCCATATTTTTCTTTTCGATCGGATGTAAAAGGTACAATCTCGGATAAAGCGAATGTACATACAAGGATCGCGAACGTGTCATGTCCAGTGACAGCTGTTCAATAAATTCTTCAGAAAATTGCCAATCTTCGTCATTGTATCGCGAATGGTGTAATAGCAGCTAGAGAAGGATCTCGGTAATCGAGTGCATCCTTAAATGACTTCGCGAGTACATAGATTTATTGTTTCGTTTTTCTTTTCTTTTTTTTCAATTTATGAATTATCCGTTTTTTCGTCCTATGACTTTTCGTTCCAAGTCACCTCCAGAAGGACATGACGATAATTCAAAGTGGATCTACATTGCGAAAGAAAGATTGCTAGCCGTGTCCCATAATAATAGTAGCAAGTGGATATCGAATCGAAAATTATATACAATATTTTTTTATTGTTAATTCTGTAAAATTATTATTCAATCAAATTCCGTATTATAACATTAAATTTGTAGAAAATAAAATGGCTAGATTTTTTCGTATCCCAAATTTGATTAGACTCGACAAAAATTGGAAAATTGCAAGTTCCACTGCTATTACGCAACTCGAAAAATTAGCGAAGTGGAAAATTAGCGAAAAATTAGCAGCAAATGGAACCATTTTAGACTCGCCCATGGTTTATAGGCCCAAGGGGTCGAAATTCATGTACACAATAACCGTAAAAGGCACGTATAAAAAGGAAAATTTAAAATTTTTTCTAAGGGATGTCTTCCACGGAGGCTGTTGTTGTCGTAATAAAAACAATAAAACATAATTTCCACGTCAGGGGGTCTTAATGCCATTGGTTACACGAGCCACGGCTGCGTCGTGTTTCCGAATCTTAATCTAAATAAATGTTGTCCCTGTTGAATAATAAATATATCGAGGGAACTCCCTAAATTGGGAACAGCCCAGATTCTTATGTCTTATTAGCAAAGATATTGCGCTGGATTTCAATAACACGGGGATCAACTCCATATCTCTTTAATCCATATTTCTTCCCGTTTCCCACGTAAGTAATTCCTTTTTATCGGATGGCCAAATGAAAATTCAATACCGGCACCAGTGTGTGTCAATTTCGAGGAACGACTTCTTTACCCGAGCAAAAATGGTGCTCTAAAAGCTCCCACGCCCTTATCGGGCTTCTACGATTACGTGCTTGTAAATGTACCCCACATGAAAATTGCGGTACTGCAACTGGTACGATAAAAACTGCAGGGTATCGAGACCGATACTCCGCCCGTGGTATGAAAACGTAGCCGATATTGTTTTTCATCTCCACGGGGAAAAAAAAAAAAAAACTTTCGGTATCCAATTACCACTGCAATTTTTTTTTTGAAGGGACGGGAAATATAAAAACTTACCGGTTACCTGAGTTTCGATGATATTGGGTTATTGCAAATAACAATATTTATGGTTTTTATAAATTTTTTAATAGATATTTGGGAATTTAATTCCTTGGGAAAACCATAAAAACAATATTTATGGTTTTTATAAATTTTTCAATAAATATTTGGGAATTTATTTCGTTGGAAAAAATAAATGCAACCAACGATTGTAAAAATTGTTCGATAGAGAAAGATAAAAAATTGATAATGAAAATATTCGAAATAAAATTATTCTACGAATTTATCTGCAACCGCAGAATTATTAATTATCAATTAATTCTCAAAAAAATGAATATCAAAAAAGTATCCTTTATTAATTAGCGTTAATGCCAATTAAAATTATCATGCTCGAAACGAGGAACGTCGATTGAAATTAAAACAAGGTTAGTTCATTTTTCTCAATAAAAACATTTTATTATAAATACAAAATCTCCGTCCGATAATTTTCAATAAATTTGATTTCCGAAGTATGCAAGAGACATTTTAACAAAAAAATTATGGCGTTGATTGAAAAGCGACTTTTTTTCACATTAAATCGGACATTATTTTTTAAAAAATGGGAGGCACTCGGAGTTTCCAAGAAAACAAATCGCGCAATTGATTTTATTCATAAGTTTGCTCCCTTTTATAAATGCATCGAATGCACAAAATTGGAAGATTTATATCCAAGCAAGGTGATTTTTACCTTTCTGGTTTTACCTTTAACGCCATATTTTTTTAAAAATGCACTATTTTTCAAACTTTTCAAACTTCAGTGCATGCATCGCTCGGAAATCGACAGTGTCGCGAAAAGTCAACAAAATGGATAACAAAAAGTTGTAACAAAACTAATAATCAACGACTGGGAACAATAACCAACAAAGAAATGTCATGTATTTACAAGAAAAGCCGAAGCGCAGGACATGGTTACTCGGTATCAATTTTTGAAGGAGGCGAGCTTATCGATTTTACACCCTTCAGTGCCAACCTTTACCCTTTGATGTGTGAACGTATACATGTTTGTACACCGGAACGTGCACCGGATATGGCTTAGCCACGGGCACCGGGAATTTCTTCTCGACGTAAACCGGGTAAGGCTTCTCCACTTCGTAGGGCACCTGGAATAAATGCGACAGCTGTTAAATTATTTCTAGGCTCTCGTCCTTTTAACGTTAACTACCGATAAAATTTCCGTTCAGGCCACGCCAGTTACGATCAATGCAATAGCGTGTACCATTGCGACCCACTCGGCGCGAATAGGGAGTCGCGTAAATTTGACGTGGCTGCCGCCACTTTTATAAATAAAATGTACCGAGGGTTGCACGGTACCAGGCTTGATTCCACCAAGGCCTCCCAGATCAAAATGTTTTATGTGAACGTTTTATGTAGCAGTTATCGCGCAGATAAATTTTCTTCGCCTTAGGTATCATGTTATCGGCGTGAGTAATAATGTAAAATGTGCTCCTCTGGGGGAAAGAATCCGGGGATGGATATGTAATATGAAGAATTTCTGGGTAAAAGGGTCGAAAATGTGGTATTTTTGAAATAAAGTAGCTCATTCGGTCGAACCGGGCTTCTCGTGGAAATATAGAGTAGGATATTGAGTAGGATGTACAGTAGGATCTAGAGTAGGGATTTGCTAGGGTTTTGCTAGTGTTTTGCTAGGGTTTTGGTAACCCTCGGGTTTCATCGGTGTTTTGCTAGCGTTTTGTTGGGATTTTGCTAGGGTTTTGCTAGGGTTTTGGTACTTTAATTAAAATAGCATGGTAAAAAAGCAACAACCTAGCAAAATCCCAGCAAAACGATTTTTTTTATTGAATGTGCTCGATTAGAATTTCTTTTTTCCAAAATATCCTCTTCTAGGAGAAATAATTCGAAGTGAAACTGATTGTAATTCTGAGTCACATATCCTCCACAATCGAAGGACAATATCTAAGTTTATTCATTGATATTATGGAAATTCATTGATACTCTCCCAAGTAGAAATTTGCACACATTAACCTGGGTTTCGTTGAAGCCTGTGGGTAAACCTTAAATATTGGGGTAGACAAGGACTCAATTTGGTTCCCCGAAGGAATCGAATTTGATTTATGCAGATTTCCAACAAAGCTATTAAAGTTACTTCGTGTATAAGATTACTCAGTTGTGTCGTAGAAACTTTTGCAAGACGTTTCTGCGAAAGTCTCTAACAAATAGTGCAAAACTGAACATCAAGTGACGTGTTTTGAGAGTCAGACTGTATAACCACGAAAAATAATGAACTTCGTTAGAAATTATACGCAATTTTTCGAAATTATTGTAATTTCACAAAATTGCAATTGAAGTGCATTCGATTTGTAATTACTGGGAGAAATATATTTTTTCTCTAGCAAATAGTGCAAAACTTGACATCACGTGACGTGTTCTCAAACTCAGACTGTATAACCAGGAAAAATAATAAACATTGTTAAAAATTTTACGCAATTTTTCGAAATTATTGTAGTTTCACAAAATTGCAATTTAAATGTATTCGATTTTTAATTACGGGGATAAATATTTCTCTTTTTTCCATTTCAAAGAAAGAATCCTATAAATTTCTGAATACCAAACATTTCGTTAATATCTTGCGAGTTATTGTATTTTTCCAAATGTCAAATATGAATTATTTATAATATATATTAAAATTAATAATCAGCTCGGCACTTTCGTAATGAATTATTTCGCCTAAAAATGACGAATATACACGAAAAATAATAAATTTCGGAGTTTATTTGAAATGTTAATTATTTTTGTTTTGTGTAACGTAGATGAAAATTATGCATCATACCTGTGTACATTCCACAGTTAATTGGCGCGGCGAAAGTGTACTGCATTGTAATTACTGTGGGAAATACGTTTACTATATTTCACCATCGACGTGGCAATTTATCGCAGTTTTCGCGCGCTAATGATCCATTATTGCGATATATTATTTGCTCGGTGCAATTTATGGCAACTTTTGATACCTAATATTCTTTGGAGATCGCAAAAATCCGATAATTACACTGCCCCCGTGCTTCGAATTACGCAGTCGAACGCACGTAATTGTGTGAGTATACATACACGCGATATTACGATTACGCACAGTAGCGTAATGAAGTTATAAATTTTAATAAGGGCCATCGATGAAGTCATTTGCAAGTATCAATTAATTAGGTGCCCCGGTACGCGCGATCAAAACTATTTGGCCACGCGGTAAATAATACGCGCGAGTGGACGTTCGCAAATTAGCGAATTTATTAAAAGTCCGCGTCGCGCGAGAAGGGTATCGGGTTTTAATTAAATAGTAGGTAATAACACAAAGGACCGGAGAATTCTTAATTTTCGCGTTTAATAACTGCCCTTAATGTAATTGCAAAATTTATGTTCCCACGACCAGGCTAACGCGCACGTAAAAATGGTTGCCACTTTCAGGCGAACGCTTTGGTAGAATTATAGCCTCTGGCTACAACATCGAGATACAATCCACGGGATGTAACTATCGCGATGTATCATGCGACAACAACTTGTTTCGGAAGCGACTATTCTCCACGGCAGTAAACTTTACTGCGAAACTTCTCACATTCGACAATTCTCGCACTAAAGTGATCTACCGGAAGAAGTCGACTTTTTCCTAAAAAAATTGTTTTCTAAAATGAAAAAAAAAAATTTATTTGTGCCCGTGATTAAAAAACAAATGGAATTAAATTACAATTTTCGAAGAATCATAACAATTTTGGAAAATTGCGTAAAATTTATGACAGATTTTATTATTTTTCGTGGTTACGCGTCATTTTTTCAATCAACCGGTCAATTGATTTGGAAATTGCCAAGCTAATCGATAATTAAGCTGTTTCAGATTTGGAAAAATACAATGACTTACAAGATGGAATTTTGATAATTAGAAATTAATGCTAATTAAAAATTGCTGGTTACAAATTATTCTCTGAAATTGAAAAAAAAAACATTTATCCCCGTAATTGAAAATCGAATGCATTTCAATTGCAATTCTTTGAAATTATAACGATTTCGAAAAATGGCGAAAAATTTCGAAAAAAGGTTTATTATTTTTTCGTGTTTGATTATTAATTACACTATTTCTCATTTAGAAAAATACCATAAATCACAAGATATTGAAAAATATTTTGCAATAAAAAAAATATAATATTTGAAATGTTTACATATTTAATTTTTGGCTCGACATTTTTTAATTAATTGAAAAATGTTTTAATTAATTGAAAAATGTTTTAATTAATTGAATATTAAAAAAATTTAATTAACTAATAAAAAATATAATATTTATATCGTAAGAACAATTATTGCATTCCCAAATTCGTTATTGTACCAACGTGATTGCACCTGGAAATAAATTTAGGCCACTTTTAGGAGCATGGACCCATTTATGACGATACAAAAATCTGAGGAAATCGGTTTTACTTTAAAAAAAAATTGTTATCTTGGAAGAGCACGGTTCTTTGGAATTCCAGGTGGTATATCAATATCACTTTACTTAACTCCAGTTGCTGCCATAAGGAAAAGAAAAATTTCCACTTGCAGGAAGTACTTACATGTTTCTCTACGACGTATGGTTCTGGCTTCTCTATTGGTACTTCTACATGTTTGACCACTTCAACTGGATAAGGATGAGGCACTTGTACTTGCACTTGATAGGGTTGAGGTATCGGTATTTTTATCTCTTGTGGCACTGCCACTGGTACCGGATGTGGTATTGGTATTGCTTTAACCCAGTAATAAAGAGAATTACTACTTATTATTGAACAATATCGTACAATGGAAGGATCCTGTTTTATAAAGTTAGAGAGTCTTCTCGAGTTCAATTGCGATCTTTCATTCATTGGATTTCTTATTGTTTCAAATTTAGAAAAAGATTGATGCAGCCGAGAGTGTGCTTTTTTTACAAGTCAAGTGCACATATATGCAATTTTAAAAAATATTGAATTTTATCATTTGGATAATTATCTAATATTCTAATTTTGTGAAAAAATTATTTTTTTTTAATAAACTGCAATTTCCAAAGGAAAATAATACAATAACTAGATATTATTATTAGTAATTTTGCAATTTACAAATTTGTAAAAATAATTCTCGGAAATAGAAGAAAAACTATTTATCCTCGTAATCAAAAATCGAATGCATTTCAATTGCAATTCTATGAAATTACAATAATTTCGGAAAATTACAAAAAATTTCTAACAAAGTTTATTATTTTTTGTGGTTATACCTAATTTTTTAGCCACTCATTGTCAGTTATTATATTATTAATATTAATAACATCAGTTATATTATTAATATTAATAATCTGTTCTGTTTTTCTCCCAATCATAATTCATTCAACAGGAAATTTTACTCGAGTCGATAATTTATGTAAAAAAAAAAAAAAGAAAAAAGAAAAGGTGGATCTCCCCGTGACACGAGTCATAGAAGTTACGATAACATCGTTAAGTCATCTTTGCAGTATCGTACGTGCTTTATTACGTTATCGTATATTTATCATACTAAATCCCACGAGTTTCTGTTTCCTTTCTCGACCGTATAGAAAGTGAAGTTTATTCTGAGAATATCTCAACAACTTTTTGCACATTAGGTTCCATGACACCTACTAACCGAGACCATGACTTTCTACCTTGAACGAATGATTTCGTATCTTATCGAATTATTATTTTTGCAAAAAATAATCATTTTGTAAAAAATACAAAATAATGGTACTTCCTTGTGACAAAATTCTACCATTTCTTTAATTAGAACTTTACGTTAATTTTTTCATTACGGTTTTATAACGATTTTTTTATTGCACAAATTTAACTCAAAACTTGTAAAATTTTTTTACCGACTGAATATTTAATACACAAATTCCAAAATAATATTTACATTATTATAATATTCTTATAATATTTACGACATTGGAAAACATGGATTAATTATATGTTTACGGTTATTACTTCCTTCGTGGGTACAATAATAATTAAGAATTGAACGTTTGAATGAAAATTAAGTGATAAATAGCCATAGGGGAAAAACAAGTTTAATAAAATTAATTTTTTTTTGTTTCCTCAAGATTATAGTTGTTGTCACCTTAGGATTTTTTTATTAGTTACATTTGCAAGGGGCAATCGGAAAGGTCTTAGACTGTTACTACATACGTATCATACGTTAACACATAATTGACTGCAATTAAGTTGAACCCGATCGAGCTTAATGGCACTTGCAGTAATTTTAATTGAAATTTAACAGCATTCGATGTAATTAAAAAAATAAATTGTTGATTTAGCAACATTTCCAACATTAATTCGTATTTTATCGACCAATTCATAAATGTCAGATGTTATCAAACAATTAATTGGGTGGGACGATTTTGCAAAAGGCCTTTCTCTGAAAATTATCCTTTGCCTTAAAAAAAAGGTAAGAAAGTACCATTATTAATTAGTTGATTTTATATATATATTTTTTTATTTTGATCTAATGGATGTTGAATTTTGTTTCATGCAATAAACAATTTTTATTTTTTGAGGCTCTCGAAATGTTTTTAAATTGAAAACAGTGATTTGTTTTAAACATTATTCATCCTTTAGCTTTGGTTCTATTCAAAATCGCTCCGGACCGATAATTCAGGTGCTTCTTAAAAAGAAAAGAACTTGTTCATTTCCTTTGGACAATGATTGAAGGCTTGAAAGGGAAGCAATCGTAAAAAAGAAAGAGTATGAAACTCACCATATTTCTTATAAATAGGAATTTCAATTGTTTTCGTTTTCTCTTCGTAAGTCGAACTTCCGTGGTCTTCATTTCCGTAGCCGCTCGCACAAACCGTGGAAACTACTCCCACAAGTACAATGATGACCTAAAAATTCAATTTTCAAAATAAATTTTTTTCTTTGGGTACTTTCAATTTTCTTTTTATATTTTACATAACAAATAAAATCAGAAAAAATTTTGCAAAAAAGGAAATTATTATAAATATTTTTGGGAATTAATAAAAGATCAATAGTAATGCAAAGTTTTATAATTATTAAATGCGATTTATGATTTTTAATAAATTGCATTTGAAAATTACAAAATTTTGCGTCATTAATACGAAAATAATTATAATGTACTGTTTAGGAATTTAAAAAATTCGGGAAAAATAGGAAACAACTAGAAAATCTAATGCAACTTTTCGTTAAATGGTAACTAATAAAATTTCAAAAAATAATTGAAGGAAATTTTAATATCCGAATTATCTTTATTTTATTCCATAACAATAAGGCGATTTTTAATCCTTCAATTTTTTTTTAATGCACCCCTCGGTTAAATTGTCACTGACAAATTTCCAAAAAAAAAAATGATAAAATTCGAATTATCTCTATTTAATTCTTTTTTATTTATCTCTGTCTTATTTTTTTCTTTGTCCAACAGTAAAGTAATTTCTAATCTTCCAATTTCTTCATTTCAAAAAGTGCCACATATTCTTTCATTTATTCCCTCCTATTTTTCCAATAACAACTCTAACAAACGTCTTACAATTTGATTCATGATGGAGGTACACGGTAAAATGTGATTACAAGAAATTCAATTTAATTAATTGTCTTAACACAATGGAGAACGAGTTTCAAGTGCAGCCAAGATTAAATATCGAGCTTTTATATACCTTCCAGGAATACCACCACCTTTCACTATCCATCAGTGTTCCTAGAATCCTACGAGATATTGTATAAGACAGTGAGTAAATAAAGTTAACTTCGAATACTCGGAGGTTGCTACGGATACCCCGGAGATGAGGTACAAAGTGGTTGATGGGTGGTACGAGCGATTGCCTCTTTTTTGTTGCTTTTGTTTGCGCACCAAAGTTCCAATAATTACAAAGTAACGCATTCCTTTTGACGGACACCCAACCGGAAGTGAAAATTGCATCCAATCGATCCGAATATTCCAACGATTTCAGACCCTTCTCTTTTCGAGACGTGACGGACCTTTCAGGCTTCACTTCGAAAGCGTGCGATGTGTAAACGCCAATTCTTTTGTTTCTCCGCTAAACTGATAAGTTCAACGAAAAAGAAAAAAAAATGGAAGAAAAAAAAATTGCACGCGTGTAGTATCCGCTCGGTTTCCGTTCACTGGATTGTTTCAGTTCCGTAAGTCTTACGTTGATGGCGGAAGTGAAAGCAAAATGATCGTCGATGTACACGACGACTCAAATAGATCGGTTTCGAAAAAAGGTCTCGGAGATTTTTTTCTTTTTTTTTTTTGAAAGATAATATGGCGTTTTAATATTTCAGAAGAAAGTTTAGGTTAGAAAACGAAAGTTCAATTTGACTCGTTGTCGCTGATCATTTATTTGACAGGGGTTATTGGGGTTAAAGGGGGTCAAGGTCTTTTCCCAAATTTTATTTTTTCGATTTAAGGCTCAGTTTGTGTATTTTTATGAAAAATTGAAGGTCTAGGATTTTTCTATTATTTATTACATTATTTATAACATATTTTTCTACAAATTAGGAAAAACTTGTTTTTTGGTATGGTTCCAAATAATACTCGAAGTTCAATTCCGTAAATTAATATTTTTAGGAAAAAGAAATAATTAGTTAACAATTTTTACCAAAATAAATATAAATATTTTTGAGAATTGAGATTTTTTTGATTTTTATTTAATTTAAAATTTGTCATAAAAAAATTAGAGCGTGTACTAGAAAAGAAAATAAGGTTTTTGTTTTATAAGAAAAAATTTAAAATTAACCATTTAGGGAATATCAAAGTGGAAAGGGTCAGTACGTGTTCAGACATAAATCTGAAATTTGCAAATTTATCCTTCGACATTTTTTTTTAACCGAATTTGCAATTTCACAGTGGATCAAAGGCGTCTTCCTGCAACTTTGTGATTTTCTCACCCGCATCGATTCAAAAGCTACAGTGACTCTGACTCTAAAAAATTACTCGTAGGCTCGACCACTGATTTCTCCGTTCATGGGAACTCCTTATTACACGTCCACCGTAATCTTCGTGATTCAGAATCTCGATTCCGGATTATACCATCATCAAAATGTATCAACAATGTGAAAGTCGTCAATTACGTGAAGGGGCAGCGACCGGAATCAACTTTATGTCGTGGAAGGCAGTAGAAAAACGCCACATTATTGATTCCAAGTAGATACAACTTTTAAACCTGTACTTAAACAGGTGAAAAATTACATTCTAGCACTGGGGTATGCCTAGAAGGAGGAAGAAAGAATTCTGAAAACATGCAACGGTGCATGTGGGTCCAATTACTAGATTTCAAAATGTGGAAAGTTGCAATTCAGGCTGGGTTTAGCAGGGAGCCTTTGATCTACTAATATTGCTCATTCCATGCTACCACATGTGAGGTTTCGTGGTTGTATTAGTGTGATACACGATCTAATCAATCGAGCACTCCCGAATCATATCTACATATATAATAACATTTATATATAATAGTATGGTGTTCCATAAGCTTAATCTTTTCCGGCTTCGGGACAATTCCCCGAAGTGCGAAAAAGAAACTATTTTGGGCCTACTTTTCGACCATGGAAGGATAAGCACTCGCGTTACTTTCTCCAGATCAATTTTAACATTATCCTGCCGCTTCTGTCTTGGTTTACGTAATGATCCTTTTCAATTCCATCTGTCTGTCGCTACTTACATGCATTTCTCATTTCACCCACTCGTGCAATGTATCGTGCCCATGGTAATTTACGGTATTTATTATCCTTAACGATATCCGGCACTGAAATTTATACAAAACGTTCAATCGCCTTAGGTAGCAGCATCCATTCTTCTGGACCGAGTTTGAAAAGCAATATTTTTGCTCCGGTAACAATTTTCTACCGCGCTAATTTTACCTAATCAAAAATCCAAAATCCAAAAACATGGAATTGTAATTAACAATCAATTTTCTTAATCGATACCAAATTTTTGACAGACGCGTAACTGCTCTACCAATCACCTCCCGTTTGTGGATTTCAAAAATTCAGCGTCTTTTGACACAGCGTTGAAATGTATAATTTGACTTTCTGAAATTTTACCCGAACCCCGCATGTGTGCATGCAAAATTCCACGGTTGGGTGTTTACGAAGTTACGCATTGTTTTAAGCAGATTGTCGAGGCTACTCGAAAATTAAACGCTCCGGGTGATTACACGACGTTACAACGCAGACGATAACACTTTGGCGATACTTCCACAGATTTCCGCAAGGCAATCCCATTACCGCTGCTCACTAGATGACGCTGGTTCTATTAACCTGATTGAATTGCAATTTCTTCCTGGGACATTTTTTTTTTTTTTTTCGTTTTTTTCGTCCCATGAAAAATAATGGAGAGATATATACATATTTGATGTGGTCACGTGAAATGCAACGCCGCGCATAAATAACTCATTTTCTCCAACGAAATAATGCATTTTGCGGTGGAGGGTAATAGGTTCTCGTTAATGACACGGCGTGTCTGAAGTAACGTATCGTTTATTATCCGGAAGGATAGCGAGTGATCCTAGACTTTGTATACAGGAGATAATTTACCGGTGAATTTCCGAAGCGTGGGTACTAAACTAAAATGCTACTTTAATTTTCAAAGTTTTGAGGCAATAAATAATAATGCAGCCTCGTCTCGAGCGAATATGAAAAAAAAAAAAGAAAAAGATGCAACGAGATTTTATAATGAGACGAATTTGTATTTAACGTACCACGAACTCGTTCTGTAATTTGCTTTTTAGTTAATTTTGCGAGAGAGAGAATTTTAATTAAGCGACAGTTGCAATTTTGTATGCTAATGACATTGGGAAGAAATAATGCTTTCTCGGAATATGTGATTAAATTTCTTTAGAAAGGATACGAACTAATTAAAATCTCTTTCTTTCTTTCTACGGAAGTGCTTCTTACCGGTAATAATTGCAGTTCCTGATATTTGGCGTAAGAATCCGTCGAAATGGTTATAATTACGTGTGGGAGATCAAAAATATAGATTTTTTTTTTTATTTCATCGAACGAATTAGAGACGAAATCTTCACTACCGGAATAATTATATACGTTCGCGCGGTATAATCATGCATAATGTTGCACTATTTGCATACAGGAATAGGCGAATCCAGATGCACAAAGTAGCGTCACAGTATTCGCTGGTGAATTCGTATCGGGATTTTCTTTTCCGGCAAATAGTTTTTTCTTGATTCTGGAGGAATCATGGCTCAACCGAAATTAGGATAAACAAAATTGTATTATTTTTATTATTATTAATAATTTTTCTAATAGAGTGTTTTGTAATTTTTATTATTTTCTAGAAAAAATATCCTTTTCGTAGGAATTTGGTTCTAATAATTTTTGAAAACTGGAATATGTCGAATTTATATAATTATAATATTTGTAATAATTTGTATATGTTGTATTTTTTTATTATTTTTCTAAAAAAAATATCCTTTTCGTAGGAATTTGGTCCTAATAATTTTTGAAAATTGGAATACGTCGAATTTATATAATTATAGTATTTTTAATAATTTGTATATTTTGTATTTTTTATTATTTTTCCAAAAAATACCTTTTTTGAAGGATTTTGGTTCCAAAAACGGATGATAATTGGAATACGTCGAATTTCTATAATAATAATATTTTTAAGAATTGAAATATAATATTTTGTTTGGTATTTTTTATTATTTTTCCAAAAAAATGCTTTTTTTTGTATATTCATATTCCGTCTTTTTACTAAGCAGCATTTTTTAAACCAATAATTCAAAATTTTTAGAAAAACACAAAACTTTTGTTCGAATCAAATATGTTACAATTTTTTTAATCACATTTTAGCAAAATCTAGCAAGTAGTTGTAAACTATGTTCATATTACCGGTGGGGTTGTTTTTTTCTTTTCGTTCCACTATTTTTACGAAAGAATTCGCTACTTTTTCTATGAAGAAGGCTAAGAAGTTTTACGTAACTCTCCTCCCAGATTATATGAACTGGATTCTGATGGAATCAGGAGAAATACCGATAGTTTCGGATATTCCTTTTTTGCGAGTTCGCCGAGAACTGAAATGTAATATACTGGCAATAAAAAGAAATGGCTTTTTTCTTTACGGCAGCACATTCCATAACTTTCAGCGAAAGAGTAAAAGTATCGAAAAAAAAACAGGATTATTAAAGTTTTATCTGAAGGATTAGCAGTGGCACAGCGCCGATGCGTATTTTAGTGCCACGGTAGAATCGCTAATTAACCATTTTTTACCGTGAACTTGGTGAAAGGAAAACAGATGTCATATCTTCCTTTCACTTCATATCAAAAAATATCTTGAAGATCAAAAGCCAATCTACTAACGTAAGTAAAGTGGACCTTTCATTTTCGAATACAATCACTAATCCGAAAGGATCGGGAAGAAAGGATTAGCGGAATGTGCAGGCATATTTGAAGTTGATTATGTAGCTATTGATTAATTATTGAAGCACGGAATAATCCTGTTCCTGATTTAATGCGCGTATTAAACGGATCCATTATTGAACGAATAAGGGAATATTGTAATTAATGCTTATCGAATTTTGACTCGACAGAATTCACTTACAGGGACCAAATTGAATCCCTTAAAGTTGCTTCGATATCAAAGCTAATCGATTTTCTTGAAAATAAAGAATTTATTGCTTTTATTTCTTTTTTTAATTTTACATTTACAGCGGGCCCTCGACTTTCGCACACAATTGGTTCCTGAAAGTGTGGGACTATTTTTATTGTTGTTGTTGTTGTTGTTGTTGTTGTTGTTGTTGTTGTTGTTGTTGTTGTTGTTGTTGTTGTTGATGTTGATGAAAGAATGATGAGAGAATCGTGCCATTACCAAGTGGATCTTGTACAATTTGTTGCAAAAAATTCTACAGCTACCTATCACTTATAACACCCAACTCTTCGTAAACGTCGACCTGTACGTCTTGCCATTTCTCTTTGTCTTACCTTCCCTATCTAATAACTACCCCTTGCTACTCCTTCACCTTCTCCCGGAATCTGGAAGGAAGAATTTGTCCTGAATATGAATGATCCCCCGGGAAACGACTCGACTCCTAATTTTTGGTGAGACGAGATTAACTCGGAATGACTTTGTTATAAATGAAATCCTAATTTCGAAATTCCGTCACTGATTTTCTGGGACACCAAATTTATTCAATTTTGCTGTAAAATAATTTGTCAATATAGCAGCAATAATTTGCACTAAATATACTTTTAATATAATTTTTAGGATTTAGCAGATTTTTTGCAAACAATATTTTTACCAAACATTTCATTATTTTTTAAGCATCAGGAAATACGTAATTACAGAAAAATGACAGAATTGGAATACACGAGAATTAAAAATTGCCACGTAAATAATTAATTTGTATAAAACATAATTCCATTTTAAGCGAATATTAGGTTGTCCCATAAGTTTCTTCCGTTCCGGCCCGAGGTCGTACATGGCGTGGCGCGGAAAGAACTTATGGGACACTCACATGTGACTCACCTGTTCACATTGTATTTTTTTTTTGGGAGTATAAATGAGAAGTTTTAGAAATCACAGGTATAAAAAGATGGCACTTTCTCGCAATAATTAAAATATCTGAACAACTGTAAGAGCTTTCTTACGTGCAGCATAAACGCAATCAAGAGATAGTTCTGTAATTTTAGCTAAGAAAAACGAAATGATCATTATCTTATTTCTAAGTTTTGAGATGAATGTGCGGAGAGCACGAGTTAAATTGTTTACCGGCTGCCGCAGTTTCTGACTTCCAGAAGTAATATACATACCAATGAGTTTTTCTGGAAAAATAACGAGACCTTAGAAAAGTTAAAAGCGGTACGCCAACGCTTATCCCTCGAACTTTGATAAAACAGATGGAGGAACTTTCTATATAAGAGATATGCAAATTTCAAATTAACTATGGCATTCAAAACCCTTTATGTTTTCGAAGAGAAATTATTTAATGAGAGCATGAATTTTTGAATTCCATTATTTTTAATTAATTGCAGAAATTATTTTACCAATTTCATTGAATAAATAATTCTTTTAAAAATTCATTAAAAAAAGATTCCATTCTCTTTAATTTTTTGTAAATTTGTTGTAAATCCGCTAATTTTACTTTAAGCCTTCGTGAGCAATCTGGGTCGTTTACGTCCACAGCTACATTTTATTTTTTTGTATTTTCCTCTGAATTTTTATTTTTATTTTTTCTAGTAGAGTTTTGAGACATTTGACGAAAAAAAATTGTATAATACAAAATTCATAATTTTCAAATATAATTTTAAAATAATTTTAGAAGTGTCTTGATAGTTTTTTTTTAAATACAGAAGAAAAGCAAAATTTGGAAATTGTGCGCACAAAGGAACCAAACTGCCGACGAATAGTGCAGAAAAAAATTGAATAAATTTTCACAGAATCCGCTTTTGTTAATTCTCCCTTTTTTTTTTAAATTTATTAAAAATCAATCAGAATTTATTCAGGTTAATAAAATCTCCATGGATCGATAAAACACTCTTGGAACGGATCCATTTTGCGAAAAGCTACAATAATTCAAGAATATAAATTAAATAGAATGAATTAAAATTGCATTAATTGGATTTCTCCTTCTATTTCGAACCGCGTTCATTGATTGAACGAAATCGAGGAGAGTCACGCAAAAGCAATTTATCGACCATCGAAATATATTGTTATAGATTCAAAGAAATTTCATTACCCAGAATGGAATGTCTTTATTTTGAGTAACACGTTTTTAGACGAACGCGGCAAATTCGATTGTACCAAATTATCTTTTGTAACTAAATCAAATCTCTTTGCCAGTACGTTTTTTTTTCTCTTCGATGCTCGAGAGACAAAGGAACTTTGAAACCCTTTGTACACACACACAAGTGAAGACAATACGGACACAAAATTATATTATTTCAATTTAGCTACTTTGGCGTATGTACAAACAGTCATACAATAGTGTGGGTAATAAGTACATATTGTTGAGAGCAAATTCTTGCGCCGTTACAACAATTTCGTCAAGATTTAGGAGCAAAAAAAAAAAAGACGTAACATCGGTACACAAAAATGTGAAAACTTTCAATTAGTCTTTGCAAAACCATTTCAAGCACGAGATGTTCAATTATTTTCTAAAGGCAAGTGATTCTCTCTCTCTGAACTTGCGAGGAAGCTTTCTTCAAAGAATTCCTCTCGGTAATCGTGTAGGTCAAAGGCCACCGAGAATTTACCGAACGACGATCGATGTAACCTTTACGGACAAAGGGCTTTCCCAATTATCGGAAAGCCATGGCTGGACGGTTAAGTTTATTGGCACAAAACATCTAACAGAATATAACGCTGGAGGTACAGAACTTACCCGCTCAATTTAAATGTATATTCAATTGCCAAGCGAAGGTACATCATTTTCTGAGATTTGTGGTATTTGGGGTAAAATTAACCCCACACGGCCCAAGGTGTATCTTTTTTGTATTTTAACGTTGAAAACATTCGGGGTAAATATGGAGTGGTATTTGGGGTAAAATTAACCCCACATGGCCCAAGGTGTATCTTCCATTTTAACGTGGATAACATTCGGGGTAAATATTGACCCCACATGGCCCAAGACGTAACTTTTATTCGCGCGACTCGTGGAGGGTTGGTCGAGTACTTGTGAAAGTGACGAAAGTATGAGATGCTAATTATTTCCCCTGTGACCAATTTCTTTGGGGATTTTTTTTTTCTTTTTCTTTATCCTTTGAAAAGAAGGGCTGCGAATTTTCCCCTTCGCTCCTCGGATCCTCTACTTTTCTTCTTATTCGGAAAGAAAGGAAGAAAGGCTACCAGTCGGATATCCTGACAGGGATAAATTCCTGAAGGAGAAGGGCGAACATCCTGGGAAAGAGGCGAGCGGACCAGAAATGGAGGAGACAGGACACGTCAGATACTGTTTTCGTCTGAATGCCTGAGGAAAAGAAAAAAAAGGGGGGTCCCTCTCTCTCTCTCCTTCGAATTTTCTTTCGACAAAAAAGGAGTGTATTAAGAAACATTATTTTTGACCAAGAAAGAGATCCGGAAAGAGGAAAAACAGAATTTATGAAAGACAGAGGTGGAGTACAAAGGAGACCAGGAAATCCAAGTACAAAAAGGAGAAGAAAGTGTCAGTCCCTCGTAGTTTTGGAAAATGTGCTGGAGCACACGAGAGGCATGAGAAAGAAAAAAAAGGAAAGGACGCTCGAGGTGGAAAAGTGGGTAACGAAAACACTTTTCTTTAGGTGCTTCCTCGCTGGCATCGGCTTTCCATCCTTTCTACCGAAATGGAAAAGGAAAAGAATTTTATACCCGAATTTAAACAAAGTATAATTAATTATTATTTTTAACTTTGATTAATATATTTTAATTTTAATTAATATTTTTTAATTTTAACCTTTCTTTTTAATTTTTGTAAGAGGGAAGAATTAGAAAACAATCAAATTCACCAGAAAATTTTAATTTTTCATTAGTTTTCAATCAATTTTATAATAAAAATCCCGATAATGCATTTTTACATTTGAGGATAGGTTTATTTGAACACAGGTAAGGTGTCCTTTGTCTTTGGGACATCCTTTCAAATAATTTTATTACATTTTATAATTAAATTACAACAATTACAATTTCTTTGACCTATTTTTTGTATTTACTTTTATGAACAATAGTCTTGTAGACCGGCACCTTGAAGGGTACCGGCTTTTCAACATGCACTGGAATATATTTATAAACTTTGTACGGAACAGGTTTCTCCACCTTGACTGGAATATGTTTTTCAACGGGAGTCGGGACCTTCTTTTCCACGTGTTTGATAACGTGTTTCACCACCTGCAATTGTACAATATTTATATCACGAAAAAAAGTAGATACATATTACAAGGAAATGGTGTATAATGTAACTGCACTGCCACTTATTAATTACAATTTTTTTTATTACAATTGATCTTAAAAAAAAAGAACTGTAGCTTTTTGCAAAAAAAAAACAGTTTCATAATGGCCTGAAAAAAATTTATAATAATTCCAATTATTGTACTATTTAAATATGGCATCAATAATGTATTTCTAGTAATTCTAACTATGTTAATTGTTATTGAAAATATATAGTAATTATTAATAGTAATTTTTAAAAATAATAAATTAAAAATAATATTGCAAAATTAATATTCTAGTAATTTTAACTAAATCTAGTGTTTTTCAAAATACTTTCGTGATTAAATCACCTAGAAATTAATTAATTAGTGTCTTTATTTCTTTTTTATTGAATATGTTGACTAATAATTGCCACGGAAAGCCGTACTTTTTTTTATTATTATTTTGCATAATAAATTATTAGTTACGAAACTCCTCAATTAAAAAATTTTGTTTGTTCTCACTTTTTAATAAAATGAATAATATTTGTACAAAAAAAGTGAAATAACCAAAATTAAGTAGTTCGAGTATTCATGAGGGAAAATCGGACAATTCGTTTAATGGAAAAACAGCGAGAAATGTTTCAATTCATTCCACGTTGTTTTATTTATTTATACGTTGCTAAATTAATGATACGGTAACTGCAGGTTACGTACGGTACGTACACTCGATGTACATAAATATTACAATTTAATGGCGTAGTTCTAAGAAGTTACCTCTGTGTTTATGACTCGTTTAGTTTTTACGACAAAATTTTACCTCGTAAGGTACGGGCTTTGATACAGGTACGATTACCGGATACGGCTGCGGTACGCTCTCCACCTTCAGTTCAGGCACTTTAAACTCCGTTTTCTTCAGCACGGGGATACCTGATAACATTGTCATTTCATTTTTATATGGAATTCGAAAAACTGTGCATGCACGCTATCCTAGAAACTTTTACAGCCCGTAGTACATTTTCCACTATCTCGGGAACTGCATTCGTGTGCAATTGTTGTGCATACATATGTGAGTTATTTTTCTAACGTATGTATGTACTCCTTCCAATTCTGTTACATCCATTTTTTGTTTTAACACTATGCCCTCCGGCGACAACACGTTGGTGCCATGCGAAAACTATCGGGCAAGCGCCGGTGGCACCACCGTGGTGTCGTACATACAGATTTATACCGGCGCCAAACAAAAGAATCCCGATCAGACGTGCGGACGACAAAGTGTTAATAAAAAAAAATGGCAATCGTCGTAAAAAAAAAAACATTTTTTAAAAATTATTTAATGAAAAATCGGAAAGTTCAATATTTTGGGTAAAATGTCTCTGTGATTGGAAACTTTTCATGCAAACCGTACCGATTTTTTTAACAACCGGGATAACTTTAATCCCATGGCCCTCGTAGCCCCCACCAATGTGATCCTCCTCGATGACGACTTCCCCAAGACCGTGACCCGACCACCCGGAGATGGAATGGTCACCGTGACCTGGAAAACATGTTTCGGCAGAAAATAATTTATGGTTAACCAATTCTCGAAATGATAAATAAATAAATAAATAAATAATTAACTCATTAAATATGTAAAAATATAACAATTTGTGTCAATTAAAAGCAACGTCATCCGGGACAATTAAACGTGACAACCGTCAGGTTACTGACACTTTGAAGAGGAAGAAAAGAAAAAGAGATTTGATTATCATTTGCATGAAAAAAAAAAACGAGTAATTAACTTGGGAATGCATAAATTGTTCATGGCTACGTCATAAAACTCTCACTTTTTACAGTGTTACGCACCGAGGTCAATAGCTGGCAGTTCATGACCGAGACCATGACCGAGACCATGACCATGGAGGGATATTTCACCAAGAGTTAAACCACCATCGTGCCCTCCGAGGTTCCAATCACTGGCGATACACGATTCGATAATGCTGATAAGTAATACCTTTAATAAAACATTGCGTAAGAATTGTTAATTTTAGATGAACAATTTTTGTCACTGAACGCGCGAATTTCGCACTTTCCCTAAATATACAGGGTGGGTCACCACATTTTGCCATTTTGCCATTACGCGTAGCAAAATAATGGCAAACTGTGGTGACCCACCCTGTATATACGTATACAGTTTAACCTGTTTTTGTGCGGTCTTTTTTTATGCGTCTTTCTTTCGTGCGATTTTTTTTTTGGTGCCATTTAATTTTTCTGCGATTTTTTTTGTGCGGTATGGGAATATCGAGAAAAAAAATCGTACAAAAGAAAAACGCATAAAAAAAGAGCGCACAAAAACAAAAAATGTTTAAGTGTATGGTATTTTCACGAATACACGTACAAATAAAATCATGATCGTAAACTGTAACTCGAGATAGGTCAGGTAATGGTGAATAACTTGAAAACCACTTGTACTTAAGAGAGCTTATATACCGTATGAAAAGTAGCCAACCACCCCACTATGCTTTATGAGGTGTCTCTGTATATTGTTGTACACGTACACTGTTGACACACATACACGCACACGCACACGCGCACACACACACACACACATTGACAATGGACAAGATCTCTATGGGAACGAATTACATAAGAAAATCCTGCAAAGAGAGCAGATCAGTCAACTTCCGTATTTTTTTTTTTTGTACCGACTCGCGATGTCTTGTCTTGTCTCGTTGTAACTTTTACATTCTCGATCGCGCCATTTTCGTCATTATTATAGGTGGTATCAATTGCGAAGTTTCTACCACCGAGCGAAGTAAAATAATTATTTTTACGTCACATACAAACAAAAAATTAAGAGTATCCATTATTGGTAAAAAAAAGTGCGTGCGTTTTTGACAGAAATATTTGTAACGAGTTCGCAGAATTCAGAAACAAGAGCGATGACGGAAATAATGAAAGTGAAAGGTCCCAGAAAATTCCTCAGCTTCAGCATTTCAATGTTTTCACACTTATTTTAATGGTCTTGTTAGAAGAAATTTAAATCGGAGAAGGATATGCTTCGCAGTTTTCAATTTGTACCGCGACATTCTTCCGCAATTCGCGTTTCAAAGTTACAAAGATGTCGGCGGGACGAAGATCGGGCACCTTTCCACCGGAAAAATCGAATTTTGAAATCGATTTTTGGGGATTATCGGGAGACTCTAATTCGATGTGTTTTTTCGCGAGGAATCCATTTTCATTTTCAAAATTCCCGATATTCTATGGGAAATACGATTTTTCCTTGATTTTTCACAAAAAATCTAGTTTCGATCAACTTCCGGTAGGATATCATCTCTTCCAAGTATACACTTTTGCAACAAAATCAATTTACCCCCGCGAGATCGTTTTTGACGTTAATTGTCGGAAATACGACACGTACGTCAGGTTACAGTTGCGAGACATGACATCATCCTTCGCCGATTCGGAAGCGGAACATCGTTTTTGATGGTAAAGGACGGCTCACGAAACTTTTGATCACGCAGGAGATAATCGTGTTCTTCGTATTTTACCTTACGAACGCCGGGGTACCTTTATCCCCCAGTTTACTGGTGGCGAAGAAGTGGTTTCATTGCCGCATACGTGAAAAGTTTAATAACCATGCCGGGGGTTATTTTCTCCTTCTTTATCAACGACGGGGGTATGCGTGGTTTCATTTCCGTCTGCAAATGACACAATCTATTTACCAACTTTCATTTACACACACATGTACACCTAAATTACAAGATATTAAATATGGTAATTTTCGATTTCCTTGAAAATATCCTTTTTCATCGTAAAATTATTGGATCACTGGGCTTTCTTAAGTGACATTTCTTTTTCTGGAATGTGAAAATTGCTCATTTTGGGATTTTTCGGAAATGCATAGCAAGGGTTGCAATTATTAGTTTTTCCCTTATTATTTCTTATGCGGTCGAAATGCATTTTAGAGTGTCTTTTTGGACGCTCATTATTTTTTTTGGGCTAAAAACGATTTTTTAGAATTTCTTAACCGAAAAATAATGTCACATTTAGCAATTGCTTGCCCGGAATAATTATAAATTAATATTGATACCAAATTTATGCTAATATTAATTTATATTTGTAAATTAATTAATTTATACAAAATTATTCAAAATAAAAAATAAATAATTAACGAGAACTGGGTTGCAACCAAAAAATATTGTCACATTCAACAATTGCTTGGCCAGAATAATTATAGATTAATATTTATATAAAATCGAGCGGCAGAAGGCTGGAATAACTATGGATTAAAATTTGTAGAAAATTAAATGTGTGAAAGTGGACAAACCAGAAAGGGGCCAGAAAAAATGTGAAAATTTCGAAGAAGGAAATAGTAATTAACGAAGATTGAGCTCTAGAAATTTAAGGTACATATGTAACAATGGGGGGTAATGAAGTATTTAGTAGAATGCACCTAGGAACGGAGAAAGTAAATTCAAGATAACGGAGATGGTAAAAAGGAAAGTAAGAAAGTAGAAGAATGGCTCAGTTAAGTAGAAAAAGCAATAAAAGCAAAAGAGAATAACACGAAGGTTATAAGCTTTAGCAAGAAGATGAGCAATAAATACAGCGAGCAATGTTAAGGAAACTGGTGTAGTTAAAGGAAAAGAAACGGAGGAAGAAGAAGAAGAGCAACATAAAAATGGAATGTAATAGAGGTATAGAGAGGGAAAAGGAACGTTTCGAAGGAACGGTCTAAAACAAAAGCGAAAAAAGCGGGAAAAGAGAGGAAATATTTTTTTTTGGTCGTGGAAATAATTATTTTTTATCTAATTAATAAGTGTAACAATCGAGATAATCTGTATCTTTAATTATATTTATTTTGACCCTGAAATTTCAATTATCTTAGATTTTCAGTAATTAATTAAAATTGCCTGTATGTTTTTAATGATTAATTATCGTTTGCGTTAATTTTTAATTATCAAACCGTGGAGCACTCCTTGAAGTAGATAAATGCAGAAATCTTTAGCAAACTAATTTTACCCTCATTTTCCTCACCAATTATAATTCTAAAAAGGAACCAACTAGACGTGATAAATTACTTCTTATATATATAAATCCACTTTCCTTTAAGAAATATAAGAAGAATGATTATTCATTTTCACTCGACGAAATTACGGTAGGTCTAATAGCCAAAAAAAGGTATTAAAGAAATTTATTACGGATGTCCAAGTGAAATAAGGCAGAGATTTTATAATTTCGTGTGAAATATGTACCAGACGAGTTAAATAAAATATTTTTTTCTTATTCGGCATTGACTGAAAAATTTCAATCACGTAAAATATGTACCTACAATTTTTATTTGCAATGAAAAAGAGTTAATACATTTTTGAAATTTTTGCTAAATGGTCCATTTTGGGACCTAGACCTTGGTAACTTCCATTTTGGTACCACAAATCGCATCTTGGTACCCATTAACCTTGAATTTCTTACAATTAGTTCAAATCGAGACCAAAATTTCGTACCAATTATTTATTTTTTTTTTTGCATCATCAATTTTCCATTAATTTTTAAGAATTATCCAATAAATTGCTTCGCGTATGTCATGTGACGTCACAGAGGCCATCGTTGCATTCCCATGTGTCCCGGGTACGATTCATGGGATTCCCCATGCGTTCAACGTTTTCCACAAAAAAAAAGCCTAATTTCGAATTTCTTTTTTTTTCGACTGATAAGAAGACCAAAATTTCGTGACATTTATTTCTTTTTTTTTTGCGCATCATCAATTTTCCATTAATTTCTAAGAATTATCCAATCAATTGCTTCACTTATGTCATCTGACGTCACAAAGACCATCGTTGCATTCCCATGTGTCCCGGGTACGATTCATGGGATTCCCCATGCGTTCAACGATTTCCACAAAAAAAAGCCTAATTTCGAATTTTCTTTTTTTTTCGACTGATAAGAACCACCAATAATTACATTCGCCAGCATCGACGAAGTCAACATGTGAGTAGTTCACGGTCACATAAATACATGCAACGTATGAAGATGCACCATGCACACGTTTCGTTGCATATATTTCGAGTTGCTCCACTTACGGTGCAGCATCTCTTTTTAAGCTACAGACCCTTAGTAATGTAATCCATGAATAGAACAACACGCTGGAGACAAACCAGCTTTGCAGGTACGACATGTACTTGGGTACGTAAGTGCAAAACTTGTCACGAGACACTGCAATGTCTCTTGATAGTACTTCTATTCTCATGTTGTTTACCCGCGCGAAAATGTGTGTGTGTGTAATGCAGGCACAGTCGCTACTTCCGGGATTATATTTTTCGTCAACGTCATTGGCCAAACTTTTTTAGGGCTCACTTGTTGACACAAATTTTTTAAACCTAGAATTTTTTTTATAACAAAAAAATTTCCTGGTACTTACAAGCACTTATTTTTTTACGACAATCCGGTACCAAGTTTTCAGTCTGTGTGTACACCACTTCCAGAAAATCCAAAATAAAATGTATCTTTGTATTTTATTGGCGAAAAGATGGATCGGAAAAGGAATTATGTATTAGAAGATTTCGAGATCAGTTTCTGCCGGAGGATTGGTTGCAGAGTTTGAAGAGGATCTTTGATTCCACCCTGTGGCGTGTACCAGAAGTGAGTGAAGATTAATGTTGGATTTTTGGAACCCCTTGATTTGTCGAATTCGGCAATTTTGGGTTTCGAAGGGACATTTAAAAATTCGGAAAGGGTTTTGCTAGAGTTTTGCTGGAATTTTGCTAGGGTTTTGAATTTCGAAGGGAAATTTGAATTTCGAAGGGAAATTTGAATTTTCAATTTTGCAATTTTGAATCTGGGAGGGATATTTGTATTTCCAATTTTGCAATTTTGAATTTCGAGGGATATTAAAAAATTCGTAATGGACTTTGCTAGAGTTTTGCTGGGATTTTGCTAGGGTTCTCGTAATGGTAAATTGAAAAACCTCTCGCTCTCTGCCGCTGCCCTTTAACTTTGCATACATTTTTGTACTGGATGTAAGTAAACCCATGCTAGCGGTCTGCCACTTAGTGGAATTGCCACTTGACCCTCAAACTAAAGACTGCAGGTTCCTATTCCAGCCCAGAGCCACTATTCTTAAAATAGTTCTAAGTACACTGCAAGTTGTAGGTTGTACAAATGACACTTGCACATTGGCATGGAAAAGCTGGAAAGCCAGGACGGTACATTCGTTATCATCATTTTTCGAATCGCGGGACGCCCGAACATTGAGTGATTAGTTTGCTGACCTCTCACACCGACGTGAGTAATTATCAAAAATTAGTAATTCGTATTTGGTAATTATTAAAAAAAAAATTTAATTAGTAATTGTATAAAAAAATCCAAAAAGATTTGTTCTTGTATCCGTTGGGTACCGTCACTTAAACGGTACCTTTTCGGTCTGCGCTCAATTTCGGGACGAATTTTTTTTTTTGGTGAAAAATGAAAATTGCAGAAAATGGTAATTATTGTAAGATATGAATTAATTAAAATATTAATTTGCCAAATATTAGCGTGATTCTTCTCATTCAATTCCGCTTATCGCCACTGGAATCTCAACTTCGGCGCCATAAATTTCTTCATCCCAAAGTGAAAGAAGTCGAAGTACCTATTTCCAATACACTCCTCGTTGGAAACTTTCAACTTTTTGCCTCGCTCGGATTTCTCGTGCTCAATATTCCGTCTCGAAAAATGTTGCACCGCTCGCGCTATCTCTTTTTACGGTCCTCCACGAGCACAGTGTCCATCCTGGACTCTCCTATCGCGATAATATTTTATACATCCAGGGTGGCGGGAAAAATCTACACGAAATCCACCCACACCCACACCCACACACGGGGTAAATGTTAATGCGAAATTTTTTAGCTCGCTCCTCCCGCTGCAATATTACTTACGACTTATCTCGTGGAGACTATTATCAGGGATACCATCTGACCTAGTTCGTCTCCGCCAGCACTGATTGTAGTAGAGGCTGTTTAGCGCCTTGGGGGATTTACTCTGATTTCTCGTTAGAGGCGTTTCCGATAACGGTGTCCCCACGGCACAACCCTTTAGTTCATTAGAACCCGTAAGGTCAAATGCAATCGGAATGGAATATCTCTCAAATGGAACACGGCTCAGCGAACGTTTTTTCAATGGGAAATATTTTCTTATTTATTGGGCGACTGGAATAAACGATTTCAGAAAATAAATGGAAAAGATACGGTACGTTCCGGGATAAAAAAAAAAGGGCAAAAATGGTACACACTGTGCTCTAGAGTGTAGCTTTTATTGCTCCAAAGAGAAGCAAGGAGTGCATAGAAATTTAAGGGGTTAGGCCACTCTAAAGGAGGCCTTTTTTGGGAATTTTTTTTGGACAAACTATAAAATAAATCGCAATTACGAAAAAGGGTGTTTATTATACATATCATCGAGTGTATACACTGATTTTTTTGGAGCGATTATGTTCAAAATGGCGAATGTTAAAATAGAATATTATAAACTTTTTGAAATGTCCATGCCTATTTCGGCGGATCCTCAACGAATAAAAATGGTACTCGCCAATAGGCCATTTCTAGAAATCTTTCCAGAGCCTATCTCGTCACTTTTGAAAATCGACATAATTTTTGCATTAACAATTTGCCTCGAATTTACCAAAAAAGCATTTTTCTATATAAAAGCAAATTATTCGTACAGAAATTATAATGAATTATATTTTATTTCGTAATTTCATTTTCTTGATGAAGTTTTCTCGATCAAGAAACTGAAACGTCGCTGCAAGGCATAACATTAACCAAGATCATCATGATCACGGAGAAAAAAGTAAAAAAAAACGTAATTAGGATTCGATTATCGATAAAGGATGCGAGTCTAATAATTGTTAAAAATTATAATATGTAGAATTTATATAATAATAATTTTTTTCAATAATTTGAGTGTTTTGTACTTTTTAGTATTTTCCAAAAAAAAAGAATATCTTTTTTACGAGATTTTGGCTCTAATTGCCGTTAAAAATTGGAATAAGTTAGATTTATTTGATAATAATCTTTTTAATAATTCGAGTGTTTGAGGTTGAAGCAATAATTCCTCATTTTTAATTTGATATTTCATAAAATCAAATATTTATCAAATTAAATTGATATTACCGCCGTGGACGTCATGTACAAAATGATAAACAAATACGAACACCTTTCTCGATACAACTTAACATATGCGGCCTAATTTGATGGATATTAAATTGAACCGTTGATAGCAATTTCCTAATTTATTGACATTCGAACGGGGTGGGTGTGTATCTTCGTTAATCTGTATATTTCCGCATAGTATAATAACCGTAACGTAATTATGTTAAACGAAACAAATTGATCGAAAGCTTCAAGAGGAGTATCTTCATTATTTTGTAGCATTTATTGTTAATAAACATTTCTAAATTTCATTTTCTTGATGAAGTTTTCTCGATCAAGAAACTAAAACGTCACTGCAAGGCATAACATTAACCAAGATCATCATGATACCGTTAATTATACGTAAAGAATCTCACTTTCCATAGAATTCTGCTTGAAGATACATATTATGAAAAATCATCCAGTGAAAGGCGTAGCTGTACGTACACGCTACCCTGATCGTATCAAGAGTGGCCGTTCTGGATAATTAACGTCCGTTGTGATACGGTTAACTTGCGTAGAAGTACCCTTTCGAAAATATGTATATTTCATATGAGTGTAAATGGAAAGGAAAAAGGACATTTGATTCAAGAGTGGAAATCTCGGGGCAAAAAAGAAGCTCAAAAAACTGGCAGAGACCGTAAACACTTTCTCCGTGAAAGGAAACACCATGTGTTATAGGTATTTTTTTTATGAAACATCTTTATTGAAAAAAAAAACAGAAACAAAAGTTAACAGTATAAAAACAATGTACAAAAAAACAAACAATGACTGAAACACGTGATAAACACGAATATACCGGGTGATTCGCGTAACGCGAGCACCTTCGCAACGTGCGACGCACTTTTTTGAGGTTAGGAAGGTGCGCGCGTTGCGCGAACCACCCTGTATAATGTAACATGTCTTATATATACAAAATAACGATCGATCATGGGTTTAGTAACAAGAATTTTGTTTTTCTTTTTTAATTGGTGAGATTTTTTAAAAAAAATGCACGCAATGATGGTATATTTTGTCGGAATGTTTACGAGCCATTTTCGAAATTTTACAACTCGATTCGTCATTTGAGAAAAGGGGGATTTGTTCTTGGTATAAAAAGGGACTTCCGCGTAGGTACGTCCTTTCTAAATTGACTGATCGAGTTGTGAGGTGTAGTACCATTTTACCATTCTCTAGTTTCTTGCAAATCATGCAAGAGACTGAAGATTTCGGGTCATAAAATGCTCGATGGAAGTTTTATAGCGCGCGGTTATGATTGGACACCATTTTAAACTGCAGGTTATTGCCGGATTTATGGCTTTTGTTTAGTGGCTCTAAAATGGATTCGGGAAATATGCTATTTCCTTGTACGCTCTCAATTCGTGCCTATTTCTGTACAAAATCTTTCGGGACGCGCTTTGGGGTCGTTCTTTTTATAGCAAATGTTTATTGGTGAGCTAAAGACCGAGAGAAAAGGAAATTCCAGGGGGTGAGTCCTTATCGTGACGTAGAAATTTTGAACCTTTTGTCGCCACAACGTTTCTTGCAATATCGAATTAATTTGCGAATTCAAGTTGGACGAGAATTAATTATTTGGAATTTACAGTTTTTTTTTAGGTGTCAAAACTATAAACTACGTCATGGTGAGTAAATTTTAATAACTCGAGCAACGAATTTCAATTTTGAATTTCAAAATTCCATGAAATTCTCAGGAATCTATTTTCAATTATTCAATTTTGAATATTTACTTTCAATTATTTTTGGAAATTCCATAAAAATGCACGGCACTCTTTAAAAAGTGCAACTACCAATCGAATGCCATCATGGGACACCTTTAAATTTTTTCAAGATATTTTTAAACTCACCAATTGTTATTATTATTATTATCTATCACAATTCAATGACCGTGTCCGTGTCCCTTCGAATGATGGTAAATTGTCTTGTACACCGGGATTTTAATGGGGTAAGGTTTGACCACCGGCACGGGGATGTGTTTCTCAATTGTTATGGGGACAGGTTTCGCCACGGGTACAGGGATATGTTTTTCTACGGGAAAAGGGACCTTTTTCTCCACCGGAACGGCGACTGTTTTGATGATGTGCACCGGAACTGGCCGAGACACGGGTACAGCCACTGGGTACGGTTGTGGGACTCCCACAGCCACTGGATGCGGGACGTTAATCTTCACCGGGTGTGGTACCGGAATACCTGAAACGGGAACACCAAATATTACCGGTTATCACAAAATTATTTGTCGGACTGATGGAAAAAAAAAATCGGCTCCTTTGGGTTTTCTAGGGTTTTGCTATTTTTTGCCCCCATAGAATTTTTTTCCTAAGACCTTTATGGGGTTTGTAGGGTTTTGCTAGGGTTTTGTAGGGTTTCGCTATTTTTTGCCCTCACACCAAGTTCTTTCCTAAGACTTCAATGGGAGCGAGTAAATTTTTCTCAATAAAAAGTTCCGGCAACTTTTCTACCGAGAACAGTTTACGGAAGTCGGTTATTTAATAAATAACCGTAATAAGTTAAGAAGCTTGTTATTCGACGCCGACACGTTAAGAAGTAACCATTTATTTCCGCGTATAAAACTTCACCGAGGCAATTTATCACAGACGCAACGGAAAATCAATCAGAATACCGGTCTTACCAATTTCTTTGTAAACTGGAACAGCCACGGGCTTAGTAACTTCGACGTGCTCCGACACGGGAACACTGTGGACATGGTTGTGTCCGCTGTCAAGGGAGATGCCTTCTCCACCATGGCCAGCCTCAACGCCACCGTCGTGTCCACCATAGCCTCCGTCGTGTCCACCATAGCCACCGTCGTGTCCACCATAACCCCCGTCGTGTCCACCATAGCCTCCCTCGTGTCCGCCATAGCCACTAAACGCCGAGTTATCGAGACCATGCGTGCCGGAAGTGTCCAATTCTGCTCCACCACCACCTCCCGAATGGAACCCCCCCGAGTTGTCGTAACCACCATAACCTCCGCCATAGCCTCCCCCATAGCCTCCCCCATAGCCTCCACCGTATCCACTACCGCCTTCCCCGGATGAAACTCCGATACTTCCATGGTCCGATCTGTCAATCTGTTGCTGATACCCAATCACTGGCATGTAAAATTGGCCACTGTGTTGATGGACTATCACTGGGAAGGCGGATGCCAGCGACAGGAGCGAGAATAAAGCCTATGGGGATGGCAAATCACATAAATTATGATACAGGGGGAGAATCGTATTTAATATTTTTTTTTAAAGGACTGAAATTCGATTATAATTATTTTTGTAACTAAATATTTCATGTAAATTATGTTATTTATATTTATGTAATTGTTATGTAATTATTTATATATGTAATACTTATGTAAATCAAATTTAACTTATAATTTGGGATTTAATTATTCTTAATTATTTTTATTTTCGTTAATTGATAATATTAGCTAGTACATTATCAATTAATTTAATTGTTTGTTTCAATCAATCGATATTATTTGTATAACCGCAATTTCCGACACGAATTTTATTAATTTTACTTTTACTATTTAATTTTAACCTTAGTTGCAATTTTCACAATATTCTAAATTTCGTTAAAAATTATCATATAGTTATTTAAATTATATTATTTTGCGAAATTTTACTTGTATAATTTTTAAAATTTACTAATTGAATTATTTCAAAATTAAAACAGTACCTCGAACATGTTACGAGTGTCTGCAATTACACTCTACTTTATTAAAAATTCGGAGATACGATAGAGATTTATAACTGGTAGTGCTTGGGGATGATTTATTACTGGTATTAAAAGTTTTATTGAGATATTTCGAGCAATTAATATACAGATTTCGATAAAAAAAAATTAAAAGGAGACAGGGTTATTTCGAGATATTTTATATTACCAGGAGATGTATCTCAATCGAGGGAGAAGATTTTGGTCCATAATGATGGATTTTTTTTTTAATTTTTTAAAGTTTAAATTTTTTTCAGGAATTTTTTGAAATCACTGAGAAATAAAGTAAAAAATGTAATTTGGGTTCGATTATTCATAAAGAATGTGGGTCTAATAATTGTTAAGAATTATAATATGTAGAATTTATATAATAATAATTTTTTTCAATAATTTGAGTGCTTGAGGTTGAAGCAATAACTCTTCATTTTTAATTTGATATTTCATAAAATCAAATATTTATCAAATTAAATTGATATTACCGCCGTCGACGTCATGTACAAAATGATAAACAAATACGGCCACCTTTCTCGATACAACTTAACATATGCGGCCTAATTTGATGGATATTAAATTGAACCGTTGATAGCAATTTCCTAATTTATTGACATTCGAACGGGGTGGGTGTGTATCTTCGTTAATCTGTATATTTCCGAATAGTATAATAACCGTAACGTAATTATGTTAAACGAAACAAATTGATCGAAAGCTTCAAGAGGAGTATCTTCATTATTTTTTAGCAATTATTGTTAATAAACATTTCCATGCGTCTATTCAAAATCGAATAACTTCTACCGTAGGATCGCCAAAATCAGGAATTAAAGTACAATAAATTTGCGAAAATTAATTGGAATCTGATTTGCTTTATTCGTAGGCTGATTAAATTGAACGGGATTTTCCGAGATTTGCCACAAAATTTATTGAGTTTCAGTTGAATTTCAATGCCTCTCATATTTCGTATTATTTGTTACGTAATAATTTCCAGAGTAATGAGAAAAATAAATGACGTTTATTTATAATGAATTTACAAAAAAGGCAATTTCAAACTTGTTACTGTAAAAAAAAATCGAAAATTCACCAATTCCCACTTTTCTCGTAATAAACAAAATTTTGAAAAACCACATGAAATTTCCGATAAATAATAAATTAATAAAATATCGTTGAAGGTAATTATTTTAAATACTTTTGTTTATTAATTCGAGTTCCTTCAAATACCACTACACTGTTGATAAATATTTCGAACTAAAAATTAATAATTTTTCGAAAACCACATCAAACATTGTACCGGAAGTATTAATTTTAATTTTAATTCTTCCTTTATTTTTATTAATTTTTATTTATTTTGATGGATAATTCAAATTTCCCATAAAAATACATTTTTTTTAAATTTTTAAATATGACCGCTCCATATATCAACTATCGAAACAAAAATTATTCTAAAACTTTTACCGGTCTCTCGAGACCTCGTTGTTTAACGTCCCTTACTTCCGCTTACTTCAATTAATTGCAACTAATTAATATCCGTTCGCAATGGTTTTAATTTAATGTTCACGAGCCTGTTAATGTACTCACGATTATTTTCATGGTGAGGTATGGGTGTCTCGATAGTTACACGGCAACTGTATAAACTTGGAAGAACTGTTTTGCAACTGATACATCTTCGACCATTTCTCGTCTTAATATACTACAGTGCCTTTCACTATCGTTGATCTAATTTCGACCGTCATACGCTAAAAGCTTTTATACACGCTTCGATCAATTGTTTTCCTGCTCTTATTCGAGAAAAGTCTCGGTCACAGTACAGTCGCAGTACATAATTTTCGAGTAATACCTTGCATTTCTTTTAGACGAAGGTGAATGTATAGCGTGGGTACTGCACTTGGAAGTGCATTATAAGTTTTGATCAAGTAGATACTATCTCAAGTGGTGAATGATTTTCCCATTCTACTGTTACTGCCTTAAATCAGTACAATCTTTCAGGAAGTGCATTATAAATAAGATTTTGCATTGCATGTGCATTCCTTTCTTGCTGCACTTACAGATGGTCGATGGGTCGACCTTACATTAAGTGCATTCGATGGTACTTTGTGGAATTATAAAAAAAATGTAATTCCGAATTTTTTCCGAAATTGGAGTTTTTCCTTTCGCATTAATTTTATTGAAGCGACTCATTAATTATTAATCAATTAATTTGGCGAACAATTAGACCAGATCTAATTAAATTCGGGAATAATGAAACCAGACTAGAAGCGACATTGGCGTATATTTTCCATCCAAATAAATTTCGTAGTAACGATACGTAATTCTGTATTCAGTAGGACCTCGTTACAACAATCTCTCCCTCAATTCCCACTCCACGTGGTTATGCGTGACTAGGTTGTAAGATTAATGCGCAGGAGTATGCGCAGAAACTAATTTTTTTCTCCTTGCGTTTTTGTGTATTCTTATAAGGCGTTGGTTGGGTCCCAAAGGGATTGTTATAACGAGGTCTACTGTAAAATCATTGGCTCATTATTTCTCATGCACATTATTTATTATTAAAGCAAAAACTAATTAAGCAACGAATCTACGAAAGAGATGCATCCTAAGTAATGGTAGGTTTGAATTTGGACCTTGAAAAGTACCCAAATAATTATCACCAAAAAGGTCCCTGTGATTCAGTTTTCGAATTTCAAATTCGACTCCTGCGAATTTCATCCGGGTTTAAATCCCTGGCCAAGAATACTGGGAAATTTCTTGTCAAGTGCTTTCATCACGGTCCTGATTGTGGGATACCACGCGAAACTGTTGGTCTAATGGTAGGTACTATAGCCATATGGTAATATAATTTCGTGTGCAATTCACGATAGCTAAGGCCACGACATCGCCCCATTGTGTTGTAATCCCTTCGGAATACCTAATACCTACAGATGACCCTGTGGCGATGCCGGGCAACATCTAGGGCTGTTAATGTGTCTCTTAGCTGGAAATAGAGAGGAATCGTCTAAGGGGACAAACCTTGTGGGTTCTTGTGGGCAAATTTATCGCAACTTTGTCACCCCTGTTCGTACAAAATTACAACGCCATTTTGTTCACTTCTGACCGATATTTTCCGCGCGAATTTCAAATACGACAAAATATACGAAAAATAGCGGAAGGCATTAAGGCGAGTCTCCACTGCACGCGAGCTTGAGGCGAATATTCACTGCTCAGGCCGTTAGCCAACGGCAAGGGCCCGTAGGCGTGGCTGATTTCGTCGAGGTTCGAGCGTTTCCGGTCCCGATTTGACAAAAGGTTTAGAAACCGAGTTTCCAATAAACAAAACACCGTGAACTTACCATTTTGTTCAACAACTGCGATGTTGTTCGTCCAAAGACCACTGCGAGACAGTTTGCTCGGCGCAACTGGACTGTGTTTACTTTTATAGCATGTAATGTGAGAAATCTATGATTTTCCTAAGCTCTTGGCTCTGCACGCGATGTTATTTCCCTAATACGATTGTCGTTAATTTAAGTAACCGGGGTATTATTACCGGTGTACTCTTCCTTTTCTTTAAGCATCGGAACAATTTGTAGAAAGTGAACATTCGTCCGCGAGTTGTGTGTTGCTTTTTGGTGTTCAGGGACCGATTTTTAAGCATCTTTTTTTCATCATAAACCTGCTTGTTAAAGAAACATTAATAGTTATTTTTACTTTAACGAAGTTTCCTTCGGCAAAAGTCATTCTCTGCCGGGAGACTGCTGTTATTATACTTTTAATACACACATCCTAGTTTTTTGGTCTGCTGATTCTTTATGCCACATTCTCAAGAAAGAAAACAGTTACTTTTAGAATGTTGTAGAAAGTAATAATTATGAGATGTAAAGACGCGAGAGTGAGTTGATTTTATCGCGGAGAATTTGGAAGTGATTATTTCATTGTAATATTTTTAACCCTTAGAGGTCACCTGGGGTCAAAATGACCCCAAACGCAAAAACGGTTTTTTTACGCATTTTTTTACCTCTAAGGGTTAAATGTTATCAAGACAAATAAGACAAAACTTTCAATAGAGCATTTCCAAGTGGTATCAAATCGGAAATGACGTCAGCGAAAGCAGAATATTGGGACACACAAGTCCCAATTTGATATTCGATTTTTTGTTGGGACTTGAAGTGAAGGTTTTGGAATTTAGAAAATTATGGATTGTAATAAAAAATTATAATTAGTCTGCAATATTATTTTTTGTACGAAAGTGAATCAATAATTAAGCGAATATTCATTAATTAGTGACTTTCGTATTCCTTTTATTATCGAAATTAATAATAATAGGCTTCTGCTACTCCCCAATTCTCCAATTAAAACTCCTGGAACTCCTAAAGAAACTTGACTTTGAAGAAGTTAACTGTCTCTTTCGTCCCTAACCTTGTCCAGTCGCAAAGCTGAAAGTGGAAGGAACAGGTCAATCGCCGGTCTTCCCCCTTTCTTTCAAAAAGATCGTTTCTCTCAACCATCAACCTTTCTATACGGATCAAAAGTGGAGGCAGAGCCATCTCTGGAGGATTGTGTGCAAACTACCTTGGGCACGAAGAATACGATTTCCGATTGTGAGATATTCGCGAAAAGAGAATTTATTATAAAGAGTTCGAATAAGAAACGAAAGGAGTACAATGCTCCCTCTCTATGATTCCCAAGTTGGGGCGCAAAATTCTCAAGAAATCCTTCCTAAACAGGGACCCCCACTTTTCTCGAAGAGGCGGAGCGTAGAAAGAAACGAGGCATGCGCATCTTTGCCGCGATTAATCCAAGGAAATGCGGGTGAAGCATTTAAACTGAAAAAAAAAACTTGAACTTCACATTAATTTTGACTATACTGTGCAGAAAAGTTAATACCTTAACGTACATGTTATGTTAGAAGCCAGGTGGCCGGCTGGGCCGAAGTCAGGATACAATAAAATCACTTCAAGTAACAAATAAAAGAACGTTTATTAATACTAGGAAAACTAAAAGACATTCACTCAGCCGTTCATACGCTGGAAGCAAATCGCGTCTACGTTCTTTCGCACACGTTCACCGGTGCGTCCACCTCTAGACAAAGTTCTCGGCACGCTGCCCTTCTGAATCCGCGAACACGACCCCAAGGCCAAAATCTACTCTCCGGTAGAACACACGCCGACCCAGAGCCTTTTCCTATCCAGGAATAATCCCGCTCTCGTAAATCGCGCTTCTCGGTAACCCGTACCAAACCTATGCGCCCGCTCACCCTCGTGGTCCGCTAGACACTCTCTCGAAACCTCTACTCGGCGTCGCTCGCCTCTATCTTCCGCTTCCGCCTCACGCAGTACTGCCAACTGCTCAATCACTCTATCTTGCATTCGTACCACACACACATACTATAAAAGCATAGATACTAAAAGGATAGAATATAACAATCGGCCATCCTTACGTAGCTTGGTCCCCAAGCTAACCGTTACAATTCGTAGTCTTGAAGCCTACGTGGTAGCTGACGAACTCGAGTACCTTTACGCCGGAGGGGCGTTTTTGCAATTTCGCTTGCAGATAAATCCAAATTTTCAGATACACTATTTCGTTTATTTTGAATTTCGCTTTGTTGTTCGTGCGAATCATCTACTGAATCATCACTTTCATCTTCAGCAGAGTTTATATCGCTGTCTTCGTTAAATCCGCGCCATATCTTAAGCTGGCTCACATGAGCTGTCGTGCTTACTTTAGAAGTACCTTTCGCGCTCAATTTCTGAACCCTATATGTATCGGATGGTAATTCTTGAACAATGATTAATGGGCCTTTATATCGCGACTGAAGTTTCGTAGATTCTCCAGTTGAAATCGGATTCGTTTTCATAAAAACAATTTCTCCCGCTTTAAATTTTACATTTTTATAACGCGCTTTATCATAACGATCTTTCGCCTTCTTTTGCTCGAATTCGATTTTGTGTATTGCCTCACGCCTTATTTCCTCTGGGATTCGATACGTTTCCGCATTACAAGTTAATTTCCTAACTTCCCCTTCTTTAAATCGAGGAATGTAGCCGTACAGCATTTCGAATGGGGTGCGACCTGTAGTTTTGCTGATAGCACTATTTAAGTCTCGTTCTAATTTATCTAGATTTAGATCCCAAGACGTACCACTATCTTCCTCTAGATTCGACTGGAGTGCAGGTAAGATTGTCTGATTAAGTCTTTCTACCTGACCATTCGCTTGAGCATGCCTACTTGAATTCAAGGTATGTTTTATACCATGTTCATTACAAAAAGTTTCGAATTTTTCTGAAATAAACGCTGGTCCTCTGTCCGTGATAACTCTTAATGGGGCACCAAATCTATTAACTAAGTTTTCTATTTTCCGAACAGTCGTCGTGGTTTTAACGTCTTTAACTGCGTACAGTTGCGTAAATTTTGTTAGGTTACAAACCGCTGCAAGTATATACTTGTTTCTCCTAGTAGAAGTTACAAACGGACCAAGGTGATCTACGTTTACAACTTCAAACGGACGCTTACCTACCGGAATCGGGTGTAATTCTCCGGGTTGACGACCTACTTTATTCTTAGCCAGTAAACATTCAATACATGACGCGATATGTCGTCGAACATAGCTTCGCATTCGTGGAAAGAAATAAAAGTTCCGGATTCGTGCTACGGTTCGATCAATTCCAAAATGACTAGAGAGGTCGTGATTTTTAATCACAATAGCTTTCCTCATCTCGCGTGGAACAACATATAGTTCTTTACCGGAATTCGCGCACTTGTATAAAATTCCGTCTCGAAGCACGAAACCGTTTACTTCTCCCTTCTCAACACGAGAACGCTCGCGTTCTGGCTTCTCAAGGATCTCAATTTTTCTCGCCAACAATTCGTCGTTTCTTTGATACATTAGAATTTCGTCTTCATGGACTGTTATATTGAAAATTGACGCTGACATTAATGGACTCGTCGCGTGTTCCACTGGTGCTCGTGACAAAGCGTCTACATGCTTCATTTGTTCTCCTTTTCGGTGGTGAATTTCGTAATCAAAATCCGCAATAAGACTAAGCCAACGAATAATTTGAGGATTTTTCGTTTTCAATGAGTTCACGTAAACTAGGGCTTGGCAATCGGTATATACTACGAATGGAATTCCAATTAACCACGTTCTAAGGCGCTCCATGGCCCAAACGATTGCGAGAAGCTCAAGCTTACTTGAATGGTAAAATCTCTCTACTTCGGATGTCCTACGACTAATTGCATATACCGGATGCAATTCTTTTTCACAATTCAATTGTAGTATCATAGCACCAAGACCTTCCGCTGAAGCGTCTGTATGAAGTTCTGTACGCGGAGAATTTGGGTTAAAATGCGCTAGGACAGGCTTACTTGCTAATCGCATTTTTATCTCTCGAAACGCGGTCTCCTGTTTCTCGCACCATTTAAATTTACAATCTTTCTTTAACAAATCAATGATTGGAGCCATTATACTAGCAAATCCAGGTATAAACCTGCGAAAGAAACTCGCCAAACCGTGAAAACGTCGTACATCGTGAATATTCTGCGGCGTAGGAAAATTCTCTATCGCAATTACTTTTCGCTCTCCAGGACTGATTCCATCTTTACCGATTCTAAAACCGAGATAATCTACTTCTTCAAGTCCGAATTTGCACTTTTTTAGGTTTAACGTTAGTCCCGCATTTTTAAGAAGTTGTAACATTTGTTCCAGCTTTTGGAAGAACTCTTCCCAGTTTTTCGCGTACAGTAAAAAATCATCAAAGAAATTGAGTGCTAATTTGTTTCCGTAATTACCAAAAATTCTTTTAATCAATTTCGCAAAATAAAAGGGAGCATTCATAAGTCCTAACATGGCTCTCGTGAATTCCCCAGTATCATCCGGAGTGATAAACGCTGTTTTGCTCATCGCATTCTCAGTTAAAGGCATTTGTAAGTAGCCTTGAGCTAAGTCTAAAACCGCAAAAATCTTAGCTCCATTTAACTCTTCGAGGCCATCATCCATATTTGATAACGGAAAATTCATTCGAAGCGTCTGTTTATTCAATCTTCGATAATCGACTACTAATCTATGCGATCCATCTGCCTTTTGAACGAGAAGACATGGACTCGCGTACGGTGAAGTTGTATCTCTCGCGATACCATCTCGTTTCCAATCAGCTACGATTTTGCGCATAATTTCGCGTTGTTCTGCGTTAGCTCGGTAAGGTTTAGAATAGACAGGCTCGCTACCAGGTTTCTCTTCTATATCCATTACTATTTCGTTACAAAATCCAAGTTCAAAGTCATTCAACGCGGATGTCTCTCGGTATTTGTTGAGTAAACCTAATAGTTCTGCTGTTTGCTCTTTACTCATAATCGGGGAGATATGAATATCACTCTTAGTGATCGTTTCTCTACGTGGTAACATTTTAGGGGTGTTACCAATCACTGAAAAGACTCGACTTCCCAAATCTTTACTCTTTTTAACGACTACTTCTTTATCACTTATATTTTCATATGGAAGACTAAAATCTTTATTCCCAAGTTTGACTCTAAGAAAATTGATGCTTGCCGGCGGCAATTTGCAAGACTTATCTACTAGCATAATTTTGTCTGCATTGACATTATTTAACTCTTCGGTCGGATATTTGTTAAAAATAAAATCATCTCTATTTCGAAAAATGAGTTTATCATCAATTTTAAAATAAGTAATATGCGATAATTCGGTAAAATTTCGCCCAACGATAATATCATACGGTTGAACATCGTCTGGTACGACTCTAAAATCAACACATTCGGCTGTACAATCATCGACTATTAACTTGCCTTTAATGATACCACTAGAATTTACCTTAATTCCACCGAATCCAAATAAAGCACTCGCCGCTCGAATAAATTTAAAACCATGCTCTAGAACAAGCGATGCCTTAATTGTACAATCTGAACTTCCCGGATCTATGAGACTATCAAGTTCAATATCATCGATTTTTACTCGTTTGCAATATTTTGTTGCATCGTCACGAAAGTTAGGCTTTATAAAATTAATATCGGCATTATTTGATTTTTTGGGCTTTGAGCAGTCCTTAGAAATATGTCCTGCTCCGCTGCAGTTAAAACATTTTACTTCACGTTTCATAGAACAATTTTTCGCAATATGCCCTGTCGCATGGCATCTGTAGCATTCGACGTTAGCTGAATTTGATGTCGCTTTTCTCTCGTTCTGTTGGCCGCCGATGGAGCCAGTTGTATTCCTTATACGTTGCTGGTTGTCGTGCTGAGTCCCGGTGTTGCTGGACGAGCTGCCACTGCGCCGAGTTCTGTCGCTGCTTGAAGAACTGTCGCCGTGCTGAACCGAAACCTTGTCGTCTGTGGAAGATCTATGTTGATTCTCGAGCTTCTGTGACGTATGATTTCCTTTAGGGTTGATCCGCTCTCGCCTGGCGTCCTCTAATGCCTCGCAAGCGATGATAATTCTCAGAAGATCATCAACGTCGAAGGGAGTATGGCTCATGACAGCCGTACTAAGCGACCTCGACCACAATCCTATGGCAACTTGAGTTTTGATTTCCTCCAGTTCGAAATTCAAAACCTTGCAAAGGCGTAATTTGTCGAAAAAATACTCCTTTGTATTTTCATTTTGTCCTTGGCATCTTTTCTGCATTTCGTTAAATCTCTCGGTGAGCGTTTTTTCAATCAGGAAGGTGGCTTTGAAGGAATTCCTGAAAGATTGCCAGTTAGTAATCGTGTCTAAATTAGCTAAATACCAGTTTTTAGCTGCTTTGGTTAAGTGGCTTCGAGCCGTTTCAAAAGCTATTGCTTCTGTCCATTTGTGAAGCATCGCCGTCGACTCCAGTTGCTTCAACCAAACACGTGCGTTCGTGGCTCCCGATAACCCATCAAAATCGGAAATGTTATGGGACAGATCTGGTAGTACGTTATAAAGAAGCGTACCTGAGTCATCCTTATTACTCGCCTTTTCAATTAATTTTGCGTTCTGAGACATCAGTGCCGTCATTGCGGAGATAAGTTGAGACATTTCCGACGGCTGTTGCGGTGGTTGTGGGGGTGTTGGCTGGTGTTGTTGTTGAAACCCCGTCGACAATACGCCTGGCATTGCGTTGTCCCTCGCGCCACCATCTCCAGCGGCCATTTTGGTGTTACTTTGAATCGTCGGCCCGCCTGTAGGTACTCTTCCGCGTGGCTCACCAACCGCCCTCTGTCTGCCGTCCGTACTTCGCAATGCGTTAGACGCACTCCAAGCCTCGTCGAATCCCTGCAAGTCTACCAACGCACGAGCTGCGTCTCGCTCGCTCATTCCGACCAAACGACGTTGTTGAAACTCGCAACCTTTAGACACTTTGTATGGCACCCGCCTCTCGCTGTATTGTTGAACTCCTTTTCTAAAACAGCGCGCACTACTATACCGACCGCGATAATTACCTGAAAGGGGTTTTTCAAGCTTGAATTTCATCACCCGCGTCTTTCAGAGTCTCATAAAAGTACGTTATCGTCACGATAAAAGAAGTCTATCCACGTTCACATGACAACTCACATAAAAAAAAATTCTAATATCGCCACTGCGCATCGGAAGAAAATTTTTAAGATCGTTCGCGGCGGCTCTCGCCTCGTCGCGTGCCTTTGTCCGTTAGCCAATTTCAAAAATGGCGGAACAGACGCGCTCAAATCCCGCGCTTTTCCTTTGTTCCTAATTGTCTTCCGTCACCACAAATTTTCACAAATTCAATAAAGCACCCATACACAGTCGTTGTTAAGTTTTTATCGAAACACTGATTTATCGAAACAATGAGTCTTTCATCGAACGCCGATCTATCGGGACAATGAGTTGTTCATCCGAACGCCGATCTATCGGGACAATGAGTTGTTCATCCCACTTCTGAATTGTTAGAAGCCAGGTGGCCGGCTGGGCCGAAGTCAGGATACAATAAAATCACTTCAAGTAACAAATAAAAGAACGTTTATTAATACTAGGAAAACTAAAAGACATTCACTCAGCCGTTCATACGCTGGAAGCAAATCGCGTCTACGTTCTTTCGCACACGTTCACCGGTGCGTCCACCTCTAGACAAAGTTCTCGGCACGCTGCCCTTCTGAATCCGCGAACACGACCCCAAGGCCAAAATCTACTCTCCGGTAGAACACACGCCGACCCAGAGCCTTTTCCTATCCAGGAATAATCCCGCTCTCGTAAATCGCGCTTCTCGGTAACCCGTACCAAACCTATGCGCCCGCTCACCCTCGTGGTCCGCTAGACACTCTCTCGAAACCTCTACTCGGCGTCGCTCGCCTCTATCTTCCGCTTCCGCCTCACGCAGTACTGCCAACTGCTCAATCACTCTATCTTGCATTCGTACCACACACACATACTATAAAAGCATAGATACTAAAAGGATAGAATATAACAGTTATATAAAATGGGTGGAAGGTGTTGGGCATACGTATGCGCATGCGCTCTAATTCTAAGCACACGCAAAGACAATTTACTGTAATATCCGGAGAGTGGGGGACTACTTTCCTCGGAAATTGATGAGAAGTGGAATCATAGGTAGCGAGGGACCCCTGAACGAATCCGTCTGTTGCGAGCAACTTTCTTTGCACAAATAGAACAACAAAATTGATTACTTATTTTTTTTTGTTACTGTATTAGTCAATTAGCAAATAGTCTCGAGGAAACGCTTTGACGGAAATATCACGAATTATTGTAGTCGACGGATTTGAATTGCTGAAAGCTTCGAATCCCCAAAGAGCTAGAGCGGCTACTCGCGAAGCGCTTTGTATGTGAAGCTAGTATGTGTATGTACGTACATACACACGCGTTCTCTGTATGCGAAGGGGTACACACTGCGGGGTTTAATGAAATACAAGTGTGTGTTTTACTAACTTGTTGATCATACAAACTGTCAAGTGTGTGGTCGATATCCATTCTCCTATTCCCCGATTTAGTATGCACAAACACAACGTTAAGGACATTAAAAGTGTACAAATAGCATTATATTCTAATTTACGACCGGCCACTGCAAATAACGGCTCCCATATATCCGTTTTAGTTGGAGCTGATCAACATTCGGGCGATCTCAATAAATTCGCGGAAACCGAGATTGAAAAATCCTTATTTTGAATTATTAAAATAACGATTTTTATCTTAATTATTTTAATTGTATTAATTTTATTACTCTATTTTGTTATTTTTAAGTTATTGCTAATCTATTTATTTATATATTGTATTACATGGAGGAGTGTTCAAACGCGGGAAAACGCTAATGTCGCCTGCGTGACGATTCAAAACGATCCCGGGGCGCGGCGCTGCAATCACGGGCCTGCGGGAGTCTCTCGAGGAAAACTTAAGGAAGCTTAACTTTGGCGACCTAACGGGAACCATTTTTTTTCAATGTAACAAGGCCGTCGACTTCCATTACAGCTACTCCAGTTGATGAAATATGTATCGGGCACTTGTAACTTCATTCCTTTTTATTACATGGAACCCCTATTTTATTTCCCACATTTCTCTTTACTCTCAATAAATGTTACATAATTCTCAACTTCGTAATTAAAGTTACAATATTCGATTACGCGCAAACAAAAGCCATACATAACCTAATTCCTGCCATTTTCCATCTTGGACCAATAAATAATATTATCTTACAATTAACACTATGCCGTCCGGTGGCACCCTGTCGGTGCCACGCGAAAACTACCGGGCAAGCGCCGGTGGCACCACGTTGGTGTCGTACTGAAAGATTATTACCGGCGCCAAACAAAAGAATCCCGATCAGACAAATTGGATAGATAAAATGGCCCCAGATCCAGTTGTAACTAATTACAATAGTAAAAATCGAATTATTGACAGCATTTCATAAATATATGAAGTAAGTAAACGCAAAAAAGTACTCGTGGAACAAATTGAAGTGGAGTGCGCAATTTCACAGAACTCAAAGCATATATGTTTCATTATTTATTTGGTAACAAACAACAGGTAACATTAGGTACAAAACGGGTCGTAATATTAAATACAGGGAACAAAATAACAAAAAACAGGGGAACTACCTAATAACGTTCTTAACTTAACATAGGAGAAACGTATACAAGATTTCATAGCTTTGCAGCATTTCCTCCCTGAATAGAAAATTATGTTAAAGCTTTGGAAAGGAAAGCTCTTTACGTACAAAAAATACATCAGGCACAGATTTGGCGTTTTCCAGTAAACACTCTGGAATTATTAACTGCGTTTTGATTTTCCTTAAGAACATAGCCTCCTCTTCCGTGGACCAACTGCCCATATAATTAATGTGACCACCCATGGCTCTTGGTACGGTGGTATACGTGTTTGTAAACAGGTATGTGAATTGGGTATGGTTTTTCCACCGGAACTGGAATGTGCTTCTCGATGGTAAAAGGTACCGGCTTCTCCACCGGAACAGGAATTATTTTCTCCACTGGATATGGAATTTTCTTTTCAACGGGAACTGCTATTGTTTTTATAATTGGAATCGCTACCGGGTGAGAGACCGGAACGTGTACTGGATAAGGTTGTGGTACTCCAACTGCTACAGGATGTGGCACTGAAATTGCAACTGGTTTTGCCACTGGAACACCTGTTTTGGATGAAATTAATTTAGTTAGTAAAGGATAAACATTCACATCCCCTAGGGTTTTTTTTATATACGTGTTATGGAAACGTTTGCTACGTCTTTCGACGAGTTAATGAATGAGAACAGGTGTTACAGGCACTGATATAAAAATCTGTAATTATGAGTTAGTTAAAAGGGACATTTTACCCAAGAGGTTTCAGAAACTAGTCCTGAAACGGGATATGATAATGAGAACAATTATTTTTGTATGGAAATTTTGGGTAACTATTTTGTGAAAATTTCGAAAAGTTTGTGTGTTATCAACCAAAATTTTTTTCTGATTGTTTTCTTAAAACTTTGAATGTAAATTTTACCAGAATAAAATGAAATATCAAGTTTTTAAATAAAATTTTTCTTAAAACGAGGCAATTTTTTGGATTTTAAGAAAACGAAGCAGGAATTTCGGGGAAAATATATGATTTTGAAAGTAGAAACAAATTTTTTGTGTATCATTAATTACATTTTTGGGGGACCCGAAACGCAGATTACAGGTTGAGCAACAATTTTTAGGAGCCATAGAAATTACACTTTTTTGTTTGAAAAAACTTTGTATTTGATAAAAAAGTAAAATAAATAAATAAATAAATAAAAATAAAAAAAAATCATTTCTACAAATGCCTGATAATAAAAAATTTATTGAATGAATGATGTTAAAAAAATTTTCCTGTAATAAATCTAACGCCCTTACCAACTTCCTTATAAACTGGAATAGCTACTGGCTTGGTGACTTCAACATGCTCGCTAATGGGAACTGCATGGGCATAGTGATGCTGCACATGCCCACCCAGAGAACCATGCCCAAAACCCGAGTGTCCAAGATCTCCTTGACCCGAATGCCCATAGGATCCGTATCCACCGTAGCTGCTTAAACTTTGATGAGAATTTCCATAGGAATCGTGCAAGCCACTACCCATACTTAAGTCGTTGGAGCCTCCAGCCGAGTAGTCTCCAGAAACACTGCAATCATTAATCCTTAAGGTACAAAAGGAACTAGCGTTTAACGCGTTAACCGCCATGTGGGTCCCTGGTGAGCGACTCTGAACTTTCGGTTCAGGCCACGCCGGTTGTGATAAATGCAATAGTACATACCATTGCGACCCACGTGGCGTGAATAAGGAGTTACGTAAATTTGGCGTGGCGCTTAAAATATTTTTCTGGTGTTAAAATATTATCTTACCCATGCCATCCTCCAGAATCGCCTCCTTCATAACTCGCCACGGTAAATTTAATCAGCAAACAGATGCTGATGCTCTAAAAAAATTCAAATTGTCAAAAAAATACCTTAAATTGAGAATCCAAGTTCCAAAAATCGAAAATAAAAAGTAGACAAGGTCGGATACAAAACTAATTAAACGGAAACCCGAGAAATGCAAATAATTTTCCACCCAAGACGTTGAACAAAGGCACGTAAAAAAAAAACCATAACTAGCGGTGGTATAACGATTACAACAGATTGTATAATAGAACTTGGCATTGCAGCTTTATGGTTTGATGCATACTGCAAATGTCGGCAAAAAAAGGCTAATAAATGGACGACAATGAGTCCGTCTCGGGACTTAGGATGGATTCGTAAAGTGATTGTACCGGAACCGAAAAAAGTCAGCGGTTGTAACGCCAAGTCAACACATACATTGTCACTTCCACCTCATGACTCGAAAAGGAAATGGAAGTAAAAGCGGACGAAAGTTATTCGCGAAATTCTCACGTTCCCCATTGTTCTCTCCCGTTTTTTTTTCTTCATATCGTTACTTTACATTTACTTACAAAAAGTAGCATTTTTTGCGAGTTCGAAAGTAATGTTCAATAGATCAAGAGCCAATGATATACTACGTCTGGACACAGGTAGGCCGCTTGCTTTTATAGGGTAACACCACTTTCTCCCTCCTTGTCCATCCAGACTTGATCCACTGCACGGAAACCGGACTTTGGAAACGCATCGCGATCATATATGTAAAAATTACGGTGGACGAATCCCCATATGTAATTCCCATAGCCTCTGTTGTAATTCGATGCTTCGCCATGATTGTTCCGATCACGGACTGAAATCATCCGAGACTTTCGATAACTCTCGAAAAGTGCCGGTGGTGCTCACGGTCACGGTACAATGTCCCCAAGGATGTGGAAGTGAACGTCGGTGAACGCCTGGTCGTTGTTTCATCTCAATGAAAGTGTTTTCCTTTTTAATCCAGAGCCTCAATTTTTTTGTTCTTACCCGAGCCAAGACAGGCCAATGATTCTGTGAAATTCCACGACGATATTGGTCATAAAAATAGCGCAGTTTCTAGGTGCAACTCGCGACGCCAAGGAACGCGAAGAGTTGTCGCTTGCGTTTCATTTTTTTGTATGCCCTGACGTGCAATTAAAGCGTAATTAATTAGAGAGAACACTGCTACCTGCCAATCTCTGACAATTCAAGAAGTGTCGGCATTAAAGTGACCACTTTTGGTTGCGACTCAATAATTGGAGGACATTTGAAGCTTTTTTAAGGTTTAGAAAGCAAATTCCGCGGATAGAAGTTGGGGTAATTAAAATTAAAGTTAAAGGAATTTCTAAAACGCCGGTTCCCACGCGGGTGCCTACGATTTGAAGCACCTGTATTATAGGTTCGTTTTTCCACCGACTCGTTTTGCCCATTCCAATTCCATTCTAAGGTGTACCTCGCAGTACTGGTCACAATATTTAATATCTAATTGTCGGTAGTTAAACCAGAGTAATAGTTAAATATATGTTGTCTCTTTCTAATAATTAACCCCACAATCCCTAGGCACCGTGGTTGTTAACTCGATAATGAATAAATCATTAAAATGAATGTATATCCGGTAATTAAAATAAAAGTTTATCCGGTGCGCGATTTTTGAGAAAGTGGCCGTACAATATCGGTGTATGGGTTAGTCCTCTTTGTATTAAAACATATATATATTTTTTATGCCTTCCCACTTTTTTTTATAAAAGATTTTTATATAAAGGATATGTATGTATATATTGTTTTTTTTTACCTGGATTATAAACGAGATATTTAAAATTGCATAAATGCTCATCCGGAGGACGTTGTAAAATTTGAAGGTGAGATCGACTTTCTTTGTATAAAAAGAGAGAGGACATGACAAAAAAAAGCTTGTGAAATTTTTTTTCCATTAATTTCAATTCCAGCTATTCCGGCAACACTTTTTTGCAAAATATTGCAAATCTCCTATGAGCTACAAAATTATTTCGATATTGGAATTTTTTTCCAACCCTTACTCGGTACACAGGGATCATATGCACCCCAAGGGTATTATTATTATTTATTTATAGCTGCTATTATTTGTACGTTTCTTATATGTATTATTATTTTTATTTATAGTAGGTAAGTCAAGTATAGATTATGTAAGCGAAAAATATTAATTTTTATATAAATCCAAGTAATTAAATTAAGCAAACTCGAATTTATGAAACATGGCCGCGGGGTACACACGACCCCCGTGTACCGAGTAAGAGTTATATGTCTTTATGACATTCTTTGATCAAGCGGCGCTTCAACAACACATATACATATATATATATATATATTAGTGAGTACGTCGACGTTGCGGATTTACGACTCCACGTATCAGCAATTTAACTAATCTTCTAGAATGTATAATAAATTCGGCAAAAGCATTCTCCTTCTACTAGGAAATAACTTTGGCGCCTGTTACGCGTACGTTACTATTACTTCTCCTAATTTATGACACGTGACATTGGATTTTATCCAAATAGTTTCAAGTAGAAATGTGCACTTGCTTTTAGTGAGAGTAGTAGTCTACAAGGTAAGAAGAAAGGAAAGCAAACAAAATAATCGGGGAAGGCAAAAGGAACAAGGAAACTCCAAAAAAAAGTTACCGATGAAAGTATATCATCCGATCCACTGCTGAGCTCTGTGAAAGGTGGAGCTCTCAGTGTGCTTATAACCACTGCATCTCTCTCGGAATAGGCTCATATTTATTTCTTGTTATAAATATACACGGACATGGAATACTTTAATTCTTTGAAGCGTTAAGCAAAAGCGCTAATACGTTGCCGGGGAAGAGTCGTTTCTGGAATGATCCCGTGGTAGGGTAACTTCTATGCTGTAGTAGAGGTTTTTTTTTAGTGTTGTTACTCGACAGGCGCACTATAGAGGTTGACCGACGCCCGGTAACGCTGACATTGAGCGCAGTAAACATCAGCCCCAACAAAATATGTTTCCTTTCCAACCGCAACGGCGTAAAATAATCAATTCATTGGTGAAATATGTACTTTTACAATTACTAGTGAAAATCGAGAGTAAAGGAATTTATTTTTGTTTTGCTTTTTAATTCTTTTCGAAACGAAAATTTCTTCATCAACCTTCGCGCGGTGAAAATAATTTTTCGAGTTAAAAATTGGAAGAGTGAAAGGATTTGCGATGCGTGTTTCCAGATTCGCGAGCGGCCATTGGAGTTACGGGTAAACCTTTGGGACTAAACACGCGCCTCTCAACTGGACACTGACCTTACCTTTTTTATCGACACTGCCGCATTGTGGAGCAGATTCGCTATAGATCTTGGACTTTCACAGTCACTCTGTTTATCGCGAGATGTCTTACTTCCGAGAACGCGAATAAGTCGATGCCATTGTTTTCTTTCTCTTTCCATTGTCCATAAAACAACCGGAATGCCTCTCGTTCATCGCTGATGGACCGTAACGTCTCGTTATCTCGCCATAGATTTCGCGACGATAAGTTCCCCCGAATGTGAGTGCACCTTAGATAGTTGAATAATAGCGCCCATTTGTCGAGAATAGTAATGGCACGAGATCCAGAATGCGAAACCTGAATTTGATACAACATTTACCGGCAATTTAGAATTACAACTTCCTATGTTTCACATTGGAAGGCATAACAAAGTTGCAATTTTTGTCGAGTGCGGGAGAAAGTTCTAGTAACGTCTTGTACTTAAATTTTCCTCGAGGTGGCGTTTTAATCCGTTATTAGGAATTTTTCGAGTGCTCATCGATTGATCATCAATGGAAGGAAGAAAAAATAGGCCCTTTTTGGGATTTTTTTTAAACAAACTATACAATAAATCGCAATTACGAAAAAGGGTGTTTATTATACATATCATCGACTGTATACACTAATTTTTTTGAAGCGATTATGTCCAAAATGGCGGCTGTGCAGCGTTTTTGCGAAGACGCCTCCGTTTTTCCAGGCCAAACTGCCGGAAATGCACCGCCTGTAATTTTTTAATTATAATAAGTCAGTTACTTTTTTTCGATTATATATTGGAGCAGCCGTAAAAGTACGTATCACTTTTTCGATATATTGATTTTTGACAAAATGGCGCACTTCTGAAAAAAATTGCCAGAAAAATTGTCAGAAAATTATTAATAACAAATGAACTGTGCGATATAAAAAAAAAGTGATATGTACTTTTATAGGTAATGTAATTTTATAATTATATTTAAAATTTCAAGTTCATCGGTTGAAAATTGTCCGAGTTCCGTTTCCGGCAATTTTGAAAAATGTAGTTTCGAAATAAACGCATTTGAAGTTTTGAGTAGTAGCTCGCTGCGGGAAGAGGTAGGTTTCCTAGTAACAATTACGATATTACATTATATAAAAGGCGCGATTTTAAAGTTTTTCAACTATTCGAATATAATATTTCACGTATGCTAAATTCCACGAAAATGATATGCAAAAGTTACTGAAACTGGAAAATGCTGCTAATTACCCAAAGTTTCTTCTCGTTTGCTTGCCCGTTTCTGGAACAGAGGCGATGAGAAATTTGTTACCAGGTCCCATAATGACATTCAGTAGTTCAGTTTTCGTTTAATCTTTTGATCGCAATTGAAGGAGTAATTTTTTAATTATTACAATTAGCATGATTAATTTTTACAAAATTATCTTTTTTAAAATTAGAATTTCCCATTAGAACTCCAATCGGCAACTTTATAAGAGCTAAAGTATAATATAGTGTTTATATTTATTACGATGTAATATATAGTTATAGTACAATATACACTATTATATTTTATTGTACAAGATTTAATAGCTGCTACTATTAAAAATCCAATTGCCAAACCCCAGAAAATTTTTTTTGTCACACAGAAAATAATTTCCCACAAAAACAATTTTTTGTTTCCTGCAAATTTCCACTTGAATTCCTTTATTAATAAAAACGAACTCTAGACAATGAAACTCGTGACAACACTTCCTAGAAGTACAACAAGTCAATTGCAAGAGAAAATGGATTCTAGGAAATGATGCACAAAGCTTATTTCCAGGAAAACCATAACAACCCCCATGTTGCCAACAATGAGAACCTTGCCAACGACGTAGAAGTGAGAAATACTATACGGTGCACTTATGTCCTTAGTATCAGTTACCATTTTCAGCAACGAAATCCATATTCCATTCATTTTTACACATTTTCACTAGATAAATATATTGTTTTTACTTGAACAAATGCACCCCCATTAGGTTGGTTCTGTCTATTTACTTCCCTTCCAGCCATTGAACAATAGCGAGTCTTGCACTTATCCGTTCTTGAAATTTCCTTTTTTATTTAATGATAGGAATCGACCCTTCCAGGAAAAAAAAAACACGCGAGCCGGAGGAAAATCTGAACTTTTGTGCCTTTGTTCGAACGGTCTCCCTTTTAGCAATAGAACTCTTTACGCAGGCATCGAGAATCGAGAGCACTCGCGTAAAATACAAATAAAAGTCATTTTATTATATGTATTTAAACATTTTACGCGTCTTGCATTTGAAATCGATCCTAATCTTTATTTCCACACGTATAGCAGCGAACGGTTATTAAAAAATTTTACTGTGGGTTATTTCACTGCGTCATTTTGTTCGAGAGTATATTTTTAGTCGTCAAGAGATATATCGCTCTAATTATGTGCCAGTGTTCGATTGACTCTGTAAAAAAAAAAAGAATCTTGTTCGTTTTTACACTGGGGTAGAAAATATTGTTCGATTTGTAACATTACAAGCAACAAAAATTGACGTTTTAATTGTATTGGAATTTTTGCGGAAATTTTCATTAAATCTGCAATTTTGAAATTTCTTTGAATCCATGGAAATTCTACACAGAAAAAGTGTTTTTAACTTTTTAATTTAGAAAATTGCAGTATAAAAAATAATACTTTAGAAATATTAGAATTCGAAGAAGTTACGACCAAAACAAATAGGGGATCAAAAATTGCCGCACCCTGTAATTGAAATGCTTGGTTATAAAACAAACCCCGGGGTTGGGCAGACCCTCGAGGGTGCTGGGATAAGGAATCGCATGAAAATTGGTACATAACCCTGATTCATGGGTATCTTTCAAATTTCTATGATATTGTTCCTGGAGGTTTTTCTTTCCGGCAGCAATTTTTTAGCGAGAGAGTGATTTATTTTTGAGAATACATTTTTTTTTGCTTCTCCTACGTTTCATAAATCGTCGTCTACTTATTATGGGGATCTAAATAAAAATTATGAAATTTCGAAGCCCTATTTATGAAACAAAGACTTCTTTGTGTGCAAACAAATTTATTAACAACAACTGGAATATTAAACAATAGAATAATGTGGTTACAAACAATCCAACACCGATAGAATCAACTTATACATAATATTCGAAGTGTAGCGGAATTGATGCAACAAATGCAACATAACAATTAACCCCATGGATGGTACGAGTTCCTTGCCGGTGCTGCAGTGTGCTGCAAGGCAGCGGCTATGGCGTTTTCCTTGGCTGCAACGATATCCTTCTCCTGTAACACAAATATAATTTATTTAATAACGTGTAATAATAAATTTAAAAAAAAATAAAATAAAAAAACGTAAATAATAAATATATATGCAATTAATAAATTCTGTGTTTATACCTTCGCTTCCCTTTCACTTTGACTGATTTGTTTGTCGACGTCTTGCTTTTTCAATTCGGCCGCCGCATCGGCCGCATTTCGTTGAATCGCCGCTGCAGCTGCAGCCTCCCGAGCCGCCGCAACTCTCTGCGCTGCAGCAACTGCGTCTTTCAGTGTCGCCAATCTCGTTTGCAAGGCCACGAGTTGCTTGGCACTGGCTCTGGCTTCGGCTTGGGAATTGGCAGTGATTTCCTCGGATCTGTTTCAACAAAAGTATCATATTTTTTTAAAAATTTTATTTTTATGGTACGTATTTTTTTTAAAGAGTTTTTATTTTTACGGCAGGTTTTTTGGACAACATTGAAAAAATTCGAAAATTACCGATGCGCGGCTTCTCGTGCTGCAGCTTCTTTAGCCAAAGCGATTTTCTGTTGCAAAAGCGCAGCTTGTTTAGCCTCTGCCACTCTATGTTGCGCTACCAGAACGTTATGGTTAGCTTCTTTAGCCTGCTGAACCGCCGTGACCACTTCAGGAGGGTAAGCGATGCTCGGTGTCCCAGGGTGAGGATCCTGCAAAGCCTAAAAGTCGCGTAGAACATTATTACACTCGTGGGCGCGGTAGCCACCTAGCGGCTGTACGCGAACTATCCATCCGTGGACGTTACCAAAAAGATTTCGCATCAGGTACCACTATTTAGTCACTATTTCTTTATTTACAAAAATATTTATGGTAACTAACAAAAATATAGAATTTGTACCACGTAATAGTTATAAACTATGTTAATAATAATAATAATAATAATAATAATAATAATTTAGCTCCGATCTAATTTCGAGCGGAAGATCTAGAACGAAAGACGGTCTCGTGTTTACCGGCCGATGGTTAAACTGCAGCGAATATTGATCATTCCCTACTTTACCGACTGTTCTCGATCAAGAATTTTCTGCTATTCCTCTCAGCTGTACTCAAAACCGGCTGAAGTTGGGTAAAAATTTAATAATAAATAGAAAGAAGCAAGTACCGGTTGTAATAAAAGCGCATAAGGCAAACAGGTACTGGATAATTATAACACAAAAAATGAATTGTGACAAATTAAAATATCATACATCCGCAATACGTGTACGAAGAATGTAACATATTAGTACAAGTACAAAATATAACGTATTGAACTTTATTTTTTCGTGCCCTTGTTGACAGAATGTCATTATATTCGCGTCCAAGGGATTTGCGCTTCGACTCTCGTGCAACGGTAGTACAAGTGCACTTGAAAACGTTGCATGGACGTATCGGGGACGCACGAGTGTTCATCCCATTGCTCTTCCACAAAACGTTTTATGCAAAATGTTGCTGCTGAAGCTTTTGCACTAAAACTCCAACGTTATTCCGAGCACATTGTACACGATTTAAGCAATTTCTTTTAAAGTTTTTTTTCATACATTTGCACGCGAGCGCCCCTAATCTGGACATTACGTACTAAAATTATTATCAAATTTGCGAAATTTTTAGTTTTATATAAAATTATAATTTTTAGTTTTCCAGTTCAATAATGCCTTCCCTTCATCAAATCTTTTTTTATTTGCACTGTCACATAGACAATTGGCTTTTATTTTAACGACATTTATTAACTTTATGAAAAATGCAACCAACGCATACCTGAAGTGCAACATCGTGCGTGGCTTGTAACTGAACTTGTCCCAAAGCGACATCTGGAGAAATGCCTCCATCCCAAACTGGGGCTCCAAAACCTCCTGGAATCCAAGCGGATTGGCCAAAGGGTGCCCCGAATCCGTACCCATCAAAAGCCGGTGGGCCAAAAAGTGCCACTCCGCGTTTATCTTTCTTCGAAATTGGATTAGCTGGGTCCTCCTTTGCTGCCACCAAAGCTACTGCGAAAATTATCTGTAGGATATAGAAATTAATTAAATTTGTTGATAATACATTTTTTTTTCTTGGCATATATATTTTAGGACATTTTCAGTTTGCAATTCGAAAATAATTGGGGCGTTACAGGGTCATCCAGGGCCTTTTTCGAAAATGGTACGCGTGCTCCGAGCGAGCCTGTAGCAGAAGTTGACGAATTTTGCTAAATTGCGTGATGCAGTTTATTTATTGACGCGAACGGAAAACTTTTTCTACAGGATACATAGTCGATGGCAGCAGCCGGGAACATCGTGGGCAGCGGAGCGAAAAGTAAATCGAAAAGTTCTCCGTCATTTCCTGATGTGCTGAATAGTTTCCAAGGTACCGGGAGATAAAGTTACCATTAGATCCTACGTGTGCGGCAGAGATAAGGTCCTTCCGAGTCTCCCTTGCACTTGTAGCATTCGTAAGTGCAACTTTTTCAACCCTTCCAAACAAAAAGCAACGCAGCACTGGGTCGTTCGCTTCTTTGCTCACATTGTTCTCGATGATCGTCGTGAATTGTTTATCCTGTACCAGGGAGACCTTTTTTGGTGTCGTTTCCATTTACATTCCAAAGTTTTTACCTCGATACAATTTTTTACCGATATTTTTTCAAAAAGCAATCTCGGTTTTTTTGGAGTAATTGAAATTTTAATCGAACAACAGCACGTTTATTAGACAATGAAAATAATTTATTATATACTATTGCATATATATTAGTTACTTATACTATTGTACGCAAATTATAAGCCATTTTCTGAAATATAATATATAAAAAAATTTTTTCGACGTTTCGCTTATATTTTTACTCCTAATATAAAATGCAAAAAAAAAATCATTTCGGTGCAAGATTACGCTAGATTTGACAAATTACTTGAAAGATCGAAATTTCTGTCACAGACAAAATGAGCAAAAAATCTGGAAGTAAGGGAACCAAATAATTCTTTTGACGAAAACAATAATTTCTGACAAATTTTGATCACCCAATTTTCAGTTCCTTTTTGGAATTAATTTTCTACGATTTTTAGTATAAATTTAATTGGACAGATACAAAATAATAATCTGCATCTTCTAATTTCTTGAATATACAGGATATTGTTGAAATAGTTTTTTTGGGGATTTTCAATTATAAATCTAATTCTGTGGATTCAAAAACGATATATTATAGTTTCTAATTTTTTAAATGCATTTCTTCGTTATAATAAATATTTTGTTACTCCTGAGAAAGTTACACTTTTGCAAATAATAATTGAATTTCTTCGAAATATTTCACAACATAAATGTAAATGAATATAATACAAATTTATTAATAAAATACTATTAATAAAATTAATAAAATATAATAAATTAATATTAATTAAAAAATATGCAATTAAACAAAATAAAATATAAGAAATAATATCAATAAAATATACATTTTGCGAATAAATTGTATAAATTTGATTTTTTACCATAGGAACAGGCTTCATCTTGCTGGAAGTGTCGATGATCCAACTAATGAACAATACACCCATCGGATGTGGCTTATATACTTGGAGAATTCGAAGGAGAATGCCCCACGTTGGTGAAATAATTGCGGAATTAATTAAATTATTTTGTTTTCTTTTTTTTTCAAAAGACGTCTCATACCCTGGACAAAATTACACGTCTCGATCCGGGATGTAATGACGATTGGACGCAAACTATACAATCACCAAGGGTAAACACAATAACCTGGAAGTCAACTCGAAAGATGGAAATCTTATTTTAGAATTGCGGAAGCGACTTGGGAAAATGATTTAGAAACAATAAGACTCGTATTTGATCTTCTCTTTATTTCTTAGAACGCTTGGAAGTATCAATTCGTTCGATTCTTTGTACAATTTTCGTCCTCAATTTTATAACGAATTTCCGTCAGTCTTACACGTGCAACTCAAAAAGTAGTCTAACGCTATTTCGACGAAAAGTGTCGAAGCCACACCTTTCATTCAGTTAATTTCGAATTATTTTTCAAGATTTAGTTTCATCATTTTTTGTATTTCAAAATTGGTTTTTTTATCGGTTACAAATATTCCAGGTGGATTTTTCGTTTTTTAATAGACCAAAATTTTACAAATTGTATACAAATTTCTTTATCGTTAGAATGATAAGAAAAAACTTGACAAATTGTATGCAAATTATATAAATCATTCCAATGATGAAAAAATGTCTATATAATTTATAAAATTTGGGTCTATTTAAAAAACGAAGAATCCACCCGGAATAAAAATCTATTTTATTCAAATTGTATTTTAAAATTGGTTTTTTTTATCGGTCACAAATATTCCAGGTAAACTTTTCGTTTTTTAATAGACCTAAATTTTTACAGATTATATATAAATTTGTTTATCACTAAAATGATAAGAAAAAATTTTACAAATTATATCAAAATTATATAAATCTTCCAATAATAAAAAAAATATGTATATAATTTGTAAACTTCGGGTCTATCAAAAAAACGAAAAATCTATCCGTCATAAAAAATCTATTTCATTTAAAACACTATAGATTTTTGGGTTTGGATTATCGATTAACTAAATCAATTAATTAATTAATTAATTAGCGCGGTAGAAATAGCATTAATGAAAAAAATTAATACAAAAAAAAATACATGAAATAGCATTTTGATAAGAAAGCGACCCATAAAACTACGTCCTTTAAATGATAGTGTATCGTTGGAAGTCGTTAGACGATGTTACGTAACATAAAAAACCTTTTATACCTTATTATTTTATATACCTATTAAATCTCGAAATATTTCCTCGTTTGTAATATAACGAACTTTATGATTGTTCGTATCGGATTGTGCAAAGTTAACAACACCCCGTACGGGCTGAGTTACTGCGCGAATCGTGGAGCTGGAGTGGCTGTAGCTGTCACTTTCTGGTGATTTCCTTTTCGTGTACGATTTGCCGGAATAACGACGGCTGCCTCTAGGACCCGGTCGCGAATCGGAATCGGAGCTTTCGTTATTCCGAGCGAGTTCCGTATCACCTTCCTGTCTGAAATCTTGAATCTCGAAAGAATTCTCGTAAATTACTTTCGGAGATTTTCTTCCGTATGAATCGTAACTTTCATAACCTTTCCCTTCACTTGATATCGGTATCGTATCGTGTTTTATGTGAGTTTGATGGCCAGTTTGATCGGCGCTTCTGTTTCCTCCTCTCGGTTTTCTTCGTTCCCTGGAATTGCTTTTAGATGACTTCGAATTTGATTTTCGCGGTAACGGGTCTTCAATTTCAGGAACTTCCTTCACATGAACGTATCCTGAAGAGAAGAAAGTTTAATTAAATTAGTGGTTTTTTTTTTCATCTCTCACGGTAAGCTGCCCAGTAATTGACCGTGTCCCGGTAAATGACCGCAAATAATGTGAACGAGAAGTAATGCAATTTCAATGACCGTCTCGTTATTATAAATAAATTAGAAAATCTATTTTATTCAAATTGTATTTTAATATTGGTCTTTGGTACAAATATTATTTGAATGGCAAATTTTGCTACATTGTAACTCGGTTTTCCAAATTTTGTAGAAAAATGTTCGAGACTTATTGTGAATAATTCTGGACGTGGACCGAGACTAACCCTCGTGTCAATATTATCTTTTTATTTCTTATGTTTTTTAAAATAATTTTTTAAATTTCAAGTTTTTTGAAAATATAAAGAAATATGTTTTTTTTTTAAATTTGCTACAATTTTAAGGTAAGTAGCAAGACAATGGGACACTATTACCCCGTTTGCAATAAAAGAAAAAGCGCTTAATTATCATATCGCAACAAAAAAAACAACAACTAAAGTAGAATTTTGGGACCCGCAAGTCCCATTTTGAGATTCGATTATTTTTCATCTTGTAAAAAAATATTTTGGAATTCACGAGAGCGATACTTTTTGCGTTTTTATTTACGCGTGGATGCAACAATAATTTTTTCTAGTGGTTATTCCGTGGCCGGAGTGGAAATTCTACTGTTCTGGAGGCACTTAAAGAGTTGTACATTTTTTTTTTATTCCGTAAATCACGCTGAATTCGTTAATGAAAAATGTTTCATGCACTACCGGCTAGTTCGGGTTGATATCGATTGCAGGTTTTTTTTTGGTTTTGTTAAAGTTTTTACCGAGTCACGTGACTCCCAGGTCGCATAGCCATATATTCGCATTCTCAATTATTACTTTTTTTTAACTTCGCTTTTTTAACAGCCGTGAGCCATTGCAACTATAAAGTAATAATACTGCCGTAAAACAGTTTGTTTATACCAGTTATTTCTCTCTGCTTCCCCGATACAAAAAAAAATACTAAACGAAAATAAAATTTACCTACTGATATTCGCTTTTCAAGTTTTTCCGCTGTTAGTATCTACTATTTTTCTGTTGTTTAACTTTTTGTTCGGAAGTAACAAAATTTCTGTTACGGAGAATTATTTTTTTTTGTTTTTATCACCGTGAACCATAGTCGCTATAACTTAGGAATTTGTTTAAAATTACGAATTGGTATAAGTGACATTTATCCATTGGGCGATAAAAAAAATTAAAAAGAAATAATTGAAAAAGCAATTTAAAAAAATGAGAAAGAAACAAAGATTTTGCTGAACAACAAATTATTATGTGACACTTATCCATCAGGCAATAAAAAAATTCGGGAAATAATTAAAAAAACATTTAAAAAAATGAAAAAGAAATAATTTAAACAGCATAAAAAATTATAAAGAAGGAAATTTGGCAAAAAAATAAATTATTATGTGAAACTTATCTTTTATTTAACAAAAAATGAAAAAAGAAATCGTAAATGAATATTTTTGTTGTTGTTTTTTTCCTGAACATTTCGAATAATTGCGATTCCTCGTCTTTTTTTTTGTCTCGAACTTTACCCTCTTACATTAAAACCGATCGTCTTTCGTCTGCAAAGTTTATCATCAATTAGGTTAATTAATTAACTTTCTCATTAAAGCACAATTGGCTGTAATAAATAGTGGGTGCTGCATAGGGAGCTAATGAGTATCAGTTTCTGTAATTAACCAGTTCACCATCAACTTTTGTTGAAGAACAATTCAGTAGAAGCCGAATTTTCTATTTTTAGATATTTACTTTTTATATAATAAAAATATCGTATTTTTGAATATTTACTTTTGTATTAAAAATATTGTTTAATAGAGACCAAAAAAGAATAAAAGACTGATTTGTGAGACTATTGAGAGACTTATACACTGTACCATTGATCTTGAAAAAAAAAATGTTAATGATCTGAATTGAAACGTGCAATATCATTTAATTATCACATGCAACGATCTGGTTTGGGAGTAGGTAAGTGTACCGATCAGGTCTGACTTATGGATTATACCAAACTGGTTTGCTGAATTTAATTTCAAGGTTTTCCCTCGTAAACTTTCTCACTTATGACGATTTCTCGGTTCATAAACACCATAAACACTATCCATTTTCTTGCGTTCGCTATTATTCTCAAAATTCAAGACCATAAGACCAGAAACTAATGGGTATTGGGTTGTCCCATAAGTTTTTTCCGCGCCACACTGTGTATGATCTTGGGTCGGAAAGGAAGAAACTTATGGGACAACCTAAAAGTGGAGAAAAATTGCTCCAAAAAAAATTCCAAAAGTCTCTGGAATATTAGACATCAAATTAACCCTTAGTTACTCCATGGGGGTTAATATGGGGGTTAATAATGATGGGTGAAAAAACACTTGGGGTAACTGAGGGTTAAAATTTTATTTTTCAAGAAAATCGAGGGAATCTCATCCCCTGATCTTAAAGAAATTGTTTTTGGTTGGAAACTGCAGAGGGACCCATAATTGACTCAGCTGCCATCAAAGAGCTTCGAATGGCCGACCGCCCCAGTGGACGTATTTACTTTTAAGTTGTCTAATTTCTCAACTTTGGTGTATCTTTCGACCGACGTGGAACGAACGCTCGTCAGTTAGGAGTTTCTGATCGTGAGTGTTGAATTTGCGCAGTTTGCAACATTTCTGTTTATCCTAGAGTCTCTTTTCCAACAAGAAAATGTCAATTGGTAATTATTCGGCGTAAATCTCTAGTCTAGCGTGATTTTTGAGGAGCCAATGCAATTTTGGTTGAAACTGTCAAAGGTGCAAAACCCTAGCAACAAATGCTGAAACAAATGCACCGTAAGTGAACGAATTTGAACATTCGGTGCCATTTCAATCGTTAGGCTGTCCCATAAGTTTCTTCCGCGCCACGCTATGTTGGACCTCGAGCTGGAAGGAAGAAACTTATGGGACAACCTAATTTTCATGGAGCAGCCTTCCAATATTTCGGCTTTTAAATCGATACTAATTGAACATCGATACTTGCGGCTAATTTACATACTAATCCACTTACCGCTTTGAGGCAATTCTTTGCGATAGGACTCCTCGAACTCCCGATCGAAATCTGGTTCGTGAGATTTGTAATGCTTCGAACCGGGAACTCGATAATCTGGATCCTCTTCCGCTTTCTCGCGCGTTTCTCTTTTTTGACTTTCTTCCTCGGCTCCGTCCTCTTCGGACCCATCGTAATGTTTTCGGGACAAAAAGTCTTCGTCGCGATAGGCCCCTCGCTTATCGTCGTCCTCTTCGTCTTCGTCCTTGTGAGATCTCGAAGGATAACGATGTTTCACGTACGATTTTCCCTCGGCGTCATCTTTCGAAAATCTGCCGAATGTCTCATCGTAAGCTTTCAATGGGGACGATTTGTACCGGTCGAAATCGTCTTCGGAATCGAAGTCTTTGTACGATTTCTTCGGTGGCGTTTGATGCTGAAAATTTCCCGGGTAATCGTATTCCTTCTCGATTGATCTATAGCCTGGAATGGCATTTATATAATGTTATTTATTCATTTATAGAAATTCAATTTATTTATATAAATGGATGTGAATTGCAGGAAGTGGTCGCGAAGTAGAAACGAGAAAACATGTTTCACGGTTTGGTGATTCAAGTGGTTTCAATCAATGTAAAAATCGACCAATTATCCGATCTTCGGTCTAGGTTTGAGTTCAATAGAAAAAAAGGTGTGTTCAGGAACGACTAGGAACAGGAAGTCGCGGTAACTTCCACTTCCAACGATATCGGAAGCTTCCATGTTCCAGTCGGATAACTGCAATATTTTTTTTTTTTGAAGGTACTTACAAGAGAATACAATTTTATCAATTATCAAAAGCTGTAATTAGAAAATTTGAAAAATCCCGTGTTTCATTTTTTTTTAGTGACAGTGAAATACAAATTTGCCTCATAAAGACTCACTTGGAACGATATATCGCTTTGGATAATTTTAATTTAGGGGTTAGGTCAATCGCCATTTTGAACATAATCGCTTCAAAAAAAATTAGCGCATACAGTCGATGATATGTATAATAAACACCCTTTTTCGTAATTGCGATTTATGTTAGTTTGTCTAAAAAAAAAAATTCCCAAAAAAGGCCTATATTTTCGGCCTCTGGAGTGGCCCAACCCCTTAACAAAATTCTATTGACACGTTGAGCCGCGCGGCGCCGGTCCCTGGGGACCGACACCGAACTTTCCATTCAGGCCGCGCCGATTATGACAAATGCAATGGCGTATACCATTGCGACCCACGCGGCGTGAATAGGGAATAGTTAAAAATAAAAATTAACGCTGTCAGTACTTTTGTATTTTTCAATGTTTCTATTTTTTTCCAAATATTTATACTCGTCTTAACGTGTATCCGAAAAATTATTTCACGAGAGTAACTCGATTCTTGAGACGGATGCCAAGATACAACAACTATTTGCATACTCGAACGTCACAATTTCGTATGAAGACCTCGCATGAGAGTGTTTGAATAATGTAGGAAAATGCATGAAAAGTAGATGTAACTACATAACGCAATTCATTCTCGTCTCTTTGCTGACAGGCATCTGAATGGAATGGTTTATTGCAACGTTGAACACCGACACAGAGTGTATTAATTCAGTTACGAAGTTGCCATAGTTTCATGAGTCAAGGAATGGCGTACACAAATATTTTTACAAACCAACTGCAAATAATCAATAACGTACAAATATTGTCACTTTTGCGGTACTAATTACTAAAAAAGAAAAACCGTGCAATATAATATTGTATAATTATTGTTCAATAATTAGCAGTTTAATAAAAAAAAATAACAGAGGATATTTTAGAATCATCCCTTCTATGGGGTAATTCAGCATACATTTTTTCCATGGGGTAGCACAAGGGGTAATAAATTAATAAACTTTTCTTAAAGGTAATAATCAAATTTTTTTTTTGGGGGGGGGGGGGGGGGATAAAATAGTAAATAACAAATTTCCATGGGGTACCATGGCCACCTTACCCTCGTCATTGTCCTCGTCATCGTTATCGTCCGTAACCGGTGGCGGAATCGGTTTCTTTTTCTTCTTGATGACTTCAACGTCGGACCTGATCTCCTCCGATGGTTTATTGTAACTCAGCACCTGATGCCCGTGCGGTCTTACCGGTTGGACGGGCCTTTGCCCGAATTGCAAAAGCGGTTGAGCGTGTAACGGTTGATAATTAACCTCCGGGGCGTGGAATTGCTGGGCCGGATTCGTACCGATAACGGCACCCTTGTACTGCGGAAGCTGCGGGGTACTACTGCCACTGTGGACCGGTATTATCCGAGTCTCGTGGAAAGGGCCACCGATACCCTGATTAAATGCCGATCCCGGGAACCCAGGGAGCCCAGGGGGCCCGGGGGGCCCGGGTTGTTGCTTGACAAAGTTGAAATTTCCACCGGAATATGGCGATGGCCCGTGGGCGAAGTTCACAACTGACGGGTTTAGTACCAAGGGTTGACTCTCGATGGCTCTCACGAAGTCTTCGAATCCTTTCGTGCTCGGGGCTTCGAAGTGTATCGCAAATGGATGGTTCTCGATCGAATACTCGCTGGTGGGACCCAATGGCTTCGAATTCGCTTTTCTCGGTACGGTTGGAAACGAGTTGGAAAAAGGGGAGACGCTTTGCTGACCAGGGGCGTAAATTGGCCCGGCAGTTTTGAAATTCGGGAAATTCGTTTTGTAATTTGGGGCGTTGCTGGGTTGGCCCAGGAGAGGTCTCGCGTTAAAATTCGAGTGTTGATTGATTCTCGGGTACCCGATTTCACCCAAAACCTGTTGTTGTTTGATTAGAACGTTTCGTTGCGTTGGCGCGATATTGTTGAACTGACTCGAAGGTCCTGGCGAGGGGTTGAACCCCGCCAGTTTTGGGGAATTTTCGGAAAATGTTTGAAAATAGGGACGCGGTAAGTGAGTCGTTGGTAATGGCTTTGGTCCAACGAAATTGGTTGGATCTATCGCACTGGCAAGAAAGGGACTGGTTTTCAGATCGTTCTTAATTTTGTTATTATTAATGTCGACCGGATGCAAATGTTGAGCCGAAGTCCGGTATCCGTCGATACCGATTTCGGAAATTTCTTTGCTCTCTTGGAATTCATCTTTAGGGAAATTCGAAGACGTCTGGGAATTATCGTTTTCAGTGATATTCTGGGAGGATGATTTTAGTGACGAGATTTGTTTCGACCGCGAAGGAAATCCATCGCTACCCCAAGAACTGCGTCCATTGCTTGTAAACGCACGTTTTACATTGGAGGGTGTAGGAGGTAGCACAGGACGGTCGGTGGTAGTTGTGTAATTTTTACCCTTCGCCCAGCCTATGGTCACTACCAATAGCAGTGTTACTCGAAAGATCTGGAAAAAAAATCGATTTTTGGCTATATGATATAAATTAATTGGATCACGATTTTGTTTTGCAAAACAGTTATTTTATATATTTTTTTTTATTTGTATTAAAATTCTATTTGAAATTCTATTTTAAAATATAACATTTTGGATTATTTTATAAAAAATTAAAAAAGTTATTAACAAACGCCTGCAATCACTGAACTCGAATCACAGTAAATCTCATTGTCAGCCTAATTCATGTAAAAAAAAAATCAGCCGTCATCGAATACAACAAATTCGACAGCAATAATTTTTAACACCATTTCGGAATAGCGACAGTAAAGGAAAAAAATATTTTTGTCCCATTGAAAAATGAAACGAGAATTTCCAATTTTAATTTATTATTTTACAAATCAGTTACAATTAAATTTTTTAAAAAAGTAAAATATTTCAAGAAAATGAAATTATTTTTTGAAAATATTTCAACAAAAAATGAAATTTGCGGGAAAACAAAACCAAAGTAATAAAATGAACTGGGAAAGAAATGAATATTCATCTAGTTACTAATTTTACATTTTTACTAATTTTTCCACAATTTTGAAAAATAGTTTTTCCAAATTGTTTCCAGATTTGATTTCTCTTCGACGCGAACTCGACTGCTAATTATTTTTCTCTCGCGACTAAAATTATATTCCTCTACCGAATAATCATTTTTCGAACATTCGACGCAATTTTCACTTTTTCCTGGCCACTTTTTGAAACCCCACATTTTCCTAAATTGAAAAATACATTTTATATTAATTTCACGTTTACGAATAAGTGGTCACATACCAACATCGTACCCGTAAACCGGCACAACAGGATACCGAAGATCGATTTCAACTGCTAGTAACCGAGATTTTCTGGTCTTTTATATTCTTTGTTTAACGATGCAAAGTAACGGAATGGGTCTAAGCATTTCTAAAGCTGATAAAAAGCAAAGTTACGACAAAAAACGCCTCCATCTCTTTTTACCTCTCACCTGAACCGATGATCATTGTCGCGAGACACTGTCATCTTTTACATCGCGAGCGATTGAAACGGTTTTTGAGACTTATAAAATAAATCACCTGCAGTGCGAACATTGAACCACTACGCGGTAATGCAAAAAGAAAATCAATGGCGAGACTGTCTCTGGTATATCCGCCGACTCGAATTGTTTTGCGGGATTTTTCGAGTGAACAGCTTGATAGGAAGTCGTAACGTGTACATCCGGGTGGAAAAAAATTAAAATAAAAAAAAATGTTTTTGCATAGTAAAAGTGTAATGTAGAAAACTGTCTGGCAAGATTTGACGCGGGAAAAGTTGCATTTCGCATGTTCGAGGTGCATTAAAAAAAAAAAGATGAAAGTCAGAGATTTGCATGAAACTTAGGAAGTTCTACTTTTATATAAATGGACGTGGATATTTGAATTTTTGAGTTTTCCAATTTACACAAATTGAGAAATTGAAGGTTTGGGAATTTTTGTTTATTTTTAATTTTGATAAAAAGGTTCTATTTTTGCGGCATGCTTTGAAATTTTGAAAAATTGAGAAATTGAAGGTTTGGGAATTTTTGTGTTTTTTTAACTTTGATTAAAAGGTTCTATTTTTGCTGCATGCTTTGAAATGTTGAAAAATTGAAGATTTGGGAGTTTTTGTGTTTTTTAATTTTGATAAAAAGGTTCTATTTTTGCAGCATGCTTTGAAATTTTGAAAAATTGAGAATCTGAAGATTTGAGAATTTGTGCGTTTTTAAATTTTTATGAAAATTGAAAAATACACGCTCTTTCTCTTTTAGAGCTTTTTTTTTTTTATTAAAAATTATTTTTCTCTCCCGGGTGATCGAAAATGGTGTCCAAAATCAAAATTTTGACTCAAAAACCATTAACTATTGAAAATTAATATTTAGAGTAAAATTCCATTTTATTTTATTTTTCCTAGAATTTGGTCAGTTTTTCTTTACCAAATAATTGCAAAGTGCGCTTGCGCATCATTCCTAGCTGCTGCTAATTTTATTTCCATCCGATTTCTGAAAAAATTGGAACTAATTGACGAAATAAATACTCGACTTAATATAAACCATTATTTTAATTTTTTCCAGCAATTAAGTAGTTAAATGTATAAACGGAAGGTTTATTGTTTCTTAATAGATCATCGCGATAGGGATTTGTAATTTCATACTTTAACACGTAATTTGCTTCATGGGTTCCAGTGCTGAGTTAAAGTCGTAATTAATTGCCCCACGTCTCGGGATGGTGTATCAAAGTATGAAATACGCGTTCGTGTTAAAAACTATTTAGAGAGCCTAAGATTATACACTCAACTGCGTGATGATATAAAAAACAGTAACTAAGAGAAAATAAGCCGAACGCCGTCTGAAACAAGCCATAATGGGAATTCGTCAAAACGGGGAAACTTTCTCCTGTAGGAAGAAAAGACGACGTTGACGTGCATAGGATTGTTTTTTTTTACAAATTTGTCGAATTCTGTATTCGAATGAAATTTGGTGAAATTGGGAGAGACTTTGTTCTTGTGAGGCTTTATATAACGTGAGACGAATAGGGAAACGTGAGGTAAAAGCAAATTTAAATATAAATTAAGGGGTTCGGCCTTTTTTGGGAATTTTTTTTAGACAAACTATAAAATAGATCGCAATTACGAAAAAGGGTGTTTATTATACATATCATTGACTGTATACACTAATTTTTTTGAAGCGATTACGTTCAAAATGGCGGCTGGGCAGCGTTTTTGCGAAAACGCCTCCGTTTTTCCAGGCCAAACTGCCGGAAACGCACCGCCTGTAATTTTTTAATTATAATAAGTCAGTTACTTTTTTTCGATTATATATTGGAGCAGCCATAAAAGTACATATCACTTTTGCGATATATCGATTTTTGACAAAATGGCGCACTTCTGAAAAAAATTGCCAAAAAAATCGTCAGAAAATTATTAATAACAAATGAACTATGCGATTTAAAAAAAAAAGTGATATGTACTTTTATGGGTAATGTAATTTTATAAATACATTTAAAATTTCAAGTTAATCGGTTGAAAATTGTCCGAGTTCCGTTTCCGGCAATTTTGAAAAATGAAGTTTCGAGATAGACGCGTTTGAAGTTTTGAGTAGTGGCTCGCTGCGGACCGGGCGACCGTGTACCAAAATTCGAAAATCGAGTACTTTGAGTTTTGTCCTGGCCGTAATCTTTTGGGACATCATTTTTGAGACACCAAGGGACCATTTAAGACCAAAAGAAAAATCGATTTTTCGAAAATCCTAGTGGCCTAACCCCTTAAATGAAATTAATTAATAAATAAATCAAATACAATATATTACAATAAATATAATATAATATATTTTTTTATTTTCAGAAAATTCCTATTCCCCCCAAAAAATAAAATTAGTAAGTGCCAATTGAATTTAAAAAGGGTCCATCATGAAATATTTGGCATTTTAGCCCAACATTCGCATTAAGTCGTACACACAAAGTGTGGTGAAAATGAAATTGTTAGCATTTCTCTGGGTTTTGCAATTCTCCTCCGTATATTTCGTTGCATTTGTGGTGACTGCGGAAAGTTCGGTCTGGTTTTACGTCCTTTATAAATTCTTATTTCCCTTAACATAGAGCCCTAAAATACTCGAGTGTGTTTCCAAGTGATAAAACGAGAGAGAGAGAGAGGGAAGTGGGTATAATTTTATTGCAACAAATGCTCAAATACTTTACAAATTAACTTGAACTCCCTATTCTGTGGCTAAAATATTTCTCATTAAATTAATAAAAGACAGAAAGTTGTTTTCAGAAAAAAAAACAGAAAGATTTTCCTTTATATTTCATTATTTATTCATAATTTTATTTTTGCTGCTAAATATTTTTTCCTCTTTTTCTTTCTTTACTTTTGAGTCACAAAAATTTCTTGTCCACTTGAATTTTTGTCTTTGAAAAATATTTAAACATTTATTTTTTATGCATAATATTTAAAAATCGTCGTGCATTTTTTTAAATATTACATATTTCCAAATAAGTGACCAATTTTTTTAATAACGTTACGTTTTATTCGAGTTCTCATCGTAATCAATCGTTTTAAGAAAATCCATCCCCTTTAAAACGAGGCTTGTAAAGAGAATGGGGAATGGTCAACCATTTTATCATATAACAAACTCATTTTAATTAACTTAATCGAATTCCAATAATACAAGGCAAATCCGATGAAATTAAATAGTGTCTTATTTATCAGTTTATAACTGATTCGAATTTAATAATCCCTAATAACTTTATCTCGGAGTAGGTCAAAATCTATTCCACTTGCACTCGTATACAATCTCATTTAAACCATATCGGTCTCCATGGGTTTGAATACGAATTAACAGCGCTCCCTAAATCAGCTAGCGAAAGCTTACAACTTCAGATGAGTAATCGTATTGGATCACTGGGCTTGGGATTAACCGTACCTTTAAACCAATTCCTAGTTGACAAGTAGCGCAATAGCATCTGGACCAATGTTGTTCGGATGAACGGTTTTCATCTCTTTGAAAAACTTTAATAACCCGTCTCGTGGATGCATTTTTGCCAGGGATTTTTCAAATTCGCAAATTTCTTTTGATAACGTTTCCAATATAACTCCACGCTCGGGTCAGTGAACAATAATTTGCAATTTTCTTTGAGAATTCGTCAAATCGGTATATCGCCACTAGGCAAATTGATAGAATTTTTTAAATTCAGAAAGAGATTTTGCGAAATTTTATAATAAAATTTCTTTTCTATTTTGTAAAATAATTTAATTTTAAATTATAATTTTTGTAAAATTTAATTAAGTGTGTAAAAAAATTGAAAGGAGGTAATAAATAATAATAATATTTAAAAAAACCTGATTTTACAAAAAAAAATTCATAACTTTTTTTATTTTTACAAGTTAGGGCTTAAAAGTTTAGCTGAATCTTCTACTAATTAGAAGTTTGTGAAATATGGTCGTGGGGTGCGTATGATCCCAGTGTACCGGGTAAGGGTTAATCGTGAAATACTGAAAATTAAGGGAAAGGAAATGTTAATAATTGATCAATTTCAAGAAAAAGACGCTCGAATGCAATTTTTTTATTACTGCAGAAAAAAATATATATATTTTTCACAGAAAAGTCATAAACAACGTGAACAGTGTCAATATCGGGCAGAAAAATATACATTCATCATTTTTCGTCTTGGCTTGCTCTTGGATCGCTTATTTGTGAAGAAGAATCGTTGAATAACAAAAGAAATTTTTCAAAACATTGCAACAATATTTCTTAAAAATTCATATCGTCACAATTTTACAAAACTTTAGCAAAATTTTCTTAACAAACAAAAGTGTTCTCGAAATAATCGATTTTTTCCTTCTGAAAAATCTAACGGTTGTCGATATAAAAATATTTGTTTACATCGATATCATTAAAAACAACGTTACAACAATTGGCGGTAAACAACTAACAATTACCAAGGGTAAGATTCAAATTCCAAAGATTTCAGTATCTCGAAGAATTGCTGCCCTACTTGCTGCAGAATTATTCAACATGTACACGGTAGGCTCGTAGGTAAATAAATTGTACTTCTAAATAAACTATAGTTACAAAAAGTATGTTTAATTTCGTTGGACTTTTATTCTAATGTAAAATTACACCCTAACAATTAACAACAATAGGCACCTCGACGACACTTCCTTCGCGAACTTCCGCCTTCCCCAGTTTCTTGTACTGTCCAGATTTGCACGAGATCCGGAAAAGTCTTAACAATAATAAATTTTACTACGTCGCAGCGTTTAACGTATCGTAGGAAACAACATTTGCATTTCCCATGCGTTCCATTTAAATTCGTTTCCACGTCGTAAAATTATTCTAGCATGAATACGCGGCTACCCAATACTCCTGCGAGTCTTATTAACTTAATCCGATTCCGTCGAGTACCGCACCGAGAGCTTCCCCGGTTTAGGCCGTTACACATAGCCACTCGACTACCGCAACGTAGCAAAACTTAATATTTTACGATTTCTCCTTTTCTCCGTATGTAATTTACACATTGAATCACGTTAATCGAGTTCTACTCTTTTGAACTTTTCTCGTGAAGACTCTCCTCGTTGTATCCGATTTCTTTTGAAGATCAAAGAAACTCATCGGTTGCCGAGACCGATCGGTATCGAAAAACTGTGCAAACTCGTCCGCCTCCGGGAAGTATGATTCCGTGGTGGTGGTGGTGGTGCTCGCGTCGTCCGGCAACTGCTTATTTTTCATTAACAATCCCAGCCAATTGTGCGTCCTTCGATGATTCAGGTCCAGGTAGTCTTTGTTGAACGCCTTAAAATCGGCCTTGAACGGGTCAAACTCCGCGGGACTGGAGGTGGTAAAAGTGGGTAAGCTGTGAATCGACGGGTTTCTGTGATACCGATTGAAATCGAAATCGTCGTGCGATGGTCGACCTTTGAGCCGATGACCCCGAATGCCCACGTTGACGTTGCTGCTCGCGGCCGCCTCCGGACCGTTCGGTTTGTGCTTGTGGGACCTCGACGGTGGTCCCTTTTGGTACCTATGTGGCCGTTTCTTCACCGGTTTGCTGTGGAACGGACTTTTCGAGACGAAGGAGTTCAGTTTTGGCGGCGTCAAGAAATCGTGGATCCCGTGGCCTTTGTTTCTATGGGGTCCGGGATGGTGGTGACCTTTTATCAGATGCTCCATCTCCGGGCTGATATTCTCCTTGGACTTGGAAGGCCTCGCCGTCCTAATTTTGTTTTCCGTCTGGTGAGCTTCCAGGAGATCCTTGTTCTTCGTCTCGGAAATCGCGCTCTTCAATCGCTGCAGCTCGTTCCTGAACCTCATAAGGTCCGCGGGGTCCGAGGAGTTGTAGTTCCCGAAAACCTTGTGATCGTTGTTCCAAAGTTGCGTGTTGTACATGGTCTTCAGGGACTCCTTGAACATCTCCTCGGCGTGTTTGGCCAAATCCGAGTGGAGCTTCGGCTTCGTCAACAATTCCTCGTGAGCCGCGTGCGTTTGTTTGAAGAAGTTGCCCCCAGGCATCATCGGTACCAGGTTCAGACTCTGCTGCAGCGGTTCGTTGCTGGTCACCTTGCTATTCAGCAAATTCTGACTTTTAACCACGTCATTATTGGGCACGAAGTTTATGGGGTTGAACATCGCGTGGTTCCCATTACCGTGATTGCCACTTACTCTCAAATCGAAGGGCACCCCCTGGTTCCCTTTAGCACCGATCTCGGTTAACGAGTCTATAAAACTCTGCACGGTCACCGGCTGATGGGTCGTCGGCGTCACGACGGGTCTCGCCGCTGCCGTCACGAAACTCGTGACAACCGGAACAGGCGTCGTGGAGCTGAATATCGGTATGGGGGTCGTTAAAACGGCCGTTGGGTAGTGGTTCAAGCCCAAGGTATTGACGAAAGTCAGGTCCACGGGGCTTGGCTTGATGTTCGGGTTCACGATCTCCACGTTTTTGGCCCTCACAGCTGGCAGCTGAGCTTGACCACCGGTCGGTGGCCCGGAATTGACGCTATTGGTGTTGCTGTTGCTGGCATGGTTGTCGTTGTTGTAATACCCCTTCGCCAATTGCTCGTTCCTATTGTCCTGGTGCTTTTGTATTTGTCTTTGCAGCTCCTTCATGGAATTCTCGAAAGCCTCGTTGGCGGCCTTCAGCAACTGCTCGTTTTCCCTCTGCTTCTGGAGGATCAGGTTACGCTGGTGCTCCTGAACAGTCTGGTGGTTGTTCAACTGAACATTGCCGGTGTGCAACAAAGGTACCGACAACGGCACATAATTGTTGCCCTGTTTTTGCCCGGAATTGCCCACCGAGAAACTCGCTGTGGCCAAAAACTGCCCATTTTGGCCGTTCAAATTGTTTTTCTTGTTGGAGTTGGGCGTTTCCTCTCGGTGCGCATTCGAAGACTGACCCGCGCTCGGCACGTTCTGTCCGTGCAGCCCATGCGGGGCGATATGGATGAACCCGGGCGTTTGCACGAAGTTCGCTATCGTCGATTGCGGTACGATTACCGGCATTTGATTGATCGAAACGGGTGTCGCGGTCGTCGTCGCGGTGTAAGTCGGCCGAGGCGTGGCTGCATTCATATTCGGTGTTACCGCGATCACCGGGGCCACCGTACTCTGCATGTAATGAGCGCGCACGTTTTGCGAGTATTTGTGAGGACCGTTCGATATGAAGACTGCTGACACTGGATTTTGGAAGGAACTTTGACCCACGATGATGTCCGGCACCGACGTAGCCACACCCACGGACTTTTCAGGTTGGGCCGTGGTCGAAACGGGGCCCGACGTGCTTAAGATGGAACCTCCTGTTACGAAATTCTGCAAGACAGCGTTGGACATGTCGAAGCCTTGACTGTTACCGAGTGCCGTGGCGTGATCGAAGTTCGCGAGAGGGACCAAGTTGACCGGGACTATCAGATTCTGGTTCTCGTTTTGCTTCAACTCGTAACCCGTGGAATGGGAGACCTCCACGTTCGGGGCCACTTGGCTCCAAGTGTTTTCCTGACCATTCGCGTTATAATTGTCCTCCTGGTTGGGGTCTTCGTCGGACCAGGAATTTTGCTTGTTCTTTTGACGATTGTACTTCGAAGGGGACGCTCGGTGCTCCTTGGGGAGCCTTCTGGAGTCAGAATTGTACGGCCTCCGTCTACTTTTTCGCAATCGTCGGGACTTGTTATCGTAATCGTCGTAATCGGACTCTCCAGGGACCTCTCTAGAATTTTCTTGCCCGTAGCGATTCACGGATTTGCTTTTAGATTCTACGTTTCTAAAGGGACCGGATGTGGACGTTTCGCTGTTTTTCGCTTGTTGGCTGAAATTCAACTCGATCTTGTAATTCCCTGGGTCCGCCACGACAACCGGCTTCGAGTACCTGTTGCGATTTCGGTTGGACGACCCGTCACCGTTCGAGTTCTCGAAATTGAAGGCCCGAGTCTCGTGGTTCGAATTTTGTTGATCGTAATCGTCCTGCTCGTTCGTTTGGGGTTTGGCCTTTTGACGAAAGGTGTAGTACTGCCTGATCCCACTGACTCCTTGGCCCAGATCGAATCCGGTATGAGACGCGTGATTCCTGGTTGCCGATTTTTTGCTACTTCTACCATCGTGTCTGCCGGAATCGAGCTTGTAGTCTTCCCCACTTTCGTTTTCGGTCGCAACGTTCTCGTAAAACTCGTCGTAGTTGGCGACAGCGGGTGTGTCCTTCGTCACTTTCAAGATCTCGAATTCGTTGTTGTTATCTGGACTCTCGAAAGATCTGCGATTGGCACCCGATTGCGGTAGATTCATCAGGATTCGCGCTTCGACCGAATACGCTGGGTTCTGCTCTTGCACCCGTTTTTCGAATTCCTCCTCGCTCGGAAATTTTGCGTCGATCGAAGTGGACCGATTTTCGCCCTCTACGGTATCGTCCATCAACGATATCGGATGAAAGCCATTGGAATTTTCGAAATGAATGTCTTGGTCGATTCGCCTCAATCGCGCTGCTGTTGGCGGTTCCGCTTGTAACGATACATTTTCCGAAGCCGTGGCCACTTGGTCGGGTCCTTGCACATCTTCCGCGGATTTCACGTATGGCCAGCTCATCAGTAGAAAGATCACCTGCGGAAAGTATACAATTTTTGTATTTATGGGTATTTCATTAATTAATTAATTAATGGGTGTTCAACATTTTTGAATTAAAATTAATGGGAATTTGAAAATTTAAAAATTAAAATTAATGGGTATCCAAAATTTGACGCTGGAACGTGCAACGCCGAAAGAGAAGACACGCGAAAGTGACGCTGGAGTGACCAAATGACAAGGACATTTTCCGTGGAATTATTAAATCGAAGAAGTTTTGAAAATTATTGTAATCAAACAAATTGCTCGAGAAAGAAAGCGCTCAATCTGGTAAAAACGTACAGGATGGAGTCAGTCAATGGAACGCGGTTAACTGAAAGTCAAGGGGATGACCTAGAAATGAAAAGCGGAATGAAAAAAGTAAAATGTGTGCAGACACGCACGTTCCTTTACGTATAAGGACTGGTTGTGCACGGAACCAAAACTTCAATGAACTTTCCCATAACGTCTCAATATCACTTGGTAATTATTGGAATCAATGCTCCTTTCTAGGAAAAATTGGGATCCTTTGCAAAATTTAATTCTTTTCTTTACAAGATTTCCACGAAGTTCCTGTTTAATTTCGCAATTTTGGTACAAAAAGGGAGTCAAGATTGAAATTTGATCGGTGTTACCGATTATATTCTGTTTTCTTGTCCCAACTAATTAACACTATGCCGTCCGGTGGCACCACGTTGGTGCCATGGGAAAACTATCGGGCAAGCGCCGGTGGCACCACGTCGGTGTCGTACATAAAGATTATTACCGGCGCCAAACAAAAGAATCCCGATCAGACGTGCGGATGGCAAATCGTTAATATACTATTTAATGGGTCGCGTTTATTGGTAAGAGGAATATATTAGGATATATTAGGTTGTCCCATAAGTTTTTTCCGCGCCACGCTATGTATGACCTCGAGGCGGAAAGGAAGAAACTTATGGGACAACCCCTTGTCTGTTCAGCACCAGCTTCGGTAACAAAATAAATGTGAAATTATTAAGGTTTGCTGAAAACGATATTCTTTTATATTTTTTTTTACAGAAGTTGCAGTTTTAGGGGATCCCAAACATTTATCACTTTATTCTCTCTGAACGTCACGTGAAATGCATACATGCGTCCCATGCGAGCGTCAACTGAATTCTAATGGAAGGGATCAAAAAATGGATTTAAAATTTAATTCGAAAGAAAAAGAAAATATTTATTTTCGAATTTTTTTTAAAAATACATATTTCCCAAAATCGCAGATTTAAAAATCCAATGGAATCCTTTCTAATCAATTTTTTTTCTAATTCAATTTCTTTAAATTCGATTGTTACGTATTTTATTTTTATTCAAATTTGATTCGAAAGAAAATATATTTTTTCGAAGGGTCAAGATTCCATTGAATTTTTGAATCTACGATTTTATTGTCGTTGCGTTGAAAGACGTTGTTGTTACCATTTCCTTTTTTCAAAAAATTGTTTTTCCCAAAAATGTCAATTTTCAAAAAAATACGAAATCAAGGAGACGCCTACATTTTAATGAGCTCCAAATTCCTCTTGCAACGATATTATTTTTCGATTGATGGCAAGTATTTGAGGAAGACCGAGACCGAAGTTCGCGATTGAATTCATTCGTATATTACATTTAAAATTTCGTAGGAACAAATGAGTCGTTTATTATGAAAGTGGCCTAAGTCCATTTAAAAAAAAATAAAAAAACTCGAAAATTTATAATTAAATTGCTGAAAACTAATTATTTACGCCGAAATATAATGACTCTTTAAAAATGGACTTGAGCCACTTTCAAAATAAACGGCTCAAATATCGTTGAGGAAAAAGGTACCGATAATACGAGATATCGATTTCAAATCCATTCGGAATGAACTCTGCGGCGAGAACGCGTGCCCGTTGTCCCTGATAGATGTGAAACTTTGGGAGAAAAGTTCACAGAATAAATTATCACACTCGCGTAGCGGCGATGAAACATAGCGAGAAAAACAGAAATCCTGCCAAATTTCCAGTTTTCTTGCTACATTCGAAACGTGTAGCTTTAAATCCCACGCGTATCTCTCGAGAACCGCTCGCGTAAAAAGAGACAGAGGTATATGGATTTGCGATAGATTAAAAGTACGGAAAAGTCTCATTTGTTGCGATACATGAGCCAATTCCGAATAACAGGAAATAAAACTTTCCCGTAATTTGATAAATCTATGCTCTCCTTCTGCTTTTTACGCGAGTTTGCACGAGTAGCGCAATTTCTAGTGAATATATCGTTTTACGTGGAAGCTGCTAAATTTACAATAGAGAGCTTTATTTTTTTTTTCACCTGTGAGCTTGATCCGATATCGCTTACAAAAAATTGGTATAAATGAACGAAAGGGAAATTTTAAACCCTACCGAGTTACTTATACAAATAAAAAGTATATAAATATTGTTTGCTTTTTTATTCGTCGTGTAACGCATCTTCCGTTTACGATGAATATTCCTTTTTATTTATAAAGCATTGCCAAATATAACGTTATTTTATGGATAATCGAAAAAAAACAATTACAATATTTAGAGACAAAATTATCATTTTGCAAATTTTGGGGACTGCCTAATACCAATTCGCATTACTAATTACTAACTTTATAAAAATTTATTTTTTCATATGGCTAATTATCAATTACTAAAATTTCAATCATTATTAGTTTCGAAATTACTAATTTATTAATCGTAATATAACAGCATAAAATTAGCCTGACGAATAACGCAAAATGACGAACATTATTAATCCAAAAAAAAAAAAAAACAATTACAACATTTAGAGGCAAAATTATTATTTTTCAAATTTTGGGGACTGCCTAATACCATCTCGCATTACTAATTACTAATTTTGTAAAAATTTATTTTTTTAAATGACTAATTTCAGTTGACTAATTAATCAGTTACTAAAATTTCAATCATTATTGGTTTCGACATTACTAATTTATTAATCGAAATAATATTACGATTAATAAATTAGTAATTTCGAAATTAACAATGATTGAAATTTTAGTAATTGAAAATTAGTTTCAATCCCAAAGAAAAACAAAAAAAAAACAATTACAATATTTAGAGACAAAATTATTATTTTTCAAATTTTGGGGACTGCCCAATACCATTTCCCGCTATTTGGATATAAATGTTATGCAACAGAAATATGACAGGGTCAATTTTAGTACAATTCCGATACACTGGGTTAAAATAAAAAATTGATCCCTTGACAAACAACATACAATGATCTTTACAGACAACCAATTGAAATGCTCTACTTGCCCAAATAAACGGTATTGGTGGAACTGCAGTCGTACATTTTCCCATATATGGAGCATTTATCGACGAATCAATAAGATACTACGCGGACAATTAATCGTGTGTAAAATTGCTCATAGTCGAGCTTTAATTGGCAAGTAATAGCCATGGTTTCGAATAGCGATCAAATATTTGTTTATAAAATATTCATCTGCCAAATATTGGCGAGTTTATCATGGGCAAAGCACCACCAAGGCTGCAACCCGAGTGACAATCGTGCATAAGCTGTTGTTTAGGAGTCGAAACTAGAATGAACTGTTAAAACCATGAATCTTGTGGTGAAATTGTTATGAAAAAATAAATTTTATATGTAAACCAATTTTTTCTATTTACAATTTTTTTTGTAATTGTAGAAAATAAAATACTGACAATTTCTCAAAAAAAAAACGAAAGTATGAGCGTTCGAAAAATAAGTGCGACCAAAAAATAACAGAAAAATGACACGAATTCGAAAAATGTTTATAACTTTGCAAATATTTTTTTTTGTTCGTGCATAAATTAATGTAGTCGTAAAATTTACATATATTTTAACAATTGCGGTAATTCTCTATGGTTAATAATTATTACAAAATATTAATCAATTGGAAAATAATAATTATCAGAAAATAAATAATTGAAGAAAATTTTAATTTAATGCATTATAAAATTTACCATCGATATTTCCGCCAATTTTTCGACTTTCACATAAATTTTATGACACTCCAAACTGCAATTATGGTTGCAAAAATCTTTTAACAGCTGCAAATGCCATTCTTGTACCATTTGCAATTTGAACGAACCAAGAAATCCGGATGCTGAGTATACGTGCAGTTGCATTAGGATCAAAGATAACAAAATGTATGTTACTTTTCTCGAAACTATTCGTATTTTTTTTATTTGCTACTTGAAATCATAAAACGCTCCAATACAATCTATAATTATCATTAACTCGTTATTGGAAATAAGGACATTAGCTATCTACCACCATGAGATAGGAAGCACACGACCACTCCCATGCTAAACTTAATGCACGTGATATATTTAAATAACCGCAGGAAACCTACTTCTTCTTTCAACAAATGAAGTAGCAAACACGAATCGGAGTTTCAAGAAAGAATTCAATTTTACGACCTTGCTTTCTCCATTTATTTGTTAACTCTTAGTTTTTTTTTTATTAATACTTAGAATCGTTCCGATATGGGCTTCACTCGAAAGTAAAAACTGGTGTAGAGAATTTTTACCCTCCTCGGATAAATATATCCGCGTTGCTTCATTTGGAAATTTAATTAGATATCGATCTTTGGAATAATTGCTGTAATGACACTCTCGCGTCACTTCCTGTAACATAAGCCACTATTTTTTTTTTTTCAATTTTCGCCATTTGGTGCCCGACCAATGGTACCTGGGATGCCCCAAAAATTTTAGAAATTAACTCCCACGCAAAAAAAGTTTTTATCAATGGGGTTTAGAAAGCCCCAGTGCGCCAAGATTGCCGTTTTTGCCAATTTTCGCCGTTTGGATGCCGACCAATGGTTTCCAAGATACCCTAAAAATTTTTTTTAAATTAGAAATTAACTCCCACGCAATAAAAATTTTTATCAATGCGGTTCAGAAAGCCCCAGTGTGCCAAGATTGCCGTTTTTGCCAATTTTCGCCATTTGAATGCCGACCAATGGTTTCCGAGATACCCTAAAATTTTTTTTTGAAATTAGAAATTAACTCCCACGCAATACAAATTTTTATCAATGGGGTTTGGAAAGCCCCAGTGTGCCAAGATTGCCGTTTTTGCCAATTTTCACCGTATGGATGCCGACCAATGGTTTCCGAGATACCCTAAAATTTTTTTTTTTAATTACAAATTAACTCCCACGCAACACAAATTTTTATCAATGGGGTTTAGAAAGCCCCAGTGTGCCAAGATTGCCGTTTTTGCCAATTTTCGCCATTTGGATGCCGACCAATGGTTTCCGAGATACCCTAAAAATTTTTTTTTAAATTAGAAATTAACTCCCACGCAATACAAATTTTTATCAGTGGGGTTTGGAAAGCCCCAGTGTGCCAAGATTGCCCTTTTAGCCAATTTTCACCGTTTTGTTGTCGACCAATTGTGTCTAAGATGGTCCAAAAAATTTTGTTTAAATTAAAAATTAACTCCCACGCAATACAAATTTTTATCAGAAGGGTCTAAAACGCCCCGATGTGCCGACTACGTCATTCTACTGAAAAAGGCAAGCTAAGGGCGAAATTATATGGAAATATTTATAATCAATTGTTGCAGATCATTCAGGAGCAATTTTTGCCGACGCTGCTATTCTAATTCTGATACAACACGGATAATAATAGCGAACGGTGGATACCTGCATTGTACTGCAGCATCCACGAGTGAATAATTGATTAATGGTTTATATGAAAACTCCTCATTAGCTTGAGTTTCAATTGAATTATATGCGGCATTTCCGTGATCTAGATGCAGAGGTAATGGCCTGGTCATCGCAAACAAAATGAGATAGTGGCCACTGGGAGCGCAAAGACCGACAAACATCCCCAGTACCAACGCGTGGGCGCAAAAAAAGAGTCCATTCGAAAGTTGTGAGGATTCAAATAGTGCAATAATGCAATTTTTTTTTAGGGAAAAAAAATGCAATTCTAGTTACATGTAACTTCACTAGAAAATAGTAATTTTACCAAATGAATGATTGATCGGTTTTTGCTGCAAAAAAAATGGAAGCTCCAGTTTTGGGGAGTCTGGAGTTACGCGCACTTTCTTGTGGTAAAAAAAAAAAAACTATCGTTTAGTGCCAGAAAAGTGCCATTTTGAAAGAAATATTTTCTTCAATCTTATGATTCTTTTTTTTTTAAATTACATATAAGAAATTATTTTTTCAAAATTTTTCAAAATTTTAGAAAATATCATTTTTCAAAAATCTCCCGTGCAATCAAAAATCCACATTTTAAGAAGTTACCCAACAATTTTTAAAAATAAGTATTTAAAATTATTAGTATTTCAAAGAAGCAAAAAAATAAATTTAGTTTAAAATTTAAACTTAAATTTAATAAAAATTAAATTTGAAATTAGGAAGTATTCAAAATTATTAAATATCAAGGAATAATAAAAATTACAAAAGATGCTCTGGGCCCACTCCTGCCCCGATTGCGTCATCCTTCGTGATTTTAAATATTCTTTTACTTTTTTTCTTTCAAAAATTTTTTTTGTAACTCAGGAAATATTCATTTTCAAATATACAAATAGTTTTTGGAAAAAACGATTTATAATTTTGAAAAAATAACACCCTTTCTTTTCCCCTCATCCTTAATTTTCCCTGTATTTTTCGTTATTTAATTTCGCGCCAACAAAAAAAAAATCTCGAGGTAATAGGGATTAAAAATATATGTTCCCTAAATTTCCAAAGTTTCACAATTATCAACTTCCAACTGCACCTTCCGGTGTAACCATAGAATTTATATGGCGTCCCATTGATTTCCAAATATTTGAAAAATTAATTAAAAAAAAATAAACTTACATGATGTAAAAACATTTTCCTCACAATTCGCACGTGCCGGGGTACATGTAATTTTCACCGAAAACGTAGTAAAAAAAAACCGAATTACACTGAATGTTCCATGTGCACATTTGATATGAATTTTCAGGTAGATTTAAAATAATCCTGTCTTCTGCGTTTGGTTTAAAAAGGAACTTACAAGGCGAACCTCCACATCAGAACTGAGCCATATAGAAGATACGCGATTTTCTTTATACACTCTGGTAACCAAGTGAAAAATATCGTTCTAAATATTACCCTATAGTCTAACGTACATAAGATACTTTCATTCGCGACACGCGACCAACATCGCAAAAGTATAGTCCTCCTCTAATACAGGATATATTTACCGGTTATTATCGTACCGCGATTCAATAAAAGTTATCAGCACCGGCAGCAGCTTGAAAATTTTATCGTACTTCCAACGCAATGATAAATTATAGTGCTGTTTTCACGACTGACCTATAAGATAGAGGAATTCAAGGGAAAAGAAATTTAAAGGAAACTCCAGGAAAGCAGGAATTAAAATCAAACATTATTTATTTTTCCTTTCGTTTATATTTTTTGCGAAAAATTTTGTTAGAAACTAACTGCCACGCGATCTAAATTTTTATCAATGGGGTTTAGGATACCCCACTGTACCAATTTTTGCCGCTTTGTTGCTGATCCATAGCATCTGTTATAAAAATAGAAAAAGAATATAATTTTTGTTCTCTTTGTTTATTTTATTTGCGATTAATTTTGTCACAAATTCACCGCTACGCAATTCAAATTTTTATCAATGGGGTTCAAAATACCCCACTGTGTCAATTTTTGCCGTTTTGTTGCTGATCCATAGCGTCTGTTATAAAAATAGAAAAAAAAATATAATTTTTGTTCCCTTTGTTTATTTTATTTGCGATTAATTTTATTACAAATTCACGGCCACGCAATTCAAATTTTTATCAATGGGGTTCAAAATACCCCACTGTGCCAATTTTTGCCGTTTTGTTGCTGATCCATAGCGTCTGTTATAAAAATAGAAAAAAAAATATAATTTTTGTTCCCTTTGTTTATTTTATTTGCGATTAATTTTATTACAAATTCACGGCCACGCAATTCAAATTGTTATCATTGGGATTCAAAACACCCCACTGTGCTAATTTTTGCCATTTCGCTGCTGATCAATAGCGTCTGTTATAAAAATAGAAAAAAAACATAATTTTTGTTCCCTTTGTTTATTTTATTTGCGATTAATTTTGTCACAAATTCACTGCCACGCAATCAAAATTTTTATCAATGGGGTTTAGAGAACCCCAGTGTGCTGATTTTCGTCGTTTTGTTACTGACGAATGATGTCTCTCCTAAAAACAGAAATTAAAATTCAACATTATTTTTTTCACAATTGTTTGTATTTTTCTCGAAAAATTGTTTAAAATAAGAAAAATGTCTTTTTTCGTCTTTTTCCTAGAAATGGAAAATGCATTTCTTCATCACAAAATCGTAAATCCGTGCACCCAAACGGACAATACTTTTCCATTCACGATTGTATGCGCTCTGAAACACACGCATCGTGCCTCTTGCACGCGCCTCCTCTGGAGCCAGACCCGATTTACGCGATGAAAATTAATTCCAGTTAATAAATTCATTTCGAAAAAAAAAAAGAACCATCAACCTCCGGACGAAGATTCCTTCAGTGCGAACGTGGCTCCATAAATTAAATGATTCTCATACCTAATTGCAAGAGAGGATGGATTTCAAGATACGAATCTTTATCGCTAGGAGGAGCCCTGTGCGTTTTGTGAAAACATGGAATTAAACTTCCCTCCGCGATAATCGCTTAACTTTTATTTGATCAACAATTAATGATAATTAATACCATTTACGGCACTTTTTCCACAGAAATTACCATTATCCATTTAGCAATGCAGCTGATGCGAATCTGCCTGTGCAGTATAAGAGGATCATTTAATTTATCTCGAGACTTCTTTATTGGACAATAAAAGTGTAATAGAAATAGAAAGTGATGCTTTTAGTGAAAAAAAAAAAAAATAATAATTTCTTGAGTTAAGGGTAATGAAAGAGGCATTCAAGTAAACGAGCATACGCGGTGTATGAACAGGGAGGATGGAAAACGTATGAACTTGATACTCATACATGTGACGAATGTCACATTATGTGCCATTAATTTGTGATATTTAAGTGAAATTCACTTTTACGAAACCGACGTTTCATTGAAAGTTGCAGCTGCTTTTCCGTCGTTATTAGAAAATATCGGGGTAGAAATTATATCCAGGAATTTGAAATTTTTATCGATTATGGATATTAACAATGGTTCTAATCGGTTCCGGTGTATCCGGATGCGGTGCGTGTTAAATTTATAGATAAAGGAAATGGTCAATTAACCCTTTTGTTAGGGTTTTGCTGAGGTTCAATTGAATTTACCCTTTTGCTAGGGTTTTTCTAGGGTTTTTCTAGGGTTAAGTTAGATTTACCCTTTTGCTGGGGTTTGCTAGGGGTTTGTTAGGGTTTTTCTAGGGTTAAGTTAAATTTACTCTTTTACTAGGATTTTGCTAGGGATTTGCTAGGGTTTGTTAGGGGTTTGCTAGGGTTTTTCTAGGGTTCAGTTAAATTTACTCTTTTACTAGGATTTTTCTAGAGATTTGCTAGGGTTTTCCTAGAGATTTGCTAGGGCTTTGCTAATGTTTTGGTAAATTAACCCTTTTGCTAGGGTTTTGCTAGAGTTTTGCCAGGATTTTGCTGGAACTTTGCTAAGATTTGGCAAGGGTTTGGTTAAATTAACCCTTCTGCTAGGGTGTCACTAGGGTTTTGCTGGTTAAATGTCCACAAGTGACAATTTTTATAAGACCGATTCCCGATACGAATACCTTTAATTATTATCTGTGATATTTCTGCCGTAAAATGTTTCTATCAAACGTGTCCTGAATGAACAAACAATGAATGAAACACATCCTCAAATAAAGTCAACTCTGTTTTATTACATTTATTTGCAATAGCGACTGATCATAATCGTACTTTATTAATCCAAAGAATAATGCTCCTGTTGAAATGCAACGTCATATCGTGGAAACTGATCGCCAAGTAACATGCCACAGGTATGCATTATCCATTAAGTGCAGCAGGCGCAGTATCAGCGACCGATGAAACTCGTTTGAAATTTAAAAAATAGCCGACGGTCTACGAGGATAATTGTATCTAGGATCTGCGAGAGTCTTAATGTTATCGTGGCATGCTATTGCGAACAAGTTTGCACAATGTAGCTATAACATTTTGACACGAACTCATTTAACCACATAACTTCAGCATTCGTTTCCCCCAAATGGGTGCTCGAATCTCGAAATTTTCGCTCCAGGAGCAATTTGTCACGTATAAAAAACATACTCGTAAAAATCAGTTTTTACCCAATTTCGAAAATGGTCCTGCACCAAATGCGTGGGATCTTGAAATTTTTCTAGAAATTTTGAAAAATCACTAAATTTATATAGTAGGTTTTGCCCCTTTGGCCAAAACTCCAGCTCGAGTGGTTTTCACGGGAGCCACGGTCGCTGACGGTAAGTGTTATTTTTTTTTTTCTCGAGTAATCGAAAAAGCTCATAAATTTGATACAAAGAGATAAATGTTCCTCAACAAAAACAAACAAATAGGTGACAGTGATGAATCGAAGTCGTGCCAACTCAACACTGGCACACGTGGGCATCTTTGTTCTTGGGACGCTATACTAAGAGTAATGGACACTCACTTTATTGGTATCATCAACATTTTTTTCACATAACGCCGAGTCACAGGTATATTTATTAACCCATTTAATCTTTTCTTGCATCGTATGAATAAATCAACGGACGAAATGCAATTAGCGTGCCCTTGCTCGTCCGAATGTATTCCTTTCACCTGAATAGCCGCCGCACGAAGAAGATTCATCGAAACGTTCTGGTTTTTCTTACGCGTTTATGATTTCTTATCATAAATGAAAGCAATTTCATTATTCAGCCGCTACTCGTTATGTCCTTTATCGAGCAGCCGATCTTTCGTATGCTCATAAAATAATAATTGCCTTCGTGGACTGTACGTTTTCTTTCGAGATTATTTATCGGCGCCAATTGATCGTCGGTAATGTACATACATACATACACACATACAAGTTCGAGTGGAGTCCGAACCATAGTTTGTTTTGTCGCATAAACATACGATCGTATTTTATGCGGCAGAAATCGCTCCCTCGGTGCATCGCTCGACGAAGTTCATTCTACTTTTAGTAGCGACTCTTGTAATTGTTGGCTTTTTCGTACCGTTCTCGAGCTCCCATGTGCCGTTATTGCGGTAATAAATCATATTAAGTAATAGCGGCAAGAACTTTTATGGGTCCGCTTGAATCGGATTTCAAACTCGTGATTTCATAATTAATCAGATCGGTGTTTTATACACATATGAGGATGTAATTACCGGCCCGTCTGAATAAACCTGTAAGTGGCAAAAGATCTAGTGACATTTTGAAATTTTGTCGAAGTAGTTTTTTTTTGTCTACTCGGAGATAAAAAATGGTTTATAAAATTTGGTACAATTTGGTACAATTTGTATGAAACTGTAAGTGGCTTTTTTCATTAAAAAATACTGAAAGTTGAATTGTAGGAATTTTTGAAAATATCTAGTAATATTTTTTGTTATTTATTTAGTAATATTTTGTCTACTCATTGTCAGGGAGAGGAGATACCCAGAAAAAATGGTGTATAAAATTTGGTACAATTTGTACGAAATTATAAATTGCCTTTTATTCATAAAAAAATACTCAAATTTGAATTGTAGCAATTTTTGAAATATTTAGTAATATTTTGTCTACTCATTGTCAGGGATAGGAGATACCCAGAAAAAATGTTTTAGAAAATTTGGTACAATTTGTATGAAATTGTTAGTGCTTATTTTTCATAAAAAAATACTTAAATTTTAATTGTAGCAAATTTGTGAAAATGTTTAGTAATATTTCATATTTATTTAGCAATATTTAGTACAATTTTATGCAACTTTGTTACTCGATCCATGATAAAATTTCTTAAACAAATTTAGCAAATATTTAATGCATCATTGTTGCCATTAAATCAATTTTATACTCCTGTTTTTTAATTAGGCTAATGTAATTGAAATTTAGAGCAATTTTTTTCAGCCTGGGTCTAATAATTTTCATCTTTGTCACGTATTTCATGAAATCACTACCATCCTCGTGAATTTCACAATCGGATTTAAAAGTAAATTAAATTAGAAGTAAATTTATAAAAAAAAGCTGAAAACAAAAATAATTGTTAATGCTAGGATACATTTTTTATTTATTTATCGTTTCGTAAAAATTACATTGTATCATAAAGAATAATGAATATGCGAGTTCTTATAATCTAAGATCAACAAGGTACCTTTTTGAAGTGTGACAATTTGGCTGTTTTTATTTTTTTTATTTTTTAAATAGTATTAACAAAGCCACCGAGTGCTTTCTACAGAATCAACGTTTCTTCTTGAAAGATTCAAAAAAGTTGAACAAAAATCGTATGTCTTTATTGAGCAATTATACAACACCGCATTTTCTTTTCAATAAACTCACAATCAGTTGATTTAGTCTCTAAAAAAATATCGCAATAAATTCAGGTACTTTAATAAATTGTAGAACACGTATTGCACGATCCCCCATTAAATAACTATCGCCTTAGAATGAATGGAAGTTGCCTTTCTTTCGTTTTTTACTCCATGGCACTAATGAAATAAGATCAGGTCGTTATAATCTGACAAATTAATAGTAATTAATTCAAGAACTAACTCGAGTGATACGCTGCCACAAAGGCTTTGAGACGCTCAAACTATAATAGTCGAGGTATTATAGCAATTTGTCCCGACACTGGACCGTCACAAATTACTCGTAATTTAACGTGTTTCATAATTACGCATATAATTATCCTTTGTTTTTTATATATAATTTCCAAAATATATATTTTTATATTTGCTTTTCAAAATAAATATATTTTACGCATATATATCTATTTTTCAAAATGTTTCATCCTTTTTCAAGATATTTTAATATTTAAAAAAATTTTAAACTGACGAATTTCCAGCTTCTGTAAATGATTGCACCGGAATTTGATGCAAAGGGATGCCCATTCAAAGCAATTCCGGACCTTTCGAACGGAACCAAAAAGTTACCAGAGTAAAATCTTATGAATAGAATTTACTGCCATTTCCAATTTTATTTTACTGAATTTCGATTTATTTGCTCCGATTGTGACTCTGCGTTTTGTCGGAGAAGGGCACCGGTATTTCGGTCTGCATTTACTGGTACTTTTATCCCGTACGAAAATCGAATCGATTGCGCTTCATTTTTCGAGTCTAATGAATTCTTTTGAATCGAAACGTTTGTGCAGGGTCCGAAGTATGAAATCAAAAAATGGAGTTAAAACTCGTTCATGTGCTTGACAGCTCCTTCTCGAACCTTTTCACTAAAAAGATTCGAGAAAGTGTTAGTCTGTGCCGAAATTTTTAATTAAAAGAAATTTCCCAGAATACAAATGTTTAAAACAATTTTATGAATAACCACGAGGTACATATATTTACTGGATATTTATCTGAAAAGAAATTATCTTGAAAAAATATTGTAAAAAAATTGTATATAAAAAATTGTAAATTTTGAACGTCATTAAAAAAATTGTTAAAAATTTGTTAAAAAAAAAATAATAATTCAGAAGGTATTCGTCACGAGAGACAAGCAGAGTAAAAAAAATTCTTATGCAAATTAAACAAATCTTCAAGTATTGGTGTCAACAAGGACAATTCCAATTAATTGCATAAACAAAAAATTAAGTGAATCGCAAAAACTTTATTCGAAAACAAAGGGGGACCATTAAAAATATGAAATATTTGTAAATTTTATAGTAAATATTAATTTTTATGGCAAAAACGTAAGCAATTGTGTCGATCGTATCTTTTCCAACATTCATGGAAATTGAAATTGAAATTCGAATTGAAAGATGAAATTAAATTGAACAAAGGTAAACTGAATTGGACGTTCGAAGTAATTACAAACTTTCACAGCCGTGACGCCTTTCATGCAAAGTAACAAATGTCTGGTGTCCATTGAAAGAAACAATGTCAGATTTAATTTAAACAGTATCGCGTTCAAACGAATGCATTTAATTTTTGGAATCATACAAAAATTTCGAAAAGTCTTAGAAATTCCAATTACTTGCGTTTCTACGAATTCCGGGATTCTCGTTAAAATAATTAAAAAAATTTTTCTTTGTTTCTACTCTACTTAGATGTTCCTTTCTCTTGTCCATATAAAACTAAGACCATGAGGTCTATAATTTACTTCTACGGAACACACTCCCAGCCTTAATTTATCAACTAGCGGCACTTAACAAGAAGAATTTGTTAAACAAATTGCTGGAAACTTCGAAGAAAGTTCTATTATGCAAAGACTGAGTTTAACAGCTCGGTGGAATATTCTCCGGGTGTCGTGTCAGTTTCCTTTTTCTTTTTTTTTTATTAAATACATTTCCAAGGTATGTTGCAACAATTTCTCATTTTAGGAACACCAGTTACGAGAGTATTTATTTGAAATTTGATTAAACTCCTCTGCTGTCCCCGGACGAACAATTATTTCAAGGCAATCAAATGGGTTTCAAATGTTTTTTTTTTCCTAAAGTCAATGTCAGTAACCGTTAACATCAGCTTTTTAATATTACCGTCCCCCATTTTATTTTATTTTATTTTATTTTATAGTATTTTATTTTATTGCACAACTTCCCCCACCGAAAAAAAAAATATATCCTCATAAATATTTTTTTTTCCTTGAGGGTTCCCTTCGAAAATTTTTTTTTCTTTTTTCTGCCAGCACTGAGAAGTTCATATATCGCAGAGGATATATCGAGAAGACCCCGAATCTTCATCGTTTTCGACTTAATGATTTAAATCCATTTCTTGACTTCATTCTCAGAAAATTTTGTATTATTATTATTTTTTTTCATACGAACCTGGAAATTCTTCAAAAAATAACGGTTAAGCGTCGGGTTAAATTTTCGTGACAACCCATTCACGCCGCGTGGGTCGCAACGATCTGTCCCACCGCGTTTGCCAGAACTGGCGCGGCCGGAATGGAAAGTCCAGCGCGTCAACAGTCTTTGCTTGGAACCTACAATTAATTATTGGCCTTAAACGAGTCGTATCTCGGGTCGTCGATGATTTGCACGCTCTTCACTTTCTGCGGTTTCCTCAAACTGCCGCTGTATTTCGACTGGGCGTCACTTTTGGCATTTTCTTGCGCCTTGAATCTCCCGAAATCGCCGGCCCCGCCTCGCTGGCCGTTTATGTAAACCGAAGTGCGCTCGTTCGCGACCGAACTCGGTTCCAGGCCCTGGAACCCTGACGTCAAATGCGGATTCTGCGAGTAGCGATTCAACGTTTGCGTCAATTGCGACAGATCTCGAAAAGGGTTGGGGGAGTTGCTCGGCGAGGTCTCTCCCAAGTCGTAGTGCGAGTTTTGCTCCAATTCCTGCAAACTGTTCGCGTACTGGCTCAGGTATTGCTGCAACAACGCCTTCAGGTTGATATTCGGCGTCAGTTTGGGCTCGACCGGTGCGGCGCCATCTATTCTCAGGATGATCACGGGAATCAATGAGTTCCCGGCTTGGACGAACGTGGGCTGCGCGTTCAAAATCGAGGATGGATTTTTTATGTACTGGGAGATCGACGGGTTGTAATTCAACAAATCCGAGTACTGCGAGGCTGGAATATTTCCCGCGTCACCCGGTTTCCCAGCGTTGGATCCCGATGCGAAGACCTTCGACAGATAATTTTGCGCCTGAGGCGTATACTTCGACAACACCGTTGTGGCCAATTGCCCCGAAGTCGTGAACAAACTGGACGGGGTCGTCCCCCGAGTCGGTTCCGTGCCGTAAGTGTACTCGGGGTCGGGGCTATTAACCGCGTACTTGGATACCGGTTTCCCGGTTTGGTAGGTCACCGGGGGCCCGGTTTTGTGATTTTTTGGAACCTCCTCGCCCGAAGGAGGGTAGGGTATCCTCTGACTGGGCTTGAATCTCTGCCCGTACTCGGCAAACCCTGCACCGGCCTGCCCCCTGTTGAACGAAGACGCGAAATCGAAGGCGGGCTCGTCGTCGTTGGGAAACTGAGCCGGACTGTGCGAGTACACGTTCGAAACCGGTCGTTGCTCCGAGGAAAAACTCGAAGCTCCTTTGGAATAAGTTTCGTGGGCTTGAGACTGGTACTGAGGAACTAATCTCGTGTTTTGAGCACCCGTCGAGTAAGCGCCGGGTCCCGAGAACCCTTGATAGCTTTGCGGACTTTGGTAAGAGCCACTCTGGTAGTTCGTCGATGCCGTTAATCTTGTTTTGGGATTAAACTCCGAGTAGGAGTTGACGTAAGAGGTCGGTGGGGTCTCGGAGACCCTACCGTCCGGGTACTTCCAAACTATTTTGTGCTCGTACTTGACGCCGTTTTCCAAAGTGTACCTGGGGTAGTTTCCGAGCGACGAGACTGGCGCCGGCGACTGGTACCCCCCGAGCGGTCTCGGCGTTGACGTGCCAATGGTGGTCCTGGGCGTGGTGAAGCCTTGGTACCCGAAAGACGCCGGGCGCGAAGGCGTCACGAAATTCGAGGGTCCCGAGGTGGTGTGAAAATTGGAGTAATAGGCCGGTGTCGTTTGATAGCTCGGTTTGGGGGTCGTGAATCTGTCGAAGGTGAAGGTCGACTGGTATTCCGGTCGTGACGTTGCATGGGAATCGCCGGGCGTGGTGGTTCGGTATCTCTGGAAGCTGGTGTTGGTTTTTTGCAATTTCGTGCGTTGCCCGAACACCGGCTGGCTGCTCGAGTATCGCACATTGGGGGAACCGGATTGTTGGATTTGCACGTTGGAAAAAGTGTAAGCAGCCGCAACCGGCGGGTTTTGGTTGCCGTTGCCCGTGGGGCCCTCCTGCGATTTTTCGGTTATTGGTTTAACGTGTTCGATAATGGTTTTCGGTAAAAAGGGACTGATGGATTCCTCGATACTGACCGTGGTGCCGGTTTTCCCGCCCGCGAAATAATAATTGGTCTTCCCGTCGAAGAGGGCGTTCCTGTCGAACCCGTAGCCCAGGTTCGAGTTCACCGTTCTCTTGCTTTTCTCGTCGGACGTCGAGTTCGTGCCGTTGGTGAAGTCCAGAAGAATGATCGGCGGCAAAATCGATAAATTGTCCTTCTCGAGCTTCATCAGTTCCGCGATGTACGCGGCGTTGGGGTCCTGCTCGGTCGTATCTTCCGGCGTATCCGTGACCGCAGCATCCGTGGCAATCTCACGATTTTCCGCGCCGTCGGCATCCTTCGTCGCGGCGTCATTGTCCAACGGAGCGTTATCTTCCGAGGACGGTCGTCCATTAGCGTTACGACAAGACGCGAGAACCACCAACAGGACGATGGAGATCTGTAAAAACACATACACACACACATTTGTATTAAATTAGCGTCCAACTGGTACTTCCTGTTGCCGGACTCCGCTCATCAATCTCTGGCGTCATTCTAATAATGAGGTTCTTACTTTCACCGCGCTTCGCTCGGCGCTGGAGCTTCCTCGAATGTCTGATACTATCTTTTATAGCGTCCAAATGTTGCTTGGAATTTCGAAGAAAGGTGTTACGCTATTTTTTACGCTATGGAAATTAGCTTGACACTTTACGAGGTACAAAAAAAGTATAAGGGAACCTACGGTTCAGGTTTTTATTTTTTCCAAGAGCTCGACAAACGTATGAAAACGAGTAGCTTTCTTTTGTGAGACTACACAGAACGAAAAATATCATTAATTCACGAGGAAAATTACGATGGAGTAAATTTATGGTAGTTATTTTATCTGTTGCTAGAAAAAATTGTCGAAAATTGTTGGGGTTGTTGTTATTGAATGAATTTTATGTCTTTAAGTTAACAAACGTTGATAACAATTTTTGGTGATAACCTGCAAGGTCCTAATAAGGTTTTATTCGTCATGTTTATTTAATTTATATTTTTTATTCAATCAATTTTCATTTTATATTTTTAATCGAGCCTAGTTTGCAAGGAAAAAAAAATTTTTTTCGCGTGGTTAGGACGGAATCAGGTTCGAACAGACCAAAAACAACAAATTTCAGATTCAAAAGGGTGTCTTTTGACAACTTTGGTAGAAATCGTGTTAAAAAACAAAACAAAAATGAATCTTAATTTATCGGCATGTCCTTGATTCAGAGGAATAAGTGTTTGACATTTTATTTTTCGACTTGGCACGTTGATGGCAGTATAAATGTTGATTAAGGGGTTAGGCCACTCTAGAGGCCGAAAAAAATACGCCTTTTTTGGGAATTTTTTTTAGACAAACTATAAAATAAATCGTAATTACGAAAAAAAATTTTTGTGGAAAAAGGTGGGTTCTGCTATTGTGCAATTACGACCTGACAATTATCGTTACCACACTTTGTAACGAAACGAGAGATTTCGTTGTAGTTAAGAAGGAACAAGTTCCAGCAAAGAAGTGTATGCAAAATATCGCGGGAGCCGCTGAAGTGTATTGAATCACGCAAAGGCCGCAGAGAGTCAAGTTCGCGGGTCGTTTGCAAAACAGGTTTTGGTGTGCTTCCAATGATATTTTCACCACTTTCTTTCACCTCCATTCCGCATAATTGTAGGTCTCGCGAAACTGGACACAGTCATTATCCCTATCCACCAGATAGCGTTACTTATCCCGCAGGTGGATAACGGACACTGTTATTATTCATCTGCACTTTTTGTCCCGAGGAGTGTAATCTCTCGTGGAAAGCTGCACCGTTAAACGAGTGAAAAGTTTTGCGAATTCCCAAGTTCCATACGCGAGCGTACACAAATATCGATAATACCCGAATTCAATACGTATCGAATTGACTTCCGAGTGCATTATTTTACTATTGGAAACTTGGAGATGCGGTACAACTACAAATGTCCTTAACATCGCGCTCGATCAAAATGAGAAAACTTTTCAGATAAGGACGTCCTATTTTTCTCTAACGGGGGATATTGAAAATACTCGGAGTATCGGGAAAAGTTTACAGCGAAGTACAGGGAAGAGCAAGGGGACGCATTTACAGCGTATATTCCTAAGGATGCATGACAGCTTCAGGAGGAAATACAGGTAATAAGCGAACACGAGTATCGAGTGTGCGAAAATTTGGGACACTCGTGGAAAGTTCTCTCGCGCGTCGGCAGAATTAATTATTCAAAGTGACCCGAGGGTTAACCGGATATTAATCCTACACGAGTATCAATTTTTTTTTTTCACAAATTTCTCTGAGCTGGTTTACGGAGTGGCTCAATGCCCATGGAAGCTAATTTTATCCTTCAATTTTTATTTTTCAACAATAAATTCATCAATTTTTTAATTATCCGCGGTTGAAGTTATCAATAATTCTCAGGAATATTTTCATTTTGTAGTTTTTATTTTTTTTGTTGTGAGGGAGAGAGAGAGAGAGATTTTATGGTGGTCCGGAAATCTGTGGGCCAAGAAAGAAGAAAAAATGAGTTACAAGAAATAATTACAATAAATAATAAAAAATTAAAAAATAAATGGAAAAAGAAAAAAACATACAAATGTCGATTATTTATAGCGAGAGAGAGAGAGATTTTATGGTGGTCCGGAAATCTGTGAAATACTCGAATGCCTATAAAATTCGAATTCCAATAAAAATTGTTGATTAACCAAATTTCCAATCAATTCATTTCATCAATTATATTTCCAAATCAATTATTTTTCCAAAATAAATTGTTGATGGGCTGAAAAGTTTCTTGAAAAACTCGAATTCCAATAAAATTCGAATATTTATAAATTTTCGAAAATTCCCGTGTTTTTTTTTTGCAGAAAATTTTCTTTGCAAACATCGAATGCGGACTGAACATTGTACATGCATTGTTCGTCAAGGAGTGGGAAAACCGGTGCTGAATATAAACGCGATGGGGTGAGATCGATAGCCGGGTACGCTCACCCCGTATAATTTTGATACCTGCAAGAGCTACCCCGTATTGAAAAGAGTGATAGATACAGGGATTGAACGGAACAAATGCGACACGGAACGGCATGGAATTTTAGCAGCTTTCGCGCGGTAGTACTCGTCACCTTTCATCCGGATCTGTCACGGCTTTTACAACGAAGCAGCGATTTTATTGCGACTTTATTTTCGTTTAATTACAATTTTGTCCGATTACAAACCGCAGGAGTAAGCGGCAGAAATTGTCCCGAGTCTCGGCGCCCACGAATTGAGACATTGATCTTCACGCCTTCTTTTTTTCTTTTTTTTTTTTAAGAGCGGGATTTCTCGAATTTTTTTATTAGACTCTTGACCACCGAAGAGAAAGATACGGGCACACCAGGATTTCTTTCCGAGACTTTCACTGAAGCGTTTACGGAACATCTGCCTGTAACGCGTTTACCTCAAACACGACGGTGTTTAATATACATATATATATATACATTTAAATAGAAATATATATATATATATATTCGCACACATAATTTATGAATTCGCGGATGATGGAAAATCGGAAACACTTTCTCCGAAGTTATGCGCACGAAATCCAGGAAACAAATGTTCCGGCGAAGCTGTACTGTTGCTTCGTATTGAAAAATACGAAAATTTTGGTTGTAATATTAATTGGATATTTCGAAATAATTTTCAAGGTCATTTCTGAAAGTAACCATTTGCTCTGAGTTAATGAAACACGATTATGGAAAAGAAATATAAAAATAATAATAATAGTAATAATAGTAATAATAATAATAATAATAATAATAATAATAATAATAATAATAATAATAATAATAGTAATAATAATAATAATAATAAAAAATGCTCATTGATTTCGAGACAAAAAAATAAAAAGGTATTAATTTACTCTGGACCAGCAAGTATTATTTATTGCAATTTGTAGCAAAATCGGTAATATTGGATATTAAAAAATTAACGGTTCCGAAAAATATTCTGTTTTATTTAGAAATGTTTTATTTCCAAAATTAATATTGTGATATTAGTTATTTCACTTGATATTTAATTATTGATTATTGATCACTATATTTTGATACCAATTGTATGCTTCGAATCCCTTTGAACTGATTTTCGAATTGATTCCCGAAATATCGCAATTTCTTGCAAAATCAATACTATTTATTATCACAAAATCGACGGTACAGCGAAATATATTCTTCATTTGGAAGTTTTATACCTTGCAAATGGCAGGAGTCATTAACGGCATTTTAGGATCTTGGAGAAGACATTCCGGCGATGCCAGTTTCTCAATTGCACGTGAACTAAGAGCGTTCGGAGGTATATACGGCAGCGGTATCTTCCGCTGGTCTACAGTTTAATGTGAAATTCCAACTCCTAAAACCGCGGCAGAAATACCGGGAAAAAATTGTGAGCGTTCTTATCCGAGATTTAAACCCGGATCTCCCGATGCCGGATAGTCAAGCGTAAAAAACCCAGCGTCAACCAGCCACCGCGATTCTCCGCTATCACGGAATTGCATTCTTTCCGAAGCACTTTCCTTCCCTTCTGTACCTCCATTCAATATTTAAGCACCTAAATACTACCCCGAGTCTTGAAAATGGGATCTATTATTGCGTCGCTGCAAATGCCCGAGGGCTGCTTATCGTCATTCGAATCTCAAACTCAGTCAACGACTAAATGTTGCAGGGCAATCAATGAGACAATGCCACACTATACTTGGAGTAGACGAAAGATCTCAATGAGAAGACATTTCACGAAAATTCTCAAAAATGTAGAAAGTGCATGAGTATCTTAGGGATTTAATCGTTTTCCAGCAAATGTGTTGAATCTGGACATTTTTCATTGAAGGAATTCGATACAAACGTGCCCATTTATGGCAAAAATGGTAAAATAAAGGATTATTTGATTGTAAAATATTATAAATTATTGTATAACTAATTATCATAATTTATGGTGAAACTGGCAATGTTAAAACCACAAAATCGACGAGTTTGTGATTTTAATCAAAACATTATAGCAAATATAAAAATAATGGAAATATGGTAGGGGTCATTAATGGATATAAATATATTTTCTATAATTATAATATATTTGAATAAAGAAACTAAAAGGTAAAGTGAAAGTGAAGTCACGGAAAACTTAAGTACCGGTTCGATCCTGCTACATTGGAATAATTTAATGAGCGTAAAGTATTTATTTATTAAAAATGAGGAGGATTTTAATTTTAACAAATTTTGAGGAATTTATTGGAAATATGTCGGAATTAATAATTTCTAGGGTTTTTCTGGGGTTTGCTAGGGTTTTGCTAGTGTTTTGCTAGAGTTTGCCAAGGTATTTATTTATTAAAAATTGAACGGATTTTAATTTTGACAAATTTTGAGGAATTTATTTAAAATAAGAAGGAATTAATATTTTCTAGGGTTTTTCTAGAGTTTGCTAGGGTCTTGCTAGGGTTTTACTAGTGTTTTGCTAAGGTTTGCTAAGGTACTTATTTATTAAAAATTGAACGGATTTTAATTTTGACAAATTTTGAGGAATTTATTTAAAATAAGAAGGAATTAATATTTTCTAAGGTTCTGTTAGGGTTTTTCTAGGGCTTGCTAGGGTTTTGCTAAGATTTTGCTGTGCAGTCCCTGTGATTCTTATCTTTCCATAAATTAATTTTTAAGCGGATTAATTACTTATTCGCGATGAATCAATTACTTGCGAAATTAAAAGCAACCTACTTTAATATACAGAAGTCTAGACATTACCCGGGATGTCACTTTCATCTCGGAGATTATTGCTCCTACTGGGCGTGATTCGAAGAAAAAAAATAAATTATTTCATATTAGTCGGAAGTTACAGTAATTGGAGAAAGTAGTGGCAGCAAAATCCAGTTATGCGAAAATCCCGAGTAAACAAATTTCGAGTGTCTCCAACACCACGCGAGAGTCGTTTTTGTGCTAAATTATGCGTAACAATTTTTTATCCTTGTTAATTTATCTACAAAACTTTGGATACAATTATTTTTGCATTAAAAAATTCAGTCTGGGATTTTTAATAAAATTTTTGGGGTGTCCCATAAGTTTCTTCCGGACCACGCTATGTATGTACTCGAGCCGGAAAGGAAGAAACTTATGGGACACCTTAATACACTCGAATTCTCAACCTTTTGTCAGCTCGAATATTTTGATATTTTTCTTTCAAGTCTTTTGACATTGGCAACGCCCACTTCCGGTTGATATTTTCCGCGCGAAATTTAAATGCTACAAAATACGGAAAAATTTATAACGGAAAGTAATTTCAGAAGAAATTGGGTCAAGTCTAACCGAGATTTCGGAAAAATTGAGGAAGAATCCAAAACTGTAAAAGTTTATAGAAAATTGGTAAAAATCGAAAAACCACTAAAGCTAAGAATTTTCATAATTACATTACGAGACATATATACTCGTATGTCGCGACTAAATTGATGCTGATTTACGAAGAGCGTATGAGAAAGAAAAAAAAAGTGCATCATCCCGGAAATCGCGGAAATTGTCGCTTTAATGAAGAATTACGCACGTCCAAATTGCATGTCACAAGCATTACCGATTTAAAAACACTCAACTAGATGAACTGGGGGCAAAGAGAGAGATTCGAAGTGTGATGTAATACTTTGTAGCAGTAATGCAGTTGAAAAAGACCGGAGCAAAGTGGAGTATCATCAATATGTCATGGGAGTGAAAAAAAAAAGTTAATTTTCTAATATTATACTAATATATTACTAATATATTTAATTAAAAATTAGCCATGAATTATTTACTAAATTTTATCAAATCAAAGAATTGTTCTAATTTATTACAAATGCTAATTAATGTAATTATTATTATTATTATATCTAGTAATAATTACCAAATAATAATAATAATAATAATAATAATAATAATAATAATAATAGTAATAATAATAACAATAGTTTTCGACTGAGCAATGTGAGGTCATTTACTAATAATAATTCATAACCTATTGAATCCAAAATTCATAAACCTTTGGTTTAATGACAAATGCTTGAGTTTAATATTTTAAAAAATACCCCAGGACCTTTTTTTACTGTTACGCATTTATAATTAAAATTCACGATAACGATCTTTTCAATTAGCAATCAGAAATATCGTATTTAAGATTATTAAGATTTTTTTATAGAAAAAAAAAATTAATTGTTACAATTTCAATAATTATTAATAGAGGAGGATCCTAACAAAATTAAGTTACCCATCGGTGACCTATTAAACAATTTATGAACTGTCGCGAAATTGCCCAAAATAATTATGATATTTTCGGTAAATCCTAATTAATTGGAATCTTAATTAAATTATCGAGTGATTTGCAGTTTCTCATAATTATTTACATATATTTAAAAAAAAAATAGCCTTCGAATTCGCTTGTTATTAATTTTGCGGTGAATGATTATTGTTTATAAGAAATGCAACCCCGGTGATTCTTTTGCAAAAGTCAGGTGAACATTACACATTATTTATAATAAATTTCACGGTACAGTATTATCGAAATCTGTGCAAATACAAATTTTATGTCAATTTAGCAGCTTTAATTTATACTCTCCCACACTCAACAAAAGTTTAATGGCTTTAACTGCTGTGGTGGTAGCGTAAGCACTAACTAACGAAGTTGGAGCTTGTGTCAGCAGTAGTTAGTCCCGTATTAGAGTTGGCACCCTACTTTCAGGAAAATTATCAATTTCGGTTTTTTTTTCCCGTGAGACTGGTTCGGGTAAAAGTTTCATACACGCTACGAAAAAAAATATTTATCCTGCAGGGTACCCCTCGTGCCTCGCTTTTCATCGCAAATAATAATTTCGTTTTTGTTCATGGAACTTGTACGCAATATCAGGTAGATTTATCGCTAGAAATACCGTGTTCATTCGGAACAACTCAATTCCAGGTGATACTTCCATTTTTTTTTCTTTTTTTTTTCAATATCGACATTCAAAAACTTTTTGCGTAAGCTCAATTTTATCTTTTTGCAGGTTATCACTGGCTAACAAACTGTCGCTCGGTTGCATACTTCCGGGGGTGATATGTAATAAATAGTAGGTGAAAATGGTAAAAATTGATTTGTTAGCAAAAATTAGGCAAAAATTAATTGTTGCATAGCAATTAATTGCATAATAATTAATTTCTTGTAATTAATTGCATAATAATTAAATTCTTGCAATTAATTGCATAAAAATGAATTTCATGCAATTAATTGCATAAAAATTAATTACTTACAATTAATTGCATGGCAATGCCAAGGCAAATGCAGCATTTTACGAATCAAATAATTATAATTCTCCAATTTATCATCAAATTTGGCAAATTTTCGCAAAAAGTCACGAATTCAACGCGAACAAACTGCGTGTCTAATGACGTTCACAACTTTTCCTTGTACTGGTGACATAAACGTAAACAAAAAATTACTAGTTTACAAAAACACTTTTTGGGTCCATCCGATAAACATTTTACGGGGACTTAAATGGGACTTGAATATTTATACAATGAAAAAAAATTGCCCTGAATTTCAATTGCGTCAATTGAAAAAAAAAATGCATTAACCTAAATTTAAAAAAAAATGAAATTGATTCAATATTGATGCGTCAAGTATTCGATTGTTTAAAAAAAAATTTGTCATTGCTACAGTGACAAAATTAGATGGAACAAATATAAATAATTACCATATAATTAATTATATGTTATAAATATAATATACTATAATTTTCTTCTTGAATTAATAATATTTATTTTTCTGAGTGAGGGAACCAATTATTGAGCAACACATTTCCGAACAACTTTCACACAAATCGAGTGGTAACGTGGAAATCAATAATTATACAGAAAGTCACTAACTCCATTTCCGGTTAATTACAAACGAAGCTGATACGGTTCAAGAAATTGCAAAAACTTTTGCCTCGAAATTGTTGTCTCGAATATTATTATTTTATGCACCCGATCGGTCCAACGAAGGGGACCGAGGAAGATCTTAGAATGGGTACTCACCGTGAGTCGTACGTGGCTCATCTTGATCAACCTTAAACCTGTACGTTTTCACTCAAACGGGTCGTGTTTTGTTTGGTACTGATGAAGCAGAGACCACAGCATCCTACCTTATATGCCCTCGCTCTTGGAGCGGGAAGGACACGACATATCATCGCACGGTTTCTCTTCAACGAATCCATTCAGGTACGGGAAGTGTGTGTACCTTCCAATAAACGGTGCTCGTCGCCTCGTCCGAAAATTCAAGAAGATACAAAATGCATACACGTACCTTCTTAAGCGGCAACGTCCGGGAGAAATTGATCGTTATCGTTGCAATTCTTGTCAAGTCCCCTGGAAATTCCGCGTTACGTGGGTACCCCAAAATTACCATGGGTTGTAGAAATTAGTCAAATTTCGGACTTGCTTGATATTTAAGAACCCGAATTTCTCGACACAAGGTTATTAATAATTATTGTTTTTTATTTTTGTGAAAAATTTGAGGAAGAAAAGTTTTGTGCCATTTTTGGAAATTCGGAATAAAATTGGAATAATAGAAAATATTGAAAATTAGAAATAATTAAAAAAAATAATTAAAAATATTGTACCATCGTCATTCGTAGAGTGCATTTATAAAAATGAAGGTGGAATTGAAGTAAATCCAAAACCGAAAAAAAAAATAATTAAAATCTTCAACGTTTGAAAATTAAAAATGCAAATTGACATAAATCCTAATTTTCTTTCTCAGGTATCGAGAGAAGTGTAGATCCTAGAGGTTAGGAGAAAGTTTGTTAAAAATGTGACCCTTTTCTTGATATTTTAGTAATTTCTTAACTCAATTTTTTACATTCCAAAAATCTCTTTTTCCAAATTTTCTATTTTTCGTTTCCGTATTCACATAATTATTTTTAAAAAATGCATTAATAAATTTCTCGAGTAATTAGAATAATTTTCGTGCGATTTTTTTTGAGTCTGAAAATGAGAAAAAAAAGAAAAACGCATAAAAAAACCGCACAAAATCAAAAACGAATGCATGTTGGAAGGGTGTCAAGGAACTCCAGACTAATTTTTCCGAGGATTCCCCGCAAGAATTCTTAGTCCAACGTGTGGTACCAAAAGTTTTCTACGGTGTACCAAAAAAGGGAAACTCCATTAAAACTTTCGTAAATGTAAACATCAGCAATGTTTACCCCGACCCGTGAAAATCCCGGGAAATTCCGAAGTTGGTACAGTAATCCGGAAACGTTAGTCACTCGCTCTGAAAATTGTAAACTCATACATATGTATTATATATTTAGCGAAAGTATTTGAAATAGTTATTTAAACTAGTATTAAACAGTATTGCGACAGTATTTTAAATTCACGAGGCTGAGTTACGATTTTAACTCCACATTTAATTAACTTGTCGTTTTTATTAAAAAGCAGCTCCTTTCACATACGTCTGCCTTTGAATACATGAAAAGTCATATTGTTAAATATCAGACGTAACGGTGCATAGTTAGGGAATATTAAATTTCATGTTGCTCGTATCAGATTGGCAAATGTGGTAAGTGTAATACACTAGACTTTAACAATATTAGCATCAGTTTACGCCTCAAAAATTTTTGCATTAAAATGCAATTACCGAGGCTGATAAGTCGTTTATTTACGCAGCACTTGGCATGAATTCATTTTCTGCTGCTTGTCTTACTTGGGTCGTGTATTTTTCGAAAAGTACAATTTCTTTATGGTTTTTATATTGTTCCTCGCTTTCCATTTACATAAGGATCTATTTTTATCTTCTTCCTCGTTTTTCAAATTTTAAGTTAATTTTATACCTACAGTGGGCCCTCGACTTTCGCACACAATTGGTTCTTGAAAGTGCGTGCGAATGTTTAGTGTTCGAAAGTAGAGGGATGTAAAAAAAAGCACTAAAATCGTGAAGCAAAAAAAATTCAGTTTAATAAAAAAAAATTAAAATTCTGAAATGAACCAAAAATTTTAGTGACTTTCGTTGTAAATAATTGTGGTAAGAAAAATTGACATGTTCAAACTATTTTCGCTTGATAAACTGCAATTAATAAATTGCAAAATGATTTCATTTTTAATTACCGATAAAGGGTAAATTACATTAAATTTTTATTTGTATGCTAGATATTATATTATACAAAAATGTTTTATAAAAAAAATATATATTTATTAAATAAAAATATAGAAATAACAAAATTTTGGACGAGCGTCGAGCAAATTCTACGTTAATTTTACCTACGTTAATTAGTTATTATTTATTTTTGAGGTAGATATTATAAAAAAATGTTAAATAAAAAAAAATATATATATATTTGTTAGATAAAACAAGTGTAGAAAACAGAAAAATTTGTGAAAACCGAAATATTGATGACGCTATATAATAAATTCGATCATTATGCTCATTCGAAGCCTCAGTCTAATGTAAGTGAAGGATTATATAATGTAATGGTACAAGGTTGCCGATAATCGAATTAGCCAATAATCGATTGAAATGTAAAATTTTACCTCGCCTTAACCTTTAGACTGCCGCGTTTTTTTGGTACCAAAAAATCGTAGGTTTTTGAAAAAAAAAACTTTTACCCAAGTTTTGTAAATTTCCAGGGGAAAGGTCCGACCAATATCTGGGCCAATCGCGTGGCCACGCGATCGTTTGAAGGTTAGGACACGTGAAATGGTGTTCATCAATCATATTAACTTGTGTTTTCAAAATATATTTTTCCATTTACATTCAAAAGGCGACAGTTTCCTAACAAACTATGATAAATTTTGCTGTGGCAATAAATACGAGTCAAAGAATTGGCATTGATCTTCGAAGGTATTATACTTTTTCGATCATGGTCAATAATGGGCGAAATTGTGTGGTGTAGGAATTAGTAAACATCTCGTCTAATTAATTTCTAAATTTCAATCAATTTGCACGCGAAAAAAAATTAGGGCCCAAATTATGCAATTTCTAGTTGGCACAATCATCAAAATAGTTAGAATAACCATAAATATAGTTAGAATTTAACTTTATTTAATATTTATATGCATAAAAAAAATTAGTAATTTTCGAAGACAACTTTCGCCGTAATCAACAATATTCGTGTTCATCTTAATTTTTTATCTCGGCGTACATTGTAATTATAGACGTGAAAACAATTTTGACAAGGTAGCGCCTGCTTTTATGCAACCCGCAAACAAAGCTATTTTGCAATTTCCATCGTTTTGCCCACCTTTACACTCGAGAACGTCCATTTGTATTCAACGAACAGTGGAAAGTGTATACTGGAGGCATGCCTCTATACGCTTTCTGTAATAATCACATTTTTCAAATTTGTTTGTTCTCCACATATTTGCTTATTTATTGTTGGCTTTTCCGTCGGGTATTCCCGCGATTCCCTTTAAAAAGAAAACCGCTCACATTTTTCTTTGACGTAAGCTCGGAGGCAAAAAAATTCTCATTCGCGCGGAGAATGCGCCGAAGAAAAGTCGCAGTCGTGCAATTGTTACTAGTTACCTTCGTTACATTAAAAAAAGAGTGGCTCTACCTGTCGTACAATAATTACCACGGGACCTGACTTTCAATCTGCTAAAAATCAATATTTATCAATTTACACGATATAAAAATCTGGATTTAATAACCTTTATGCTACTATTTATGACCTGCATAGCTTGGGTAGCCTTGTAATAAAAATTAGTATTATTGAGATGTCGTCATTTTATGGTCACTATAACGGAATAATTTCAAAATGAACTGGGTATTACGCTATGCCCCGAAGGAACCAGATCGTGCAAGCTTCGAAACTCCATCCATGAAATTCTAATTTTTTACTAATTTTTACTGATTTTTTTGTTTACTAATTGTTTACTTTTAAAATTTTTGACAAATTTTTTGCTGAATTAGACCAATTTTGGCTATTTTTTTTACTAATTTGTTATTATTTTTTGGCTAACTTTGACTAATTTTTGCCATTTTTTTAACTAATTTTTAACCAACTTTTTACTAATTTTGGTTAAATTCGACTAATTTCGGCTGTTTTTACTAATTTGTAACTACTTTTGTTAACTCTTCGCTGACTAATTTTTTACTAATTTTTTAAACTAATTTTTTACTAATTTTTTACTGATTTTTTAAACTAATTTTATACTAATTTCTTTTTACTAATTTTGGCTAAATTCGACTAAATTTATTTCTACTAATTTGTAACTAATTAAGGTTAATGTTCTTTTTACTAATTTTGGCTAATTTCGACTAATTTTTGACTAATTTTTTTTGCGTGTATGAGATTTTCCAGCCCAAACCCGAATAGCACCCAAGGGCTGGAGAACCCAGACAAGCAAAGTGGCGAATTCACGTCACAACTTTATCGCGCCTTCGTCGCCTCCTCACCCTTACGCGTGCACGCATAGTTAGTACTTGGGTAGTTTATCATTTACACGCTCCTACATGCAAAGTGTGTATGCACCACCGCATTCCTGTTACACGTTGATGCACCGCGAATAGCAACCGAGAATCAGAGGAAACGGACAGTACCATTTATACACCTGTTTACCCATCGTCTAACGCCACTGACATTTATGAGGTGTAAATATAAGTTCAACTACTACCGAACGTCGCATATCGTACACCCAAAGATACAAAGTGACGCGTACTTTGAATTTCAATAATGGTATTCTTATTGTTAGTTACTTAAAGTTTCTAAAATTAGCTACCGATAAAATTGTATGAGAGGAAGGAATTTATTTTATTAAGCTTCTTTCGAATGATATTCAACGGAAAAATTTGTAAGAGGACTTTGTTGTGATAGAATTAAAAGTCTCTTATCAACGTTTGTAAGCTACTTTCACCGCGACCATGGGGAAAAAATCCATCTACATTAAATAAATGTTGACACTCTCTTATGAAATTTTAAACGAAACTGCTTATTTCGATAAATTTAGTTTTTTTCTTTCTTCGTAATATTGAACAAAGTACACTAATTAAAATACCTTATTTTCAAACGTAAAGAATTTTTTTACCTTCGAACGTTCCCTAAATTTTAGTATATGGTATTTTCTAGCTATATGTAGTTTTCTCAGAGAACCTAGTGTAAAAAATTGGTAACGTAAAAAATAAATGTACGCCCAATTTCGATTTAATTGGTGGTGTATAAGAAAAATACCCTAGGTGACTTCTATACTAATTTACTTTAGGTGTTTCAAAATTCCCAACCATGAGTAATAAGTAAAACAACGGGACCGCGATGCATATTAACAATTTCAGGCTTTATACCTCTATGCACATAATTGCGGCAAACATATTTCTCCGTTGACGTGAATTGCCATCATTTCCTACCAGCATGTGTGCAGCATATAAATTGTTCAATCTTCATCGCAATGTTCATACGACTGTACATGTATACCTACTTAAGGGATTAGGCCACTCTAGGATTTTCGAAAAATCAATTTTTTTTTGGCCTTAAATGGTCCCTCGGTATCTCAAAAATGATGTCCCAAAAGATTATGGCCGGGACGAATCTCAAAGTACTCGATTTTCGAATTTTAGTGCACGGCCGCCCGGTCCGCAGCGAGCTACTACTCGAAACTTCAAACGCGCTTATCTCGAAACTATATTTTTCAAAATTGCCGGAAACAGAACTCGGACAATTTTCAACCGATTAACTTGAAATTTTAAATATATTTATAAAATTACATTACCCATACAAGTACATATCACTTTTTTTTACATCGCACAGTTCATTTGTTAATAATAATTTTCTGACGATTTTTTTGGCAATTTTTTTCAGAAGTGCGCCATTTTGTCAAAAATCGATATATCGAAAAAGTGATATGTACTTTTATGGCTGCTCTAATATATAATCGAAAAAAGTAACCGACTTATTATAATTAAAAAATTACAGGCGGTGCGTTTCCGGCAGTTTGGCCTGGAAAAACGAAGGCGTCTTCGCAAAAACGCTGCACAGCCGCCATTTTGAACATAATCGCTTCAAAAAAATTAGTGTATACAGTCAATGATATGTACAATAAACACCCTTTTTCGTAATTGCGTTTGGCGCCGGTATAAATCTTTACCTACGACACCAACATGGTGCCACCGGCGCTTGCCCGATAGTTTTCGCATGGCACCAATGTGGTGCCACCGGATGGCATAGTGTTAATACGTTATTATGTAATTATAATACAATTAGCAGTAGAAAAATATTGTGGAAAAGTTATTTTAGTAAAATGACGAAGTGCAAGCTGATGTGTGGGTGAAAAATGAATAATTACTACCATAAATAAATGAAGGAAGTACGAAAATTCGAGGACTGTTGACAATTCATACATATAATTACTTTCATATCTATCTAGTTGCTTTGTATATAATTTTACTGCAATTCCATTTGTAGAATGATGAAACATACACATTTTTTAAATAATAATATAGATAAGTACACGTATATTGAATTTCGTATGCACTTTTTATACCAAATTACATGTTCTCTACTTTCATAGAGCTGTTTGGAGAGGAAATGCAGGATGTTTATGGTACTTAAAGCGCATTCCATTTTCAGTTATTGCCATATACTATTTTATGCTTGATCGAATAATTAAACAGTATTGTCATTAAATTTTATTATTTTCTACCGTCATTACAATATTATATTACGCCGCATAACAGCAACAAAATATTTCATTATCAATTACCGTTAGAGACATCACCGTTTGCAGTTTTCGTTGCATAATTTCAATATACTAATCAATGTACATTTTTTTATCCATAATAATTATATTTATAACAATAGAAATAAAACATAACCTCCTCTCTTCAATTCTGAGTCAACCAATTCCACCGGAATAAAGCGTTAGATGCTGATCTCGACGAAGGTCCAAGACGAATCGCGTACAATGGTTACCCGGTTCCTGTGAAGTGGGGGATCGACAAAACCAGTGACTTGTGAAAAGTTTTCCAGGATCAGCAACTTCCCGAGAGAGTCCAGACCCGGGACCGGTTTTCGCCGCTGCTCGCGAGATACGCTCTTCCGACTTTGCTGGGATCTGCAATGCGCCAGGAATTCGCAAACCAGGGTACAGTGCGATCGCTATTGTTAATCTCCCATGCCGTCCTACTCCTCTCATAAAATGTCAGCAAAAAAGTAATTCCTTCAACAGAATGGTGTCATGTGAGACGCATAGTCTAGATACCATCACCCCCAGAGGAGGGTTGCGGAGTACCGGAGCGTCGGACGTTTACACCTAGTTCAATTTTCACGAATGGTTCCGGGTGTTCGTGACTACATTCAAACCTGGCCTTCTTCCTCCAGCCTTTAAAGCTCCACAACCTCCGGACCAACCCATTTCCAAGAAAACCCACGTTGGCGGACCTCGCCCTACAATCATAAACACCGATAACAACTGCAAACCCGATCATTAATTTAGACCCAACCGATCCGCCAACGCCGAGTTGTCTCTTGCATTGTGCATTAGTTCGCTCAGGGTGGAAGTAGACCAGCTAAAACGGTTAAGACTAATTTTGCTAATTTTCATAATTCATTCCGATATATCGCTTTTTTTTTATGACCAACGCAACATTTGCGCCACCGATGCGTCACGCAGCGTTTCAGAATTTTCTCGTTTCTCGAATGATCTGGTGATTCAATATTTGAACTAATTTTTTGACACTTTGATTTATCAAAATTTTCCTACCAATTCTGTACTAATTTCTGCCTCCAAGGCTAGTCACCTCCAAGGTTTCAACTTTTTTGGAGCTTGACGAGTGCAAAGGGGTAAAAAATGCTCATACCTAACTTTGAACTGCACTTGGTTTTTTATTTCACGATTCTCAGATTTCCCCACAGAAATAAAAAAGTTCGCAGCAAAAGAAAATAATAAATGGCAGTAGTAAAAGGAACGTTTTTCCAACGTGCAAAAATTTCACATCTAAAGTCAACGTAGAAAATTTTCTGCAAAGGTAAATATGGTTACGGTAACGTTAAACTTCAGGATTTCATCCTGTAGAACGCACTTTCTCGTTCCACGCAATATTGCCCACACACACACACACACACACACTAAATAAGAGTAAGTAAGTAAGTGTGTCGAAAATATCCTCCTCGTGTCATTTCATTTTGACATTTGAAAAGTTGAACTTCACTGAATTTCGTTTAACCCAGAATTTGCAATTTACTTTAACCATATACAAATAAATGTTAAAAGACATATCCCATGGAGTTGATGCAAATTTTTCGACTTAAAAAAAGAAAAGTAAGACTGGAAAAAAATATAAAAAAATATTATGGAATCGAACTTTGTAAAAATTCCCATTAAATTGATTTATGGACTTTAAAACCACCTTTACAAGTTTTGAAAAGGACCCTCATGGTATTATATAAGTTTCCAGGAAATCTGTCCGGAAACCACGTCCTCGATTCTTCGGTGCCTTTTTACCCAGAATTGGTCCTTGAAATGCCGAGTAGCTTCGAGAACTTTTTTTATCTTTTGATAAAATAGAAAAAATGCTTGTCATTAAAAAAAATTGTTTATTCCAATAGAATATTTAGTTTTTGTGAACGATATAATGCTCGTTTTCAGCAGCATTCGTTTGAAGCTACTGTAATTTTCAGTTTTTGCGCCGTAAATACACGACAAACATGTCCGCCAGTAATGACAAATGGCTTTGCTACTGGGATGTGTAGTGAACTGAAAAAACTTTGAGGACAACCCCGGAAAAACTAATTCAATTTAGTCACTCTCCAGTTACATCTACTGGGTTTCCATTAGCTTCGCTGCAATTTCTTGCACCAATTTGTAGAATTCACTTTCTGTGTTTTTATATTAAAAAGGACTTACGCTAAATGTAAGTGACGATGAATCGTTTCCTCGCAACGCGAAAAATTGAAATTTCGTCAACGGGGTACCAATTATATTTATTTTGCAAATATTATACACCTAATTAATATTATATTAATATTACATAATTATTATACGAAATTAATATTATGCACACAATAATATGAAGGAGTATAATTTTGTATGCGAAACTTAAAGTAACTTGAAAAATCTTACCGCGAGAGAAGAAACTAACTAGGGAAGTATTTGTAAAAAATAAGAAAAAAAATCGTTTACGCGTCAAGACGTCTCTCTTTGGTGTTGTAACATATTGAAGAAGAGGCTCTTCACTTTATATTAGTTTTAGTTACAATTATTTCGTAACTAACTGCCTTGCCCTACATTACGGACTAGGTGTTCTCAAATCATAAATCTGAGTCGAGTGTTACATATATTTCCGTGGCTGGCAGCTCGTACAATCTAGTAATAATTAATGAGCAATTTTGGTGTTGTATTTTGGAAGAATATTTGACGTCGTATTGACAGAAAATGTTACGAACGATGGAGCAGGGAACAAATTCGATGAAAAATACCAGTTTTGAAATGCGCCGTAAAAAGAAGAAATCATCCGATTGATCACACGATTAGACGCGAAGGTATATTATAAGCCAAGAGACGCAGATGATCGAGACTAGACTACCTGTTTCAATTTATGTAAGAAGTCGGCTGTACCGTGTATAAGAATCTGAAGAAAGTGGCAGAAAATAGAGGAGAATCGGAGAAATGCCTACAAGCCACCTACTGAGTGAATACCACCTGGTAATGCTGATTCATCTCAACTCGCATGAATACTTAATATTTTTTTCCAAATATAAGAACCTTCTTCTCCAACGTCAGACCGTAAATTGAATCACGCAATTAATAAAAGCCCGTTTGTTATTTTAAAATGCATTGGTTTCTTACAGACAGAGTTGGAGGTAGGATTATTTATTAACGCTCCGATGCAAGTCCTTTAAAGCGCCAACGTTGAATATAGAAATACAGAAATTATATATAACACATTAAATGATATATATTTTTCGAAATTGATATAAAACAGGTTGAAAAAATAAAAAAAAAAGTAGCCAAGTAAATAAGTCAAAGGGATTAAAGTAGATCAATACCTTCGAAGTACTGCCTCTTATTTAAATATTTAAAACTGTCATGGTTTCGTATTTCCTGTTAAATTATAGAGAAAGCTAATAACAAATATTGTAACGTCGGTAGCAAACAGAAACCCACTTCGCATTCGACGTCAATTTAAGTGACACCCACCACGTTCTTTTCTCACATACCATAAATGTGTAACACATAAGCTCATTTAATTAAATGTACTGTGAGGCTCTATAACACTTTATCGTATACAGGCTGTCCGGCATAAGGTGGAGAAGCTGAAAGGTGCAGGTAGGTGGTGAAAATTGGAGACGAAAAGTCAAATACCATTTTTCAAAATTCGAGTTAATTACCGAGTTATTAATTAAAACGTTCTGGCCAATCAGAAGGCCGAGGAGGCTCGGTAGGCGTTAACAAAATTTTAGACTCGACCCTACTCGTCGGTGTGACGTCGACCAACAAAGTAGTAGTAGAAATAATAATAAATAAACGGTTGGTACGCAGACGCCTTGTTTGTAACTCGGAAAAAGTGCATTTTTGTATCAGCGTTGCTAGCGCCATCTTTGTTGCCATGACCATCGGCACATACTGTTGTCGTATATCACTACTGCCAACATTCCACTCAACGTCCTCGCTCTCGGGTCTGGCTGATTTCTCACCCTTTTATGTCCTTTTCTCAAGATGTAATTCGTTCCTTTACATTTTCAGACACTTTTGCTTTCGTCTCGTACTTTACCCCATGCTATTTACCTCGCTCACACGCTTTATGGTCTTCCCCACAATACCGCGTTCGTTTATACTCCCTTTTATTCCACTTTGGTTCTTCGCCTGCTTGCCTTTCGGTCCTTCTCGTTCTTCCCCCGTCTGTCGTGCCGAATTGTTGGTGATAATTTTACATATTTGGGTAAAATTTAGATACATTTGGAACTACCATCTGCTACAATCGCTACAACTACAACTACCTCTTACGCTTACCGTTTGTATCCGTGTTGGTGTGGCTGTCATTCGCACTACCCCAACTACATGTTATACTACTTTGTCTATCTAAAGTACCATTATAAACACTATATATACGCTACAACTTTGTTAAATTCTGTAATTTACCTAAAGCTCTAGAGATGAATTCATCTTCTGCTCTAAACTAATACAAAATTGCAATTCAGATTCTCCTTTCCTCCGATGTAACTTGAAAAACTGCTATACCAATTTTCACGAACCTTCCTTCCTTCATGCAATTCACCGAGATCTTAGGACTTGGGATCTTCGGATTCTAGGACTAAAAAGTTTTATTTTTCCTACTTGCTGGTATTCATATATTCATACATGGAAATCTTATAGCACATGTTATAAAGTGAATACTAAGATATTGCTTGCTCATATCGCAAATAATAAAGCGTGCTTGCTTTTTTCAATCATATTTTAGAAAGGCAATACCATTTTATTGGAAACTATTCTTGAACTTTGTAAGCAATATCTTGCTATCGGCGGTATTAGAATTAACAAGCTAAGTAGCTCAACGATAAAAGAGTTTGCCAGCTACCATTACCTTGTTCAATGTCCGTCTGAAATGTGACGGCGTATAATAAAGACATCATAATCACACAACCACCTTATTAAGAAACAACGATTCTTTCTTGAAATGTAAAAGTGTACAATTAAGGCTGATACATGTATATTCCGATGCGCCTTGTAATTGTCATGATTATTTCGTGCACTTTCTAGCTCTATGACATGGTTTAACTGTCATCGTGAAAATAACGACAATTCTTTTGAGAGCGAGTAAAGCAAAAAAAAAATGCCAACAAACCGGTAGGAATTATCCCCCTTAAGTTCCTCTCGATAGTCCGGCTATAAAAAATTGTAGTCGAATATTTGCAGTAACTTTTTATATTATACTGAATTTTTGAAGTCAATGTAAGTAATGTTTAGCACACTCCGGATGCCTAGCGGTAAAGATGCGAGCAAGGCGCTAACCTCAGACCACACATTCTCAAAATGTCAGGAATCACTTTGTATTTTCTCCTTTTGCTTCATTTCATAAACTTCTGCTCGACTTCGCTCGCTTCTCTTCCATGCCGGTGCGCTGTTTCTACCACCTATTGCCACGGGCAGATAAGCTTTACGGAAACCTACTTTCCGTAATTCAGGAATCTCGAACAAGAATGCAGAATGTGAAGATTCACATTTTGGTAAGAAAGCACGTTACTTTGGGAATGTGAAACCTGGTTCAACGGTAAACGTAGGTGGGTAGAGTGCAGCTCCCTTTATTTTAGCCTCCGTAATTTTGGTGTTCGCCCTACAAAAGGAGATGGCGTATCCCCCACTTTTTTATTTCTTTTTTCAATTATATATCTATCTTTTTCCCTCGGAGTGGATGCGCGCGCACAACGAGATAGACTAAACATCAGAGAGAGAGAGAATACTTTGTCTTTGCAGCATGTATACCACGGACTGTATACATAATATATGATATGTCCTTCACTCTCTTACTGTCCAGGCTGGGGGGGGGGGGGGGGGCAAAGGCATTCGGGTTCGCGCCTTCCTCGAATTGGCAAGTTCCGAGAATTGAGAGTCCCGTGCCTTCAAAACAAGGGGAGCTTCACTGTAATAAATTTTCTATATCGTTCTCATATTTTTTGAAGCCCCCTTTTCATCCGCAATCTTAACATTATACATATAACATTCAAACCATAAAGATCCTAAACTTTAACAATTCAGTAAATTGCAAAATCGGTTACGTGCAAGGATTTATTTATTATCTATCCAACAAATATAGCTACACCTTCGGAAAGGCCTTGTAAGATAATCGCGATATTTTTGAGCTGGATCATACGAAATAAAAAAATACGATTTATTAAAACTCTCTTTTTAATAACGTAGAGTGACGCGGTGCGCAAAGTTTCTTAATTACGAGAATGATTTACCCTCGCACTGTATGCACCGAATTAACTTTGTGCATTCTAACTGTTAGTTAGTATATCTTTTGGTTTTGGGATAAAATATATTTTCCTTTGTTAGCCTCTCTTCGCTTTTGCAGACGCAACGCAAATTATATTCGGGGAAACTACCACAATTATTCTCTTTATTTTGTTTCAGTGAATGCAACCGCACTTTGACCGAACGCTAATTGTTTTCTATACAATTTTGCAGCAATTCCTGCAAACCCTCAAACATTACATCGGTATACTGCGAAGTTCAAGTGAAATTAGACTGACCAAAAGGTTTGTACAGGGCGATTGGAATTTCTGCAGTTGTAGCCGATAAAGGTTTTCGCCGGCCAGCGTATATCAACCGTTCAGCGAACGAGTCGCTACGTGGTAGGAGTCACAGAAGTGGCAACAGCGTACACTGTACGTGATTGCGTTTGAGCACCCCTGCCCCCCCCCCCCAGTTTTTAACGATACTAGAGGAAAATTGACCTTTGTTTGACCTTGAAGAATTCGACCAACTTCACAACTAATGCCGCCAGTTTGACCAGTTTTCTGAACCTACCAATTTTTGTTGGAGCCTTTTTTTCTTAAAGTACACATTTTATGACATGCCATTGTACCACCGTTCTTCCATGGGATACTTCGTCGTGGTGAGTTACTCAAAAAATTGATGTTTTTTAAAAAAATGTTTGAGACAAAAGTTTCGTCTTTTTACACGTGGAATAAGATCCCGTAACCAAAAACAGGGGTACCCATTTGAAAAAGAGAAGTTGACCTTCACGACCTTCACCAATTGCAAAACTAATTATGCCATCTTATGAAGTTTCTTAAACCTAACAACTTTTGTAAGAACCTTTTTTTCTCAAAATGCATATTTCGCGAGTTATTTGGCCCTTGCCGGACTTTTGGACGACCCTGGATGTATTTAAGTGTGTCTACAAAGTAGCCGGTGTCGTGGTATGAGAAAAGTAATTCAAACTTGAAGTATGAAGTTTATTTTCTATACGAAAGTTTGTTTTCGATAAAAATTATTTTTAAAAGCGATCGAGTTTCCTGTAATCTTTGGATTATCCGTCTATCGGTATATCAACAATTTAAATATCATTTGCGATGCAATCGACTTGCAGTAAATGCATTACGACCACACGCTCCCAATCCCAGGGATATGTTCACGTATTGTGTATCTTGACACCTTGACAGTTTGATTGAGCCTGATAGATATGTAGATGGATAGATAGACCGATAATCAGTAAGATAACGAATAATAGAAAGCAAGTCCATGGCATTGGCCGTGTTTACCAAAGCAAACACGGTCAAAAGTAGTACTGTTGAGCGGAGAAGTTGACAATCCACTCTGATTGGTTGTATGGTCACATTTACAGTTACTCACATAAAAAGATGACACAACCAGGAGTTCAAAATATCTGATATAATTCTTGAAAAGTGTTTTTCTTATTGAAAAACAAGGTACAAAAAAAGCCCTTTTTTAATACTCATGACTTTACAAAAATTTATTCATATTTCTGTAAAAATTCGTACTGGGACATTTCATTCTAAAGTGTTAAACCTCGAATCGATAAAATAAGAAACGCATCATTAACGCACACAAGGCATTGTTCGTATACTTTATTCTATAAAAAGTAAGAAAAACTTGTATAAAAGAGACGAATACAAAATTATGTGGAACAGTAAACATTAAGTATTTTTCTAAGAAAATAAAGAGAAAACAATAACACTGGAGAAGAGTCGTCGAATAAATCAAGTTGATAATGAGAGACTAGATAGGGTGTTTTCGGTTTTCATCATCGCTGATTCTTGCCAAGTTTATACGTAGAGGTTATGTTAGATCGCATAAACTTGATGTCATATTTGATCTTGGGACCATTGTCACTGGTCTTATCGAACACTTCGCATTTCGCTATTCGGCAAATTGTAGTGTTTTCCATCGTTAGCTGAACTTCTTTGCGACGTTACTCCGACTTGCGCTTCTTGTGTGCTTGTATGAAGTTGATCTTCGATGGCAGGAATCCTCCCTCGAGTTTGATTGGTCTCTCTTGATATCTACGACAATTTCAAGAAATATTTGTAACACATCTTAAGGGTACGGTTGAGACAATTCAGGGACAGAATATGGTTTCGAAGCTTTAACTTCAACGAATGGCAAGAAACGTGGTTGAAATCATTCATACGCAACGTCGACGCTTCAGAGGCAGAGGGCGTGCGAGAGTTGTTCATCAAATTCTACTTTAAGTCGCCTCTCTACAATCACCTTTTTTCGCATGATTCTTGTTTCCATGTTCTCTGACTTCGAAGACAGCCATTGTTAAAAAAGGCTGCGATTTCTTTTTGTCCATAAAAGTTTTAAAATATAAATCGTCCTTTCTTTATTAAGTCTAAGGTTTATTTAAATGTACCCATTCCAACAGAAGGAATTTGCTTAAATTCTAAAAACGTACTAACCTCGCTGAATCCTGAGCAGCAATTACGCTGCTTGGAACGTACGAATCCAATAAAGAGCGTGGTCCCCCGGAAATGAAGTGGCTTTTAGAGGGCGTGGTGTCTTCGATGTCATTACCGACAGTGATTAGCTTCGTCACGCTAGATTTAAATTTCTGAGCTGGCACTTGCGGTGGAACGAAATATGTAGTGGGTTCAGCAGGCACCTAGTGATTATAATTACAGTGTTTATAATTATCTATAGAAATAATTAGTTACTAAAATTAAATCCAGTGATTTTCGTACTTCCGACCAATACTTTCCGCGTGAAATTTAAATGTGTCCATATTATACGAAAAATAATAGAAAGTGTAAAGGCGAGTTTCCACTGCGCGCGAGCTTAAGGCGAGTCTCTACCGCCGGCGAGCTTAAGGCGACTTCCACTTCCGCGGCATCCAATGACAACAGCCCGTGGACGTGATTTATTTTCTCAGAAAATTCTAGCGTTTCCGGTCCCGACTTGACAAAAGGTTTAGAAGTCGAATCTATCTCAAATTCCAGGCCGTGAAAATTAATAAGATGGTCGTTAAATTTAAAAAAAAATCATTTTCAATTCCGCTATTTTTTTTTGTGCACGAGTAAAACTTTGTGCACTCCAAAAAAAGAATGTGTGGAAAGTATCCGTAATTCACGAATGGCATTCGTACACTATCAGATTCAAGAAAATAAATAAGGACGTTTCAACCATTTGCTTTCGTGGGAGAAAGAACACATCGCTTTAAAGTTTAGGGAAACTCAGTAAGACATTGTTTAATGCAGCAGAGACATGAACATGCTGTTCCCTCGGCCAAGTTTGGTGTGAGACAGATTCCCACTGCCTTAATCCAGTGGTATCTTCATCAAATTGTAGTCAGTGCTAAGACTCACTTGAAATAACTTTGCGATTCAAAGTTCTACGTTTGGGATTTGTAATATGGTGGTTTCCCCGTTGCTCTCAATTTCTCGGTGGTTTCTATTTCGGTATGAGAGGTTGATGCTCTTGTGCACTATTAACGCTTTTCGGGTTACTATAGTTTTCGATAACGACACCTACGGTTTAGAGTGAACTCAAAATTTTTGGGAACACTTAAGAATCGCTAACCTTCATAAAATATCATACTTAGCAAATTTAAATTAACTTTAATATTTTTTAAATCGTCGAGCACTATTTTTTCACATTCGTCGGAAACGATAACGCTGAGATGCGGTTTCTATGTCCTTTGCGTGAAAATTTACATGTATTAATCCGGGTTCTACCGAAAATCAAATTAAACCCTGATTGGGGCAGGCAGAACCTAATCAAAGCTTCGATGCCATGGACGTCGATGCTTGCAGATTTCTGCTAGACTTCACTCACATAACATTTGCTACGCCCGATGGTATAACAAACCTTATATTTCTATTTGTTCGACAATAAAACGTTATTTAGGACTTCAGGCATCCAATTTTATAGTATTTTTTATATAAAATTAAACAAAAGCGTTACATTATTATTAATAATAACAAAATAAATTATAATATGGCTGGTATTTCGGTTCTGTCTAGTATTTCAGTAACACTGTATCAGAACTTACCTTATCTGTCTGCTGAGGGGTAGATTCAAGAGCTTGGTTTCGGAAAATTTGTTTCATTAATTGTTCAGCAGCCGCGGGTGATAAATATATCTCCTGAGGTTGATTGTACTGAATAGTGTATTGAGGCTGGCTGTATAACGCGTTATCTTGCACATACGATGGGATTTGTGCATAAACATCCGCATAAATTGGCGATGCTTGGGGTTGCGCGTAGAGGCCGTTGGGTTGCGAGTAAACCAGAGGTTGGACATACTGCGGTTGAGTTAAATACGTTTGAGCGTATAACAAACTCTTCGGTTGGGAATAAGATGCTTCGCTCGGAGTGTATACCGGAGCCGCTAGGACCTGCTGTTGACTTACCGGCGTATACGCTCGGCCCTTTGACGCCTAAACAAATAAATAAACAATCATCAATATTGTGTTAATATTTTTTTTCTTTACGATTCTGTATTTTTTATTCTCCTTCAAAAAATAAATACATTTGGTGAAATTGTATCCTTATTAAAGTATCGAAAAAGAATAACTCACTGGCGCTCCAGTTTATATTCGATTGTGATGTCGAAAAAAAAAAAAATTGACAATTAAATTTGTGTAAATAAACACGTTTTTTATTACTAGTTAATGTACTGCCCTACTACCAGTTAATGGAAAACCACCGGTGCAGCTGACATATTTAATTTGTTACGCCGGTGCCACTCTTTTCACGATGGATGCTTTTATACGCAATAAATGTTTGGAATTCGGTGGAATAACGAGCTGGGTGGAGCGAAGTTAAATTACAGAAGCTTACGTCGCGATATATGGGCTACCGAAAGTCTATTTGCTATAAGTCCAATGTAAAACAATAAAAGTAAATAATATCCTTATCTGTTTTCAAGCATTTGTTATCAAGCCGGCAATTCCCTTGCCGAGAAAAACTGGAATAGGAGAGAAAAAATTCCTAACATGCATCCTATGCTATTTTTTAACATATTACAGATACATCTATCATAGAACTTTCCATCGCTTTCTACGGTAACTTTGTGACACAAATCCCACCACTTTTAGTACGTCCTACTCTATAACCCGTCTCTCGATCTTATCGTTTTCTATCATTTCATGTGACAACCAGAAGATATACAAATCGTAGCCATTTGTATTTATAACAAATCGTATCGATTCGTGCGAGGTTTCTAATTGTGATATCTCTCTTCAGCAGTCCTTTCTGCGTTCTGTCGTTTTCTGTATCTGCTGAATGCAAATTTTTTTTTATTGCGAAAAAAATTTGGTGGTTTGTTATTTTTGGGAAAAAAATGTCTAAGCCTGGGTACTATTTTTGGTGTAAGATTTCAATTTTGAAAATATTCCAATTTCTAAATTTATTAGTTTTCAAGAACTTAGATTCCAATTTCCAGATTTATTCATTTTGAAAATGCTAGATTTCAATTTCAAATTTTATTGATTTTGAAAAGCTTAGATTGGAATTTCCAAATGTATTAATTTTGAAAATTTTAGATGCCAATAGCCAGTTTGATTAATTTTGAAAATCTTAGATTCCAATTTCCAAATTTATTAATTTTGAAAATCCTAGATTCCAATTTTAAATTTTATTAATTTTGAAAAGCTTACATTCGAATTTCCAAACGTATTAATTTTGAAAATTTTAGGTACCAATTTCAAATTTTATAAATTTTGAAAACGTCTCCGTTTTTGAAAATGAATATTCCAATATAATTGAAAATTCCAATTTCCAAAAAATATTAGTTCAACAATTTCCAGCTTCAGTTTTCTTTGTGGAAATTAGTTGGAAGCACAGCAACTAAAGAAAACCTATTTTTCACATTTACTTTAATTCAACAGCAACTGCTCTCATTAAAATTGTTACCTGATACCTTTTTTAATAAAAATAATTTTAATAAAAATAAATGTCCCGTTCTCCCATTTCGCGGTAATGAAGAACTAATTTACATATTTTAACGCTAATTAGTACATTTTCCTAAATTTCAAGCAGAAATCGTATGCAAACCTCGGCAAGTTACAAGAATCTCTCACAATTACTCAACTGCTATTTTAACTGCACGTACGTGTTTCCAGACTTTTACGGGAACGTTAAGTTCATGGTTTCTTCTGGAGTTCCTTAATGAAGGCAAACAATCCGACACATCTGTATACACGGCGGTATCTCTCAGGATATGTGCTTCCCATTCATACGCGACTGGATGAAATGTATCTCAATTACTGGGAAATTGCAATAACAATTTTCATTGGATACTTACTTTGGGTGATTTACGGAATATCGCTTCCGTCTGACCGTTGTTACGCGGTGCGTAAGTCTCCGATGGAATTTGATAAGACAACTTGGTTGGTGTGTAAATTTGGTTGGTATTAACTGCGGACGTATAAATTGGCAATTGCTGGGATTCGTGATTGCCGCTGGACGATAGTTGAGATGGGACCAAATTTGGGTAATAAGACAGCAACTGGTTCATTGGTATATCAACGTACAGTGTATCTGTAGAATAATTAAAATGAAAAAAAATTAAAATAAATAAAATAAATGAAAAAAATAATAATAATTAATCTGAATAAAATATTTTAAATGCAATAAAATCTCCCTCACCAATTTTGCTGAAATTTAAATATGTATTTTGGGCCAGCAGTTGAATTTAACGAAAAAACTTAAATAATTATAATTGGAAGGGGGGGAAAATTGGAAAAAAGGGGTTAAATATCATTTTTTGTAAATTCGGAATAATTACCGAGAAATTAATTGAAATATTTTGGCCAATCAGGGGCAACAACTTTTTTTTTTTCGAATTTTCACCCTCTACCACCACTCCTTCGGCTCTTCAACTGCACACCCTGTATATCAATGACAGAGGGATGTTATCCTCTTTCGGTGGGTTTGGGGTCCATAGCCTCCCACATTATGACAAACGTGACGTTTCTGTTTCACTTGTTATAAGATTATGTATGTATGAATGGTATTCAGCAGAGCCATTATTGATCCCGCTTTGCGTTATAATTTTCCTTGTTATGAAATGGTGATTAAATACAAAATTATAACGGAAACGTTTTTGAAATATCATTTCGTAACACCTGAAACAGAATATCACGTTGACCATGATTGGGGGGATACCCCCCCCCCCCAACGTTTTAAATTATGAACAACAAATGTAAATACAAAATTAACTAAAGTTAGTTAATATGTTGAACTGGAATTGAATTGTCATAAAATTAAATAACTCGGTTCTATCACAAATCATAAAATTATTGATGGGTTTGTGTTAAACATTTACCTTGAATGCAATTTCAAAAACTGTAACAGGTGCAAAAATCAAAATTACAGCGAAAACAAAAAATTAAACACTTCCTCTAGCAACGAAACAGTTACTTCCGAGCACAAATTTGCCTCTTCTCAGAAATCAAAGAAAATATGAAAAATTATTTTAAAAAACTCTTTTGTTGTTAATGGAAAAAATTCGGATTACAAAAGTTTAATTTACGGATTTTATTTTTCTTTGCGAGGCACTAGGCGTAATGGGGAAAACAATACCAATGCGGTTGGATAATAATTAAAGTGCATCAAAGGAATCTGCCAAGCAAGCGTCATTTTTTTAATTTAACGAAGTTTTGAGGGCACGAAAAACTTGTTTGCTTTCGCAAAAACAAAAGGAACGGGCGGAATAGAAAGCCCACTTAGGATATAGTTGTATCTTGAGCTTTCCCTCAATCAATAATATTTAAAAAATAATTAAAAACAAAAAAAAACTCAAATTAAAAAAAATCGCGAGGATTCCAAAATTCTTTTTTTTTTCAAAAATTATTGGAAGTTGTGGGATATTTCTAGTGTTTTTTTTTTATATTCGTTGCCAATTGCAAATTTCACATACAATTAATTTTTGTATATCAGCAACATCTGCTACAAATGAAAAAAAAAAATTTTCTTTTTCTTTCGAAGGGAGATTTTTTTTTTTTCTTTAGGGAACATATTATTCTTTCTCGACATACCTTTGTTAACATTATTCACATATTTTGTTGCCGCTGCCTTTTGCTGAATCGTTTGTATTTGATTGCCCACTGTAACTTCCGGTTGATAGGCTTTTTGTGGCCCGGAGTAGGATATTGTTTTAGCCGTAACTTGTGGCCGCTGGTACCCATTGTAATATTCCACTGGCTGCACTATTTGATGCGGAGCTGTTAAAACTTGGCTTCGTTGCTCGTATTCCACGTCGTTCTTTGCGTATTTCTCAGATTCGTTGTATTCGTCCGGTTGATGGACCTGTAATCAAAATGGAAATTATTAATTTCGATGAAAGTGTAAAACCAAAAAAAAGTGGCACTAAAAACGATTTTAATTGAAAAAAAAATACTGACATTGACAAGGAGCATAATTATTTCATCAATTGGCAAACCTTAATTATTTCCTTACTATTTTTAACCCTTACCTGGTCTACTGGGGTATTTCCCCAGACTAGTTCAGCTCAAATTCAAGAATCTTTATTGTAACCAAACTCTACAATTTTTTTTTCTTCATAGCAAATATTATAAATTTTATTTTAAAATTTTCTATTATTATTATTCTACTTATTTTACTTTATTTATTTTTTAAAATAATTTTTCTTCTTTTATTGTAAAGTTTGTTTAAATCGAAGGGAATAATTGGTAACTATTTTATATTTAAAATTTTTTTTTTGGTATTATTTTATACACTGTCTATCGAATGATGACAAAATTTTGACATATTTTGCTTTTTTTTTTCAAGTATCAATAATGAAAGGTCACCAATTATTAGGACATTTCGAATTTTTTCGACTTTTGATTAGAATCATTAACCGACTTGGTTGAAAATCAATAAAGCCTTACCCCAGTGTGATATTTAACCCTCGCTTTAATTTTAAAGTAGATACGTCCAACCGTGGTACGACACACATTTAACACGTGAGCAGAAACACACTTACTGTGATTTTAAAAATTACATTTTTTCTTAACAAACGATATTGCAAAATTTATCAAAGTTGCATGTCATTGCAGAAGCAATAATATTGTTATTGTTGTGTCAAATTTGTTGCTTCTCAAAATTGAAAACTTACGACAAAATACCCAGACTTGGACACTTTTTTCCCAAAAATCTATAAAACTCCCATTAATAAATTTGGATACAATTAAAAATTGGAAAAATTGTAGTTCCAATTGATTTGAGCTTAATTTCCACCAGGAATTTTTTTTTTATTTTCATAATTCCAATTACAACTTATCATAATTAGAGGTTTCTCGTTGAAGTTCAAACATCGCCGCTCAGACTTATTTCCAATATCGAGAGTTGAATCCATTCCATTTACCCCCAATCCATTTTACTTCCAATCTTGATCCAGCTTTAACTCGAAAGTTTTATTACTCACAGATGAACGAATTTAAACGCTCGTCCATCAACCGAGTGCTTAATAAAACACACCATCACTTTTTCCCATGCTCGAAGCTAGACGCAAACAAACGTTTTTAGCAACATTGACAAGGACTGGAGAAACTGATCCGGTGCCTTGTAACGAGACATGGGAGATACCACTCACGAGTGAATTCATGGCCTTTGTATCGCCTTATTCGGAACAAACCAGTCTCTCGACTGCTTATGAATGAACGCGTGTAGTGCGTAGGATACGTATCGCGTACGATTAACTTATTCATTAATTCAAGAAGTGGGTATATCTCAAATGTCGGAAGACTAATGGCCAAGTGCTCGTGAAAAACGGAAACAAAGGATCGAGTCTGTTTAAAATTAATTCCAGGTTTTATATTAATTTTAATTTAGGCTTATTATATAATTATAATAATTTATTGTCGATGTATTGTATAGAAATTTGTATTATTATTATTATTATTATTATTATTATTATTATTATTATAAATTTATACATTATTAATATTAGGGTGTCCCATAAGTTTCTTCCTTTCCGGCTCGAGGTTATACATAGTGTGGCGCGGAAGAAACTTATGGGACACCCTAATATTAATGATGTATAAATTTATAATAATGATAATTAATTCCAGGCTTTATATTAATTTTAATTTAGGCTTATTATATAATTATAATAATTTATTATTGATGTATTGTATAGAAATTTGTATTATTATTATTATTAATATTATAATTATAAATTTATACATCATCAATATTAGGGTGTCCCATAAGTTTCTTCCTCTCCGGCTCGAGGTTATACATAGCGTGGGGCGGAAAAAACTTATGGGACACACTAATATTATTATAATATTACTGTAATATTATATTTATATAATATTAATATAACAATATTAATTCAGGCTTAAGGTATAGTAATTCCAACTATATTCATTCTTACTCCAATTATTTTTACGATTGGGTCAACTAGAAATTAAATAATTAGTGCCTTTATTTTTTTTTATTTAGGGTTTGTTGACTCCAGTTCAGGGTAAATACTGGTATTTCGTTAAAGTTGGCGACAAGCGTGTAATCTTTTGCTTCAAGGTGTTGGTATTTTGTTAACGAATGGAAGTGCATCCCTTTTGTCTTTGTTTAAAAGGGACGATAAGAACTTGTTAATTAAGGAAACGTTAATTACCGAATACTTCAAGGTATCCAACTGCTGCGGAGCGCTGTACGCAAGGTCTATGGAGCTCGGTGTTTGGTGTTGATTGGCGGAATGTTGATAATGTTGATTGGACTCCGGCTTTGACGGATACTGTGTTTCTTCCGGCCGAAGATTGGAATCTCCATCTTTAGTTTCCGAGCGAAGATTATCTCGTTCGATGTCCTCCAAATTAATTTTCTTCTCACCGTACGCGGCTACGACGAGGAACAGCACCAGTGCCAAATGCGCCCTCTGGAGGAAACAATAAAAAAATAAAAGAATTGGAATCCCATAAAATAGATTTATGAAAAAAAGAATAAGGAGAATCGCGTTGCTGAACTGTGCGATAGTGTATGAATTTTGCCTAAGTGCAGGCGTTTTACGAAGAATTCCGGTAAACTCGAAAAGGAACGTGATTTATTGAAGACGAATTTCAAAATTGGGTAAAATTTCCACCATTTAATATATTTTACACTTTACCCACATTGAAAAAAATTTATGGTAATTTTATAATAATATTTTTAGGAATTTTAATTACATTTTTTGTCGTTTCCAATTTCTTTCGTGATTAAGGCAGCTAGAAATTAAATAATTAGTGTCTTTATTTTAAAAAAAAAATAAATAAAGACACTAATTACTATTGAAGAACTAATTACTACAGAAAAAAAAAATATTATTGATTCGAAAACGAAATTATCACAAATTGGTTGCCACGAATATATGATAATTATTCAATTTTTTTTTGTCAGTGAAGCAATAAAATACTTGACACATCTTGATTGCTACTGAATCGATTTTATTTTTATACAAATGAGCTAATGAAGCTGAAAAAATTTTTTCTCTCGATGTAATAAATGCTAATATATGTAATAAACGTAATCTTCTTTTTTTTTTATTGAATATATTAAAAATAATGAAATTCTTCAACATGCAAATTCCCAGGCATAAATGTCTAAGGAATTCATATTTTATGATATATGATTGATGCACTGTTTCCCTTTCAAAATTTCTCCGAAGTCAACAAAATTACAGAACTTTCTAATTGTCGATCGTTAAATTTTGACAACCTCCAGTTTTAATGACGTCTTAGTCGACGTAAATTACATTCAACTTTTGTCATTTCAGAAGCCGCGGCTTCCAACCGATCCATCAATCTGCTTTTGTTTATTCATTAAATATACGAAGTTTAATTGGAACTAATTTAAAGGAAACTATCAAATATTCGAGATTTTACTAATTTTGCTAATCACGAACTTTAATGAATCCTAAAATTACGAATTGGTAGGAGTTATGCCTTTTTATAATACATGGAAACTGAAATTTCTCGAATTCGGAATTGCGAAATTGCAAAAACACCATAGCATCGATCCAAACTGTATGCGAATGTACGATTCATGGGGTTACCCATTAATAATGTGAAAATGGGATTGAAAAAATGACTTTTGAATTTTTTTATATGACGAATAGTTCCTGAAGTAGCAATAGGAAGGCATACGATTGCCATTTGATGCTACAAATGTGATAAAAAATTTTTTCCAAGACCTGATTAAATTATTTTAGATTTTCCTCTCTTTTTTTTAATTTTGTTTCTCAAATTTTTTACAACCACTGTGATACTATCAAAATATTGAGGAGAAGTGTCTTTAGAAAATAAAAAAACAGAAAGTTTTTAGGTTCTTTATTTGGAAATTTAATTACCTGAATATTATTCAAAAAATGCATTTTAGAAAAAAATAATTCAGAAAACAAAAATTATTTGGTTTCCAAGAAGAAATATTAAAAAATGACCTAGATTCGTTTTTTTTTTCGTGGGTGTTTTAAATATTATTCACAGGTTAACTTTGTTTGTTTTTTTTTTCTAAATGGGAACCCCGATCTTCTTTTATGGGAGCTTATTCTACGCCAAAAATGGAGCAACTTTTGCCCGAACCATTTTGTTATACGAGGGTGACCTTTTTCAGGCACACTTGTGGGAAAATAGAGTGACCACCAAAGTCTATAAAAAAAAAGATATTTTTTTTTTCCGAAACGTATAATTTCGAATTCGTGTAAAAATAATGCGCGTAAAAAAAGATTTGAAGATTCCAATTCGGTGCAATTTTATTTTTTTAATTATGTTCCTACATTTCTAAATAATAAATTTGACACAGTAAAAATGGAAAAACAAATAAACAATTTCTGCATCTTCGAGAGGTGAAAAAAAAAATAAATTCCTCTCATTTCTATGCATATAAAAAATATTTCTGGAAATGTCAGTTACGTTTGAAAGCAACGTGAATAATTGGTACGACTGATGACACATGTGCGACAATTTTTCGTGGGCATATCTCAAGTTTCTCAAACGTCATGCAAATTTATTATGATAATTTGACAACATTAGCATGGCGGATAATGGCGAAGCTTAAACGCTACTTTAATTCACCATTGAATCTCGTCTTCCGGAAGATAATAAAGAAAAATAAAAAAGGAGTGAGCTGACAAAGAGCGAAGTACACTTTCACTGTTGGTAAAAGAACCTCTTCTGGGTCATGCAGCCTGCATGGACCATTCTTATATAGACTACATGCTACCAATACGCCCGAGCACATAAGAGGACCACTCCCATAAACACGGAATGGCCATAAGAACTTTTGCTTGCGGAGAAGTAAAAGTTCTTTTCATTTTGCTCTCGAAGAAAGAGACCGAAATCACTCGATCACTCTCTTTCTCTGATATTTCTGGTCTTCCGTCCTCGGGCCTTGTCAAAAAAAGTTTCACTTCGCGTATGGGACGCGTACGAATGCATCTCGTCCCACACGGTACCTAAAGCTGATTTTTAATAATTAATTTTTTAGAGGAGCAAAATTGCGAGTCGGTACAGTCATGGAGTATAAATTTTGCCTACGTGCAGGCGTTTTACGAATAATTTTGGTAAACTCGAGAAGGAACGTGAATTATTAAAGGCGAGTTTAATAATTGGGTAAAATTTGCAGGAATTAATATATTTTACATTTTACCCACATTGAAAAAAATTTATGGTAATTTTGTAATAATATTAATATTAATTTTAATTACGTTTTTTGTCGTTTCCAATTTCTTTCGTGATCGAGGCAGCTGGACATTAAATAATTAGTGTCTTTATTTTTTTTTACCAAAAAAAATAAAGCCACTAATTTTTTTTACTAAATTTATTATTATTTAATTAAAAAAATTAAATTTATTAACTTAAAAATTAAATTAAATTTATTATTATTTAATTTTTGCCAAAAAAAAAATAAGGACACTAATTACTATTGAAGAACTAATTACCACAGAAAAAAAAATATTATTGTTTCAAAAACAAAATTATCACAGGTTGCCACAAACATATTCAATTTTTTGTTTTTGTTTTTGTGCGGTTTGTGAATATCGAGAAAAAAAATGGCACAAAAGAAAAACGCATAAAAAAAAAGACGAAATTGGGCGAAATAGTTTGTCGAGGTGACTAAAATAAATGAAAATAAATAAAATGTGCGGCTAAGTAGATTTTTTTATCAGTAAAACGATGTAGTAAAAAAGACTGGAGCATCCTTAATTGGGAGTTACGCTGAAAGTTAGGTCCATTTTACCGTAATTGGCATAGTGAAACGTAATTTTTTGCACTGGAACGAAGATATATTTGTGCAGAATGTCTACTTTTCTAAACTAATTCTTCCGTTTTATGCACATTCGTTTTTTTTTTTGCGAAATTTGTTACGGGCCGTGACTCGGAAAATGTTGTTTTACATTTATCAAATATGAAATATATATTTTTTTTTGGTTATAATTGGTGGCCAATGATCAATATTCAAATTGGAATATTGATAAATTATAAAATTATAACAAAACATGTAATTTTATAATTATTACAATTAAATTTGATTTATTTTTTTTTCATAATTGTCGGCCGATGATGAAAATTCAAATTGAAATATTGATAAATTATAAAATTATCAAACGAGTCCGTGTAATTTCGAATATTAAAACAAAAATCGAAGTGTCAATAAATTATTGAGTTAACTTTCCACTTTTCTTTATTTTATCGCGACAGACCAGACGAAAAAAATACGTGCACATGGCACACCTATCGCGACGGTACCAATATTTGGGTATAAAAAGGGAAAAGCGTTGGAAAGTTAAATGTATCACATGATAAAAGGTATCGCGATTATGACTGCATATTGAAAATTTCGTTTGGCAAAGTGCATGCGACTGGTAATGCTGTTTCCAGAGCTTCTTTCTAGATCGACATTAAAATATTATTTCCGCAATGGCAAAAAAACCGTGAAATTGATTAAATTCTTCCGAGTGAAAATCCATTAAACATTAATGTCAATTTACGTTTTCTGGATTCGAAGCTTTTTTTTGTAATTAAAATAAAATAAAATAAAATAAAATTGATTCAATAAAAATAACGGTGCGTCAAAAATTCGACAAATTTGCCATTGCTTCAGTAATAAAAAAAAGAATAATTATGATAATTTCATATTAATATTATCCAATAATATTTTTTATCAATATTATTATTTAAAAAAAAATTTTTTTTTTCCGTGTAACATATTTGTTTCACGTCACAAGGAAATCGCTGACATCTCTCCTGGAACTTGAAATTCTTTTTCTCCATTTACGACTGGCGATTCTCATCCGAGTGTTTCGAACAATTAAGTTCTTGTTCTTTGTTGAAACGCAAAATGATGCCGCCAATGACTTTTCAAGAATTTTAATTCGCTCGCGGGTTCTCCTTTGCTGGAATCGCAGAAATCTCAAGAATGCGATCCTTAAGTGGTCAATCGCGAATAGGAGAGCGCTCGTCCGCGAGAAGCTACGGTTTCTATTAGCTCCGCGGAAAATGCAGGCTCTGCTGCATTAAACGCTGCAATTACGCCATTGTAAAATATCGTCCCATCTGGGTCAATCGCGCTAATATTCGCTCTCCAATACGTATTTAAACAAACGGTAAAATGGACTTGAGAAACTGCTTCCCTGGTGGACAATGCCGAGCATCAATTTTTCCCCGGGCAAGCTTCTAACAGGGTCTGGGGAATCGGAAAATGCTTTGCCGCGGTGAGGTATCGTTTAAACGAGTTAAGCTCCATAATAATATCACGAAGTTTGCGGAGAAGGAGTGACTTCGGCGAGAAGACCGAAATTTAATGTAACGAAACACAAGTTGGCGGTACTCGTATGAGCAGAAAGTTGTTCAATAATTATATTCCGCCGCTTTCCCTTTCGACCGTTTGGGCGATTTTTAGCGATAAAGGTTATGGTAATTAAAAAGGATTCGAATAATCCGGGAGTGAAAGCGAAAAGCTTCTTTGAAGCACGTTTTTTTTTATGGGCTTGAATTATGCGAAAATTATTAAAGAAAAGTTTTTTTATAAAAGCAGAATTAATTTTTGCCCACGTATTGTTTCCAAATTTTGAAATTCAAAAATTACTAATTTTTATAAGAGCAGAATTATCATTTTTCTGCCTACTTATTGTTTCATAATTTTCAATTTCAAATATTACTAATTTTTATAGCAGCAGAATTATCATTTTTCTGCCTACTTATTGTTTCATAATTTTCAATTTCAAATATTACTAATTTTTATAGGAGCAGAATTATCAATTTTCTGCCTACTTATTGTTTCAGAATTTTCAATTTCAAAAATTACTAATTTTTATAGCAGCAGAATTATCATTTTTCTGCCTACTTATTGTTTCATAATTTTCAATTTCAAAATTTACTAATTTTTATAGGAGCAGAATTATCATTTTTCTGCCTACTTATTTTTTCATAATTTTCAATTTCAAAAATTACTAATTTTTATAGGAGCAGAATTATCATTTTTCTGCCTACTTATTGTTTCATAATTTTCAATTTCAAATATTGCTAATTTTTGTAAGATCGAGAGTTTCAATATTTGCCCACTTATTGTTCCAAAATTTTAGATTCCAAAGATTAGATACTCCAGCGACAAATTATTAATTACTTGTGGGATGTTAGTAATTTTTAAGGTTTCAAAAAATTACGTTACGTTTAGTGCCATTGGAAATGAGAAGGTATTTTTGACTTTTCTCTCCAAACGGAAATTCTTTCAGCACTCCGGCAGTTGTTGAAGAAATTTCGCTGACAGTCGAATTGATTCAAAGGAATTTTCTACAAGCAATAAAAGGAAATTGCTCTGTCTTTCGGCAACTAGATCTTCCGAACTGGCACTCCACTAATGCAGTAGCCTAGAAATTTTAGTCAGGTTCGAATCGGTTATACCTCCAGCTCCTGCCTCATTTGTCTCTCAATGGACTTTATTGATTTGAAACTACCTTCGCGAATAGGAAAAGTGTGGCGTGAATCCACGATGAATCTAAAAACTTCAGGAAACTCTTTATTATCCTTAAGAGACTTTTAAAAAATTTTAGTCGGAGTTACCGATCATCCCGGCAAAACCCCGGCAAGATCCTGACAAAACCCTAACATTTTACTGGACGATTCTTAAAAGCATAAATAGTTTTCACACTTTTTCGGCAAAACGTGTCGAAAGACACTTTTTGGAATTTTAACCCTTTGCACTAGAGACATAAGGGGTTAGCGTTTAAAATTGGTGCCTCTGAGGCACCACTCGAGTGCAAAGGGTTAATATAGAATTATTTTCGTTTTTTTTAAAATTAATCTTTCTTTGAAGTCCACAAAGGGGAGGTGCTTAATAGAGTAATTATGCGCTTGTACAAAATTTTGTGTCAATTAAGAAAATCTATTTTAATTAAAATTACTTATTTTACCCTAGGGTTTTCTTTTCGCAAACTTTTGTTGGAACTTACCGATAACCCGCTTCGATACGTTCGCGAAGGATTTCGATACTTTCGAGTCATATGGGAAATATTTCTAATGTAAGTGAAGTTCTTTCGCTGGTTTCGTCTCCGGAATCGATCCGTACAATTCTTTTCATATACGTACTTAGGAACATTTCCACGGAAATTCGAATTCGCGAATCTCATCTCGATTGAAACCATGGTACAATGTAATTTTTTGAAACCTCAAAAAATTATTATTTTTCAGAAATAATAATCAAAAAAATTATTCTTAATTCATAAATAATAATTTAAAAAAATTCAATAATCAGTAATTTTGTTGCTGGAGCGATTTCATTCCGGATTTTCTAAATTCCCGAATTTTCTAAATTTTTGTAACAAGTTTTATGGACCTTTTTTAAATACCAGCGACTTTAAAATGAAAAAAAATGTGGATTTTTGGAATAATAATAATTTGAAATTTCAATAATTAGTAATTTTTTGCTGGAGTGATTTTATTCCAGGTTTTCTAAATTCCCCAATTTTCTAAATTTTTATAACATATTTTTTGGACCTTTTTAAAATACAAGCGGCTTTAAAATGAAACAAAATTTGGATTTTTGGAATAATAATAATTTGAAATTTCGCCACACGTGGCGCTGTGATTGTAAACCATAATGACAGTGCTTCGCGTATGTTGGAATTTGTTTCCCTTTTAAAGAGAAATTCAAAGAGGCATCATTAATCACAGAATCCCTTTATTACTGAGAATGTAGTTCAATCGTAGGGTGACCCAATTCAAAGAGTCGCCGTTTCAACCGGTGACGCCAAACCTACCCTTCGCGTACATTCATTAAATGTATCAAGGGTATTTTGAGACACTTTTGAGCTACTTTTTCGAATCTTTGTAATAAATAAAATACCATTAGACAAATTATAGAAGCCATTTAATTTCTTTTCGAGGGTTGACGTCACAGTGAATTGATTTTTAATTCGCAAATGGTCAGACTTGCAACATTGATTGAAATAAATTTTCAAATGGCCTCTACTTGGAAAGTAAATTTTTTTCTTATTATTGTCAAATTTAGCTTCGAAAATTCACTAAAATTCGGAAAAAATTATAATTTATTTTAATACATGCCTGAAATTTTGAAAAATTTAGGTAATTTGAAAATTTTATTTTCAATATTCAAATAACAGGTAAAAAAAATTATCTCCGGAGGTATCAGTGAAAATTCGATGACACTAAACATTTTCCAGTGGATGTAAAAAATTCATGGTTAATTAATTTTTTTTCGGCGTCGAATATTATTTAATGGCAAAAGTGAAAACAATCAATATTCCAGATGCTCTTACTCGTATGACGTCAGCACGAAGTATTTCAAAAAACGAAAAAAATAATAAATTTACTGGAGTTTATGCAAAACTATGAAATAAAAATGCGCGAGAGGGGAAGAAAAAAATTCAAGTTTCGACATATTAAATCAAATCTCACCCTAAACTCATCGTTAATCTACTTTTTGTTGGCAGATAATTAACTGGACGCGTAACAAAAAGTACCATGTTACGGTACATCAAACACTGAATATTCATCGCAAGAAGTTACCATGAAAAATGGCCGACCCGTTTGTAATTATTTATTCAGCGATTTTAGGAGAAAGAGGTATTCAAAACGTGTTCTTTTCTTTCCTTTTCTCTTCCTCCACCTCTTTTTCAGAAGGATTTTCCCGATTCCTTAAAAGGATAGAGACATATATATATATATATGTAAGACATGTCGGAGACATAAATCTGATTTTTACACTCTCTCACATTTTCCTTTTTTTATTTTTCACGAATTTATCAAAGAAAGGGAAAGAAACTCGTTAACGACAACGATGATGTTCCGAAAAAAAAAAATTATCATAAATGTTAATAGACAAACATAAAAATGTTAATTCGACGGAATTTAAATATCCATCGTCTTGGAATTATTCATACGGACTGACCACACGAAGGATTTAAACAATAACCACTCGTGACACTGTTACCTGAAAGTTTATGTGATGAAACAAAAAATCGAGGTATTATAGAAAAAAAAAATAGAAAATTGAAAAAAAACAAATTTTTTTTTCAATAGAAATCCACTTAAAAGAAAAAAGCAAATTTGGAGGAAGGGAAGTAGAATGTTAATATCGAAAGTTTAAAAAAAGTAATAATATTGAAAATTAAATTTAAAAAAAACAACTAATAAATGTAAAAGGAAAATAATTACGTAAATTACAGAAAAAAAAAATTGAAAATTAAAAAAACTGTTTTTTAAATAGAAATTAATGTGTCTTCGTTAATAACAGGAATCCACTTGAAAGAGAAAAATCCAAATTTGGGGAACATTAATACCGAAAGGTGAAAAAAAAAAATAATATCGAAATTGAAATTTCAAAAAAAAAAGAGTAAACGTGAAAAAAAAAATAATAATTATGTAATTGAATGATACAAACCATGTCGGATAAAAAATAAGAAAAAATGGCACACGACACAAAGGACCCTAAGTTAAACTGTAGAGGTAAAAGCAGAAGTATCTTTGCTTATATAGCCTTTATCCCTACTCGCTCAAAAAGACAGTCGTCCCGGTCACTCGACGCTCTGCACTTCACTTCTGGATAACAACCTGGATCATAATCCGTTTCGTCCATCGACCATATTGTAAATTATGCCAAGAGTCAAGTGCATTTATAAATTATGGTGCCTTTCTTGGGAGGCAAAAGCCTTGCACCCGGCAATAACAATTTATTATGCTCATAGAAAAATCGTAAAATCTTCGTCTTCTCAAAACGGCACGGGATGAAAACGGATATTAGCTCTTTTATGTTCCATTAAGATTCCCTAGCACGTGGATTTCATATTACGCGTGGAAAAGTTCCCTATTTCGTAGGTACCCACGGTGATCTCGAGAGGCACGATAGGGACTCTCTTGCAAACGTTAAAGCGTGCAAGCAACAGCGAGGCAAACGGTTTGCAACCTGTAACAACTGGGAAACTATTTTTTTTTTTTACGCGAACGAAGCTATTTACTCAAATATTACGCAGCTATTGCTCTTGATGTGGCGTATAAGGAAGTCTATGAGTTAACCATCGCGGAAACATTTTCTAGATTAAAGTGTGTACCGTTTAGAGAAATATCGATAAATATCGTTTTGGATTTAGACACGAACGTGTCGCAATTTTAGAGAAACCACGTAGAAAATCGGGATAAATTGTTTCGAATTAAGAAAAAATATGTGTGTACATACTATTTTTTTAATTATAATGTGTGATATTATATATCAGCATGTTATATAATATATAATGTATTGTATGAAAAATAGAAGGTATATAGAATAAAAATTATATACACAAAAAAATGCATAATTTGCAATTGCAAAAAAAATGTCACAAAATCTTGCAATTAGACAAAAATAGGAATAAATATTTTTTTTTAATATCCGGATTTATTTTGTATCTAATCACCTTCAATTTTCCCTTTTTTTACCTCCACTCGAATCGACATTTATTGATGTTGGGTTATGGGGTTAGAGGTCATAAGGAAACCATAAGAAAGTTGAGGAAATTCAAAATTGATTTTTATTTATTTTTAGCTTGTCACAAATCTCACAATCAGTCTGAGGGGTCAATAGTGACCCCGATATGGCATTCGAGGGTTAATGCTTCGCCTTGATTTTTAAAATATTATAAAAATAAATATTTATAAAAAAATTCATATTCTCAAAATCACTTTGTTACTAAACTTATTAAATCTCTCCTTATTTTCTGAATGAAAAAATAATGTATTTCAATTAAATGATTTTCCATTATTATGCAAAAAAAAATGGTTAATCTTACGTTTTTCTCTTTCGGTTTATGATTTCTGACGAAGCTTTTACATTCGCTCGAATTTCCTTTGTAAGAATCCTTCCGGTATTAAAAAATCCGCTGTTAGACGTAAAAATGATATTTACTCGACAATTTATCATGGAGACAACTTCCCATAATGGCAATTGATTAATCACCAATTGATTGAAAATATTCCGATATATTTTTAAATTGGAAATCGATATACGCGATTAACCCTTAGAAAAACCTAAAATTACTACACTCCACAACAAACTGTCTTTACAATGAATCGTATCCGTGATAAATTACCTCGACGATAAATTACCCGCGATAAACTACCCGCGAATGATAAATAACGAGCCATTCGATAGTCGGAAAGGTAGATGAGCGTTTAGAGCCGCGACCACGGTGCAAAAAAAATTATTCATAATTTTTGTGTCCCTCAAACAAACGCGTCTGCCGACACCTTGGTCAATTTGGGCCAATACGTGCCCAGTGTCCAGCGCCGAAAACCTGTTCCAGGACTGGAATGTAGAGCTGGAGAACGATGTAAAACTTTTTTTTATATTTTTATTTTTTTAAAAATTAAAATGGTGTTTTTTTCGTAAAAAATCATTTTCAGAAATTAAAAATAAAGAATTTTTTTCGGCAACTATGTTTTTAGTTGGAACCTGAACGTTCCAAATTTCTTTCTAACACGTGAGTAATCAAATATGACGAAAATCGGGACGAAAAAAATTGAATAATACCTACAACTACAGTGACGCGTACATATGTGTGAGTAAAAGTGTAAATTGGCCGAACAAAAAATGCTCCACCTGAAAATTGAAAGAAATGATACATTTCTATATGAGCCACAATTTCGGATTCGTTATGGAACGGATATTTTTTGGAATGGTTGTGAAAGTAGCGGTGATACATTTGAAAGTCACTTCTACTTTTGTGAAACACCCATCATCCGATAATGGTGTAGCTGAGAATAATCGAACACCGTGTGTTCCTCGCGGTGGCTGTAAAAGGAGTCAACTGGTTTCTGACATGGTACAATACCGGTATACAAAGATCAGAGAAAACCATTCTTGCACAATTTAACGAAGGTACATGATGCACCATTGCAATTACACTCACGCGAAAAAAAAACAATAGCAATTATCAAATTAATAAAAATTAATTAATTATGAAATTTTATTAATTCGAAGAATAGCGAATATTAATTTTAGAAAAATAATACTTATCTGAAATTTGATTTTTTGGGTCCAAATAAAAACGAAGATTTTTTTAGGGGCATTTCCAAGAAGTGCAACTGCAATTTTTTACTTTTTGGGACTGTATTTTTTAAAAAACGAATATTTATTTGGGGCATTTCCAAAAAGTGCAACTGCATTTTTTACTTTTTGGGACCATATTTTTAAAATAAAGAATATTTATTAGGAGCATTTCCAAAAAGTGCAACTGCAATTTTTTACTTTTTGGGACTGTAGTTTTTAAAAAACGAATATTTATTTGGGGCATTTCCAAAAAGTGCAACTGCATTTTTTACTTTTTGGGACTATATTTTTTAAAAAAAGAATATTTATTTGGGGCATTTCCAAGAAGTGCAACTGCATCTTTGACTTTTTGAGGCCGCACCTAAAAAAAAATTAAGGGCATTTTTAAAAAGTGCAACTGCATCTCAATTTGGTAAAGGTAATGCAATATTCCTGCAATTTTTGGGGGGAAAGTTAAACTATCGTCATTTTAGAAACTTTCTCACTTGGATGTACACGAAACACGCTTAATGAACAACATTCGGTCCGGAATTAAAATTAATTAGGGTATAACCGGAAATTTCAGTCCAAAGCGTGTGGCTCTAGAATAGAAAGAGATAAGTTCATTGTAGGCGAAAAAAATGCATAAGGTTCTTGAATGGGAAATTTTTTTTTTTTTTTACGAGTAATTTTTCAATATCCAAATATAGGTGCGACTAGTTTCAGAATTTGGTACTAACGCCTACTACAATATTCATTTGTGTTATTTGCAGTAATTATAATTTAGTTACAATTAAGGGGGGGAAATACATGTAGCAGGTTCAAAAAATCATTTTTTTGCAATCGCAAAAAAATGATTATGCATTTTTTTACTCTGATGCATTTTTGCGATTGCACTTTTTTTTTTACATTTGCCATTTTTAACATTTTTATAAATAACATCAAATCAATTACTGTTGATAATACGAATGAATATTAATACAGTCTAATACAACATTTGCTTTTGTTGAAAAAGGTACAACTACTATATCGGTTATACGCCGCGCATATCCCGAGTGAAAATAAACGTGGTGACTCCGGCTCTGTTTAATTAGCTGCATCGAGTTAGTTTAACTAAAGTGGAGATACGTGTACTGAAATCAGATTGATCTAACAAAATCTCTTTGAATCAACATCACTGACTGCGATTACGGACTGCAAACAGAATAATGTAGCCGGTCTCGTGATCGCCTGGCGAAATTAATTCGGACAAATTCCGTTAAAGTGACCGAATTTATTATCTCACGATCAGTATGCTCCGTTTCAATGAACAGAAATCATGTATCGAATTTTTTTTTTTCATATCTCCATTATCAGTAGCAAAAAAAGGTACCGGTGACATTTTTAGTTACGGTTCCAAATTCGTGGTATCTTGCAAAAGGTGTGTAACGAGGAGAATTTTTTATTCTACAGGTGGTCGTTTGCTTGCGAGTCCTTTCGAAATTTAAACCCTAGCAAAATTCTAGCAAAACCCTAGCATCACCCAAGCACCACCCGTTTGGACCATATTGGATAAAATGTACCAAAATTTGCTAAAATTTGCCAATACTTGCCAAATTTTGCTAATACTTGCCAATATTTGCCAGAAATTGCCAATATTTGCCAGAAATAGCCAAGATTCGCCAGAATTCGTCAAAAAAAAATACAGTCCAATTAAAGGCGCTAAAAATACACGCGAAGGGTAAAATAATGATATTTTCGCCTGGAAAAATTGTAACAGGGAAAGTGCACTTAAATTGGACCAGTCCTTGACCCAGGAAATAATCAACGTAAGAGCTTCATTTACGATGAATTCTCGAACCAGCGGTAATGACGCACTGGAAAGCAAAAGCTTGTAACAATTCAGTCATTACCTATTTTTTTTTTCTTTTTTATTTGCATTTCGCATTTTCCCGGGCGTGGTAAAATCTACTTTGTCTTTTATAATCGCATGATTTTTCACTTTTTTTTCTTCTTTACTTCGAGCCCGTAGACGGATAAAACTAATTATTTGGGAATCACCCGTGTACGAAAACCTCTGTTGTTGCACAAAATAAGGGAATTGCATGATACAGTAAATTCGATTCTAGTCGCTAATGGTAACGGTATTAAACTTCTACTAAAAAAAAAAAGTAGATATTGCACACAAATGCACCGAGTTGTATCATTATGCGGTATTAATATTTCCATTTATTATGCATTTTCAATTAAAAAGGACTTAACGTTTAACGTAGTTGCGTTGATAACTGGAAACTTCATTTATTTATCATCGACTGGTTATTTCCTGGTGGTTTCAATCTATTCAAAAGCTTCGTTTGATCGTGGAGCTTTTTTGTGAAAGGGTAAAATCACGTGGATGGTCCAAGTTATTACCGGTAATAATAAGTTAATAATTATTGACGAGGGCGATATGTTGGGGAGGAAAATATATTCGAATGACGTCATGGCCTAACTATCACAAAATAATTTGGTGCCAGTTTCTGAATAAAAAACATTTTTTACTAATTAATGCAAAAGAATGCAGAAATTAATAATACATGAAAAAAAAAGGAAGAAAAAGTTGAGTCGCACTCAAAAAAAATTATCGTAGGACTCAAAGTTGGAATGACGTCATGGCCTATCGCAAAATAATTTGGTGCCAGTATCTCAGTACACAAAATTTTTTACTAATTAATGTAAAGGAATGCAGAAATTAATAATATATAAAAAAAAAGAGAAATTGAGTCACATTAAAAAAAAATTATCGTAGGACTCAAAGTTGGAATGACGTCATGGCCTATCGCAAAATAATTTGGTGCCAGTATCTCAGTACAGAAAATTTTTTACTAATTAATGCAAAAGAAGGCAGAAATTAATAATACGTGAAAAAAAAAGAAAGAAAAAGTTGAGTCACACTCAAAAAAAATTATCGTAGGACTCAAAGTTGGAATGACGTCATGGCCTATCGCAAAATAATTGGTGCCAGGATCTCAGTACACAAATCTTTTTTTACTAATTAATGCAAAAGGATGCAGAAATTAATAATACATGAAAAAAAAAGAAAGAAAAAGTTGAGTCGCACTCAAAAAAAATTATCGTAGGACTCAAAGTTGGAATGATGTCATGGCCTATCGCAAAATAATTTGGTGCCAGGATCTCAGTACACAAAATTTTTTTTACTAATTAATGCAAAAGAATGCAGAAATTAATAATACATGAAAAAAACAAAGAAAAAGTTGAGTCGCACCCAAAAAAAATAATCGTAGGACTCAAAATTGGAAAAGGTCCAAAAGGGAAGGTGTCCAAAAGCAAAACAATTTGGTGTTAATATTCCAATACCCGAAATTTCTACTAATTATATAATTATCAATGGAGTCCAGGAATAATAATTATCATGCTAATAAATTTAGAAATTAGTCATATAAAAAAAAATAATTTTCTTTCCCGGTAATATTGCGAGGGAGAAAAAAAGACGGAAGTAGACGCCACTCTTTTGCCGAACTTGCGCGTATTCCGGTCCCCCTTCGGTATAAAGGCGCAAAAAATGTTTCAGCTTTTACCAAAAGGGAAACGCCAAAATCTCGCGCTATTATGCGAGACCCTTCGTGAAAATTATTACGGTGTCCCCGGAAGTCCGGTTGTGTAAGAGTCGAGCTTTCGAGCGTAATAACGGTGAGTAGAGCTTTGTCTCCGTGACTATCGCCCCCGTCTGTTTCAAACAGGAAGGTAAAGGTGGATTGCACTTGCCCGTAGGGATTTCGCCGTTTGTGGTTCTTACAGTAAAGGGGAGAATGCGACGTCTTGCGTTGGCCACCCTTTTATGGCTAAGCTCTCTATGGTGAAAGAATGGAGTTACGGAAAAACGCGATTATTAAACCGATTTTTCTTCTTTTTTTTTTGGTGGTATAATTGTTTTCAGACTTTCTCTTCGTTTTTTTTTCTTGGAACGGAGACTTTTTTGTGCGATTTCTCCGTCGTTGTCAGGAAAAATTGAAGTTCATCCACAATATTCCAGCCAATTAATGTATTTTTGTTATTTTAGAAACAGGAAATTGATATTATTTGAATTTGCTAGGGAATTTGAATAGGAACCCATAAAAATTGCACTTGTGGCTTTTAATTTGATTTTTGGCACGAATCAAGCCGAGCAGAAAATATCAACTTTTTACCGGTATGACGACAAATTATATTTCCGCACAGCTCCTGTTACGTAACGCACCCATACGGCAACTAATTACCTCATTGCACTCTTGACTCTTCATTTGTCTCGAATGCCTATCCACGTCGATAACACTTAGAGTGCAAATAGAGATAAAACAGTGGAATGCTCAATCACGTTCTAAACCGTACGTGCAATGGACTTGCACCAGTGGAAGAGATAGAATCGCTCGTAAGAGGATATGGCCGGGTTATGAAGCATAACATCGTTTGCAGGAAGGCTCGAACGTCCCCTTTAAGTAGGGCTCTGTCCCGTCCTTGCTGGGTTATGAGGTTTTTTTTGGAAAAGTGAAGGCAACAATCATAATTGTCCATTTTTTTTTGGAAATTTCAAATTTTTTAATTTCAAAATTTGAAAATGCTAATTTTTTATTCGGTCTCCTTCGCCTTTCGATTATGAAGTAACTTGGAAAAATAAATGCAACAATCGTAAATGTCAATTTTTTTGAAAATTTCAACTTTTTAATTTCAAAATTAGAAAATGCCAATTTTTTGTTTAGTCTCCTTCGCTTTTCGGTTATGAAGTAACTTGGAAAAGTAGATGCAACAATCATAAATGTCAATTTTATAAATTTCAAATTTTTAAAATTCAAAATTAGCAATTTTTATGAAGTAACTTGGAAAAATAAATGCAACAATCGTAAATGTCAATTTTTTGAAAATTTCAAAATTAGGAAATGCTAATTTTTTATTCAGTCTTCTTCGCTTTTCGGTTATGAAGTAACTTGGAAAAATAAATGCAACAATCATAAATGTCAATTTTTTTAAAAATTTCAATTTTTTAATTTCAAAATTAGGAAATGCCAACTTTTTTTCCTCTAGTGCCCTTCGTTTTTCATGCGTTTTATTGTAGCACGATTAAGAAATATTCTAAATTGCAAAGACAAGCTACCGCTAGCTCTTCTATCACCTGCGAACCATTATTATGCAAACATTCCTTCGTAATTACGTGACCCAACTGGATCGGGTCTAAAAACTTAGCGAAATAGCCGGGAGACGAGGTTGGAAATCTTTATCTCGACTCGCTCTCCACCATTATTATCAGTGCCGTGGTATTGCTTCCAAATTGAAGTCACGACCTCCGAATGTAGTATCGCAGTGAATGGAGGTAAGGAACCCGTTCTTCGTTATTGAAGTGGTCCTTGATAATAGCGCTAATAAGCGGTACGAATTTTGCCCCTTGAAAGAGGTATTGTTAATGTAAGGACTTTGCCCTCCGACCATTATTGGGTCAGATCGGGTCGTATTATCAAAGCTTCGCCGGTAGGACATGCATTCATGACTCGTTTCGCTAAAACTGTAAGACTTCTTGACGTGGGTATTGAAATTTACAGTCCCCAGGGGTTTGCCAGGGTTTTGCCAGAGTTTTGCCAGAGCTTTGCTAGGGTTGTGCCAGTTTTTCCAGGGGGTCGCTAGTGCTTTGTCTGGATTTTGCTGGGGTTTTGCCAGAGTTTTGCCAGAGCTTTGCTAGGGTTGTGCCAGTTTTTCCAGGGGCTCGCTAGTGCTTAGTCAGGATTTGGCTAGGGTTTTTCTAGGGTTTTTAGGGGATAAATAAAAAATGGCAAAACCCTAGTTGTGAACATGAAAATAACAGGTCCCAAGATAAATGAAGGTGAAATTTGCATACAAAATTAAAAAGGCGGGAAATTCGTATCGTTAATTTATTATTATAATAATATAAATATTTTGTAATTGAAAATTTTAATGAGAAATTATTTGTAGTCGTCAAACTGTGGCAGTGCCCGTGATGGGATCGAAATTTAATATGCCGATAGCAATTTTACTAGAGAACCCTTATTCTTAAAAGAATCATAATTTCGCGATCTCGAATGATACACTTGAAGCACTTGTTACGGAATACCTAATTAACCCTTCTTCGCCATTTTCATCGTACACCTAATTCTCTTTTTACACGAATTTTTTTTACACGAATTTGATTTAACACGAGTTAAAAATAAAAAAAGTTTCTCTTTTTACACGAATTGTTTTGTTTTAGCACGATTTTTAATATTCTATGAATTTTTCTTGAATCTCATAGAGCAAATATTTCTTATGTTTATATTATATTAACTTTTTTTATATTCATCAATTTCAGATATTATTTTCTTTTTCTCAAAGTATAATTTACTTTTTATAATATATTTAATGACTTAAAAGGTGTAAGTACGAAATAAATAACTTGAATTCTAACAATAATTTTTTGATATTGTTTACACCTAATTCTCTTTTTACACGAATTTTTTGGGAACGTATCTATCGTGTAAAAAGAGAATTAGGTGTATTCTCCTTTCTTCCTGGCACGGTATGGTAAGTACATGGATGTAAATTAGAATATGAATAGGAGTGAGGCACTGTAACAAGCCGAAGATAACTTAAATGCTACTTTACATCGATCGGATCTCGGAATCTCTAGATCAAGACAGCAGGAGAAAAAAAATCTCTTAATTATTACGCTACGGTCTTACAACTCATTAACTTCCACCTAAGTTGCTCACTTCCCTGTTTGTCTTCAATAGGAAGATTCCAGGGGAAGATATACACGCGTTCGTTCATTCGAGTCAACGATGGCCATCTAAAAAAAAAAATTTGTTTCCGTTTTTGTATTTTTTTTTTCTTTTTCAAGTATAAATTATGCCCCAGTGGATAAAGTGGATGGAGAAAAAATGTTGCAGGCATCCTCTGAAACGAAAGGCTAAAAACTCTTCCAATATCAACGGAAATGAGATGCTGATGGATTCTGGATAGGTATTAAATCATCTAGAATGAATTTTCTCACGCTCTTATACTTTCGCTTTCCGCATTTGATCTTACGCTTGTTCTTGGAAATAGGTAAAAATGAAGGCGAATGATATTTCGACTTGATCTCCGCTCTTTATGTGGAAATAAATCCATTTTCTTGACGGAAAATTTTTCTTTGGAATTCCATGTTATTATTTTTTTAAATACGTAATCGATAATAAATAAAATAAAAAATTTATGAGGATGGAGAAAAAAAATAGTAATTTTTTTTCGCATACAAAAAGTTTCGTGTCCTATTTATTGTGAAATAGGCCATTATTGTTCCAAAATTATTGAAGAATTGTTGCACAAATTTAGAATAATTATATATACCACGATTTTTTCTTGATTCTGAAATAATGAAAAATAATATTAAAATAATTATATTTGAAAAATGTTATTTAGTCAAAATACCTGTATTTTTTTTTCTTCAATGCAGACGTTAACGACGATTGTGACTGTACCGGAAACGAAATAATCGTAAAATTGAAAATAACCTAGAAAATTGAAGTCTCAAATTAGTATTCCACGAGTTTCCAAGTTATTGCACTTTCAAACATTTCTTTTTTTTTCTAAGCTAAACTGAAACACATATTCATAAAATTCCAATTCAGGGAATATTTTGAAACGTTGATACAAAAACTGAATTAAAAACTGGTTTCGATTTCCTTCGAAAACAATGTGTAGCAGGTCTGTCGAGTTTTTACTGTTCCAAAAGAAAGTAAACTCGTGAATGCAAGGGGTCACGTTTATTATTCACTTGCTCGTGAGCTGAATAATCAAGATCCTTGTAATCGTTTGATGTATAACCGTGATAACAGTAATAAGTATCGTTGAAGGCATTTGTAATACATGGTACCACGAAAGGTGGTTCTTTCTTGAGCCTAAAAACACTAGAAATAACCGAAACCCTTCGCGGTTAGGATATTTTCACGTTTTCACGTTATAGTTAAGCAGGAGAGAGACGAAAATCCATTTGCTAGGGTTTTCGCATGTGAGGCGAAACGATAACGGTGTTATAAAAATTCATATAGGGGAACGTGAAATTATTTTTAATAGTCTATACTATAAACAATTTCGTGTAGCTATATCCGGATATTGCGTGCTTCTCGCGATATTCCCACGGTCTCTAACATTTTCACGTAATATTCATGTTTTCGCCTTCTCAGAACTCGTTGCATGCTTCCGGTGAATTTTTTCTATCCAAAAATTTGCAAATTTGTTGTTATGAACACCCGAGCCTTAATTCTTTCAAATTAGTTATTCGGGAATTTCCGATTAATAATTTTTTTAAGGTTTTTGTCTGAAAATTCTTAAATTTCTGAAATTCTTTAATAATTTTTTAAAAATAATTATTCGCAAATTCGGACTTAATAATTCTTTGAAGCTTTTCCTAAAAATTCTTAAAAGTTTTTTTAAAAAAATTTCTTTGAAAAAGAAATTTCGTCCATAGGAAATTCCACCGTAAAAAAAAAAAAAAGTTTCGATGGAATATTTATAAAAAATGCATTTCGATATTCCACGATGCAGTGTCCAATCTGCGCACTCTACTTTGCGTCCTATCGAACGTCACGGAAACAAAACCTTGAAGGATTCAATAGCAACCGGAAGATAAAAGAAATCCTCTCCATTGAATTGCATACTTCTTTATCTTTCGATTACTCGATAATCATTATCCCGAAGAAACAATGGACCGCTGAAATAAATAAATAATTATTGTTCATTTTCGTTGTCGAGATCCATCCTCCCATTATGCAGGCACCGACAATAAGAGAATCTTTGGATAAACGTACATCGAGAGGCAGACGGAAGCAATTATTCATCGACTGTTTTTTTTTTTTCTTCCGTTTTAGCTCCAACCTTACTTTCTCGTCTGGGTGTGGAAGCATCCGAGATGATTGTGTGTAAGTAGACGGGGCGCACGCTATCATACTTTATCTTTTGAAATGCACTTGCAGTGTCTCAGCAGCAATTAACAGCGCTACGTAAACTATAAGTATCGAATGAACTTTCACGGTGTAAACCGAGAAGCTGCCGAGAAAATAAACGTCGATAAAACGCGAAAGGGAAATTAAGAAACGCGGTAATCGAATTCCATATCGGGATCGTTCGATCTTTTGGAAAATCAACCCGGGGAAAATGATTCATGTACACGTGGAATCGGAGAAACTGGAAAGTTGCAGTTGTTAATATGTCGCGGGAATTCACATTGACCGAGAAAAATAAAATGAGCCGTTTATTTTTGAAAATTGTTGAATTATTTATTTTTGAAAATTGATGAATTATTTATTTTTGAAAATTAATGAATTATTTATTTTTGAAAATTGATGAATTATTAATTAAATAATAAGCAGTAATTAAATTAAAGAATTGTTCAAGAATTTTCCAGAATTTCAAAGAATTTAAGAATTTTTAGAAAAAAACTTTAAAGAATAATTAATAAAATTTAAATAATAATTTTTGAAAATTGATGAATTATTAATTAAATAATAAACAGTAATTAAATTAAAGAATTGTTCAAGAATTTTCCAGAATTTCAAAGGATTTAAGAATTTTTAGAAAAAAACTTTAAAGAATAATTAATAAAATTTAAATAATAATAATTTTTTTTTCTCTATCGTAATAAATTCGTTCGCTCGAATTCGAAGACTTCATTTTTATGGGAAATTTCACGACGGAGCAAAGCGCGTAAGGTGTCCTTTTCGGGACCAGAAGTTCGACAGTAAGTCACGCGAGAGGTGACACAATACGAATCCGAGGAGAAAAAGCAATTCGAATGATGCGATATCCTTACCTATGGTAAATCGAATATGAAAAAAAAATCCGATGGAGAAAAAAAATCTGTTATTTCATTGGAAAGTTTGCCATAAAAATTCGCCATGAAAGTTACCACGAAAGTTTACCAGGAAATTCCAAAGGTCGATATTTACATATGAACGCAACGTTATAAATCAACTGACAATTGGGTATAGTTTGGGAATTGACTAGTCATCGGAGTTTCGGCGTATTGATTATTGACTTCGCAATACGAAAATCTGAAAGATTTTCAGAAAAATTGTTACGGGGTCTGGGGAGAATTTTTCTCACGTGGCAGGCAATGTGTCGATGATTCGACGCCCTTGCACCCCGAAATTTCAGGTTTCTTGTCCCATAAGAAAAAATGGCTTGCAATATTATGATAAAAATTTGTCATTACGCAGGGGCAATAAGAAACATCAAAATCCCTATACATTTTCCCTAGAAATTCTTTTGTTTTTTAACAAATGGTCCTTATTGTCACCTTTGCCGCCTCTGTACGTATTCAAATTCATATCTCGTGTCGGGCTGTTTCTAAATATCCCGTCTATTATCTTTACGCCGTACCCACACATACACATATCCTAGATACATATTTTAGGTCCATGAATATCTAGGAATTTCACGTCTCCAAAGCTCATACTCGTAATCCGTGTATTTTACGTATATGGTGAGATGTACATATAAGATGTGATTATATGTAATGTATTATTTATGGAACCCATAGAACGGGTACTATTGGGAAGAGAGGTCTCTATACGACCGGGTGGGTTACACGTCGTCTTTAGGTACACACATATAAATATAAATCACTCCCTTTACACCGTGCGTATATAAATTTGATAAAACCATTATTTTTTTTCTCCCGTGCGTTGCCATTTTTCCAAAGTGACGCGTATAAAAAACGGAGAGTTACGACGTCTTTGCCCGACCCCTTAATTGAAATAACTTTTTTTTTTAATTATTAAATTTTACTCCTATGAAAATCACCCTGCGAATAAATCCTTTTGTTTTATGAATAATCGAGTCCTGTTAAAAAATGTTTAAATCAAGAGAGAAAAATTATGTAATTTTTTCGAGATTTTTTATATTCGCACTAAAAAAAATTCTCTAGATTTTAAGTATATTAATCTAATTAAAAAAATGGAAGTGGTTCGATAGGGAGAAATTAATCACCTTTTTCGATATTTTTTTATATTATTTTTTAAAAAAATATTGTATTATTAGTAACAAAAATATTATAATAATTAATAATAAAATAAATTAATAATAATAATAATAATAATAATAATAAAAAATATTATATTATAAAAATTTATATTATTTTAAAAAAAATGATCTGGATTTTAATTACCTGCATTAATCTAATTAAAAAGAAAAAGGAAATTGATTTAATAGCAACGATGACGCGTCGAATATTCGACGGATTTGGTAAAGCATTTTTTTGTTGCTTCGGTAACAACAAAAAATAGAATAACGTATTTTTGTGGCGGCTCACGATAATTTTGTTCTTAAATCAACAATATTTCTTTTTTTTCTGTTTATGACTGGATAAGATTTTTTTTTATGGATTTATAGTTAAAAGATTTAATATCGGGCATTACAAGAAAGAAGAGTGAATGGGAGAAAGTGAGCTGTAAAAGAAAGGCCCGCGTCCAAAGAATTTTTTGATTATCATACCACTTAATCCAAATGAATGTTATTAAAAGAACAAAATGTAGATTTGTATGTAGAAATGCGCAGTGATCTCATTTTGACCTGCATGCGGCTGAAAAGAAAGTGAAGCGTAGATCCAGGATTCTTGACAAATATTTCTCGAAAGTTCATTTTTCTTTTTTGTACAATGATCTCATGCATAAAAGTCATCGCGTCCTTCCGAGATACGTCAAAGACGAGAATTCTTTCGGAATTATTTTTCAGTAACACGCTAGCAAAACCCTAGCAAAATCCTGGCAAAATCCTGGTTCGTTAATTTTCAATTTTATTTTGGATTTTTTCAATTTTATTTTTAACAAAAATTCATATAAATTAAGAATATTTTGCTTTTATGAATCCGCCTAGCAAAACACCAGCAATACCCTAGCAAAACCCTGGTTCGTTAATTTTCAATTTTATTTTGAATTTTTTCAATTTTACTTTTAACAAAATTACAATTAATTTACAATTTTATTTTTAACCAAAATTCATATAAATTAAAAATATTATTCGTTTTTTGTTTCAAAAAGGTTTTCGAATTTAACACCCCCTTAGTAACCCCTATTTTTCTACTAAAAAAAATCAAGTTCTTCGAAATTTTTGAGTCTTCCAGTAGCAGCCCCTGCAAAATGTTTTCCCACACCCATAGGAACTTTAGATACAGGGGAAACAAATAAATCGGTAACACTATTTTAACCTGAAGAATTGGGCTCGTGCATGTCTTTAACTTAGCAGTAATTAATTGCCCTCGATAATTACCCTCCACAAAGTCGTAATTGAAAATTTATCTGTAATTAGCACTAATAGCAGTTATTTTAAACGAAAGCCCCCCCATTTCACGGACCATCTCGTACGAATACGTAATTATACGTATCGGAACACGAACGGCACCTGTGGTGATAGATTGAACTTTCATGAATCCAGATTTTGCAGACTTATTTCGTGATCCTAATCCCAGGATACCGTTTCCTGACCTATCACGTCCCCGTGCACGATTCCAATTTTTGCGTGACCTGACGATGATTGATTGACACTTTTTTGCTAATACCTACCAATTTCGAATTTACATAATAATTGATCCGCTGTATTTTATCATATATCGAGATATTCGCGAAATGAAAGTGACGAAATTATCTTAAGTTAATCTTAAAGTAAAGAATCTTGCCGACTTTTCGAAAAAAGAACAAAGTTAGGGTGTACCATAACATTTTTTCGATTTTTTAATTAAAATTATGAATTTCGACCTTAAAAATTTAACCATTAAACCGTATAACCATTAAAATTTCGAGTTGGCATATTTTATATTGAAGTTATGGTTTCGCAAGCTCAAACACCATAAGGACTAATTTTCACAAAAATTCAAGTTTTTTTCTTGAATTTTTCTCCTCTTTTGTGAATCCGCTTTTTTAAATATTCAAAATTTCTCATCAAGTTTGAATTCTAGTGAAGAAATTTTATTTCTGAAATTTTTAGGTGATTTGAAAACGAAGATTGTCTAAAAATTGTTGGCACGAAAATCTACAGAGAAAAAAAATATTATGACTTCAAAAACAAAATTATCCCGAGCTGCCCCAAAAACCATAATTTTTTACTAATATATAATTTTCTTTTATTATTTTTGAGACTCGATTTTATTAACATATGATTCATTTTCTAATTTTCTAATTTTATTATTGAACCAATGAAAAAATTCCTAAATCAAGTCTATCGAATATTTGACGCGTCGATATCAAATCAATTATTAAATAAATTTCGTATTTTTCAATTAGGCTGATGTAGCTGAAATCTAGAGCATTTTTTTTTTCAGTGCATTTTTCGTCCGATTGCGAAGGGGTTGAAACAAAGTGGTTGAGGCATTTCAAGTTTCAATTTCACATCCACTGCGTCTCTTACATTTTTTGCCAGATTGAAAAAAGGGAAGGGGAATTAAAACAGAAAATTTAATGCGTAGAGAGTAGTACGAAAATTAATAATTTATAAATGCTCTCTGTGAAAGTGTTCCTCAACGTATCATAACAATTGCAAATTCTGCAAGTATGCTGGTACTTTCTTAAATCGAATAGGTACACCTTGCGAAAATGAATTATTGTTATCAAAATTTAATGCAAATATATTCCAATAGTGCAAATTATTATTTATCCCATAAACAAAATTCTATTAAAAAAAATATTCTCTAAAATATTTATTAACATTATTATTTTATCAAATTAATATAATTATTATTATTATTTTATAAAATATACACATTCTTGAAGTAATAATAAAAACAATATTATAATAATATTATATTTATAAAAATAAAACGCCAACAGAAATGTTACAGTTTCTTTATAAAAAAGGAAAAGCTGAGATACCTCTGGAACGGAATTTTTCACCAGCTCTTTGTCCGAGAGGCAATAAATTTTGAATGAAACCCTTCGTAGATTTACGTCTTACAACTTCTTTAAGGGGGCGAATGAAAAATTGCCTTGAAAAAAAAAAATATTTTTTCCTTTTTCGATCTTTGTTTTTTTTTTGGTTGTTAAAATTCTGGCCATTTGGTGTTGTTTCTTGTTTATACGTAATTGTAAAACATTGCCAAAATATTTTCCAAAGTTTGCGTTATTCGAGCGAATTTTTTAAATTTATCGAAATCTCGATTTATCGAAATCAATTTTTAAAATTAATCATTAACCATTAAGAATGCTTTTATTATTATTTTTTTCTTTAATTTTTACTCATTTGATTAATAAAGTAATTATTAACACGAAGATAAGCTTTCGAAAATTAATGAAATTTGTAAATTTCAATTTTATAAGGAATGCGATAAATTCTAATATTCAAAAATCGAAAAAGAAAAAAAATTCTTCCAAAGGAATTTGAAATTTCTCCAGATGAAAATTACAAACGTATATTTAATGCACACTTATTTGTTTCTAGCTGTGTTGCTTTTATTTCGATTTATTATAAAGCCCGAGAACAGGAAGAGAAAGGACGTGTTATACATTTTACTACTGGACAGAGTGAATGCTTCCAAGTTCAAGGAACAATTTATTATTAATGACTACAAATAATATCCACACATTTCATTCTCCATTTCAGGTTTCTACGCTTCTCGTACAAGAAGTACAAATATTTATAAACGAGGAAATGTTATCTTTGTAATGAATCTAAAGTACCAATTTGCGTCTGCATTCCTGGAATTTCATTTGTGTTTCGTCGATTCGCAAAAAAGTGCTCGCTCTTCTTCCACGTTATGCAAATTTTCATTTAACGCCGATATTTTTGTTTCTTTTTGTTGAATAAATGACGTTCCGTTCGAAAAAATACGAAGAGACGCTACTTTGCCGTGAAATGCGGAGAGGTAACGAGCATATAATGTTTTAATAACCAAAACTGGAAGTACATAAAACAAATAAAACTTAAAACTAAGCAACAAGGAATATCGCGAAACGGTAACAGGTATTTATTATCGCTATGAGCCATTTTTCATTTTGTCCTTATGAGATTGCTCACTGGCCCGAATTTCGATGGTAACCGTAATTATCGTGGCGGAAGTACGTTCAGGATCAAATTTCTTGCAGTTACAGCACCAAAAATCTCAAATTTTGTACCTACGCGCCACCAATAAAAATTCTTAGCTGCCAAATAAAAAAAAAATTTACCGAATAATTCCAAATATCACTAAAATTTTCGAATTTGCAAAAACTAAAGAAACTTTCGTACACGGAAAAAAAAATATTATTGATTCAAGAACGAAATTGTCACGGGCTGCCATAAACATTTAATAGACAAAATTTCTTGAACAAAATTATCGAATTTTCGACGCATTGTCATTCAACCAATTTTATTTTTTCCAATTCCGCCGATTTAGTTGAAATTTCGATTTTTTTTTTCAGTGCAGGGCACACGTCCTTTGTATAATTATTTTAGAAAAATTTTGAAGAAAAAAAAAACATCTTTCTCTTTTTCTCCCTCAACATTTTTCACAACTTATACTTTTCTATTTTGTTTGGCACCGAAATTCACATCCTCGAGATTCGTCTTGATCTGCTGAGTCTGAGGAGTCGACGCTTGCCCGGGATGATAATTCGCGTACCGGTAAGTTTGAGAGGGAGGAGTTTGCAGCGTCACGAAATTTTGCTTCCCATAGGACACCCTTTGTCCCTCGGTGTTGGTTTCGTATTTCGGATAATTTTCCGATTGGTTCGAATTTTCGTACTCCTGGTTCGCGTTATCGTATCCGTTGTTATAATCGGAAACCGCATTTTTGTCGATTTTAGGTGGCACGTAAACCCCCGGTGACTCCTGCACAGTCACCGAAGCCGGTTGCTTGCGAATCAGTTGCGCGAGTTTCGCCAAAGATATCGGATTTTGCAGGATGTGTCCCGGACCGGCTTGCCCCGCGTTGATTTTCGCCAAAATCGCTGGGTTCAGGACATAAGTGTGTCCCGATTTCGATATGACCGTCGGCAAAGTGACGTAAGGCGGAGCCGCACCGTCCTTGGCCACGTTTTGACTTTGATTGGGCTCGTACACCGAGTACTGCTGAATCGCAGCCTGCTGAGCCGCATTCTGGGCCAGCAGCTTGGCCAAGGTCTGGCTCATCAATTGCTCCAGCTGCTGCGCTTTCACGAAGGAAGCCTGCAACGGGAAGTCCCCGTTCGTCGGTTGCCCCGCGACACTGACGAGCCGGTAAATCGTTTTCGGGGTGATTTGGACATTTTTCACGTCGGACGAGTCCAATTGGTTGTAAAGACTCGGGGTTTTGTAGGAACTCGATTGTCCCTCCAAGTCCTTCGAATTCGCGGCGATGTAATTGCCGCCATCCACGAACTCGGAATCGGCGTCTTTGGGTTTCGATTTCTTGGATTTTTTCTCATCCGATTTTCCGTCCTCCGCGTCGGAGTCCGAGGAATCGTCTTTGGAGTAGTCGCTCGGTGGCGGAGGTGGATGCTGAGGCGCCGGTGGATAGTACCCGGGGTAGTAGTAAGGCGACGGGTAATAGTAACTCGGGTAACTCGGGTTACCTGGTGGATACGGTGACGCGGGATACGGTGACGGAGTCGCGGGGTAGGGGGTGGAATATGAATTGTATAGATTGTAGGGGTTGGACGCGTAAGGGTACGGGGAGTTGGGACCGAAGTACGAGGAGTAGGACGCCAACGTACTCTTTGGGTAGGGGTTGTAGGACGGGTAATAAGGGTCGCGCTGGTAATTAGCCCCGTAACTCGCCGTGTAAGAGTCCCTGGCGTCGAGTTTCGGGGCATAGAGTTCCGCGGTCAGGTGTGTAACGGATTCCCCATCGGTTCCGCGTTTTATCAGCTTTGGATTGTAAGGGTAGACCGGGTAAATCGGCATAAAGGGCTCGTCGTTGGGGTTGGATCCGGGTTTCACGTACGATTCCGCGAATATCGATGGTACCAGCAATAGGAGCACCTGAAAGCACACAAAAGGGAGAATTGGCGTTTAGTGGAATGCGCTTCGGATTGAAATTTCGAGCGAAATCGTCTACTGAACTTGCATTTGTGGGTGGTATATGCTCGTTTGTCCAGAAATTTCAGTATCATCACTACTGTACCGAACTTAAGGGGTAACACCACTTTGGAGGTCCGAAAAAAGGCCAAACTTTGAGAATTAATTGAAAATGTACGGAGAAAGGAATCGAAATTGTTATCAGACAATTAATCAAACGTGTATTCGAGTGTAAAAAAAAGATTTTGTATTGACATTTTGTTGCAAAATGGTGGCGCCACGGTCGTTTTTCGAAATCGCCATTTTTTTAAGGGCCTCCACGGGAGGACGGATTTCTCCGAAAGTTGAAGACCAGGAACAAAAAACCACGAAATTTCTTAATCTATATGACATTGCCCATGAAAGAACGTAGGGATTTTTTTTCAAATTGATTTTTGTAAAAATAGCACACTTATGAAAAAAAAATTCGATTTTCGGCAAAAAAATGAGCGGTAAATTGTTTATAAAAAAAATTTACAACGAATCAAAAAACGGCTACGTACTTTTGTAACGAATGTAATTGTCCAGCTACTGTCAAAATTTCAAACCGATCCGTGCAATAGTTTCCGATTAATCCGTCCTCCCAGTTCGAAAAACATGGTTTCCAGATAATCGCGTTTCAAGTTTCGAAAGTACTTTAGTCTTTGAAAATTTGATTTTACCTTCAATCTGCGATTCCTGCACCATATATAGGACCAATTGTACATTGTTTTTGTGACACTAAAGTATATTTTAAGCAAAAACAAAAAAATTCGATTTTTTCAAAATCCTAGAGTGGTATTACCCCTTAATATGGGCACTGCAGTGTAGAAATTACTATATCGAATAGGCTACCGCTGGTATAGTAGATTTTTTTACAGTTGCTTGACCCGAATAAAATGGTACTATATTTTGAGAGCCTCTTGGAGCCTTTTTGGATTATGATTTTTTTGTGTCAAGATGCACAATTGTGCAACTATATTTTATTTCATTGTTCATCTAATTCTGAGTAAATTTAGGGTGGGTAGTCTATTATTTTTGAATTCTAAAATTTTTGTATGTGTTCCACTTTTGCACTTGTCCCAAAGTGTTAAATGCATGACTCTAACCCTGTATGTACAATATGTTAGGGTGTCCCATAAGTTTTTTCCGCGCCACGCTATGTATGACCTCGAGCCGGGGAGGAAGAAACTTATGGGACACCCTAATACTTATACTATATTATAAATTGTATATATTCAATTTTTTTTCTACATATAGTAAATTTTTTAAATTCTCTATTTTTCAATCGCATAAATTTGCATTTGTAATTCCAACGCGTATTTTATAATCAGGGACAATATTTTTACAGTATAGCGATTAAAGATAATACGATCGAGGTGTTTTTAGCAATTTGTAAATAAAATGAATTCATACCCTTCGTCGTTATTTTTTTTTTTTATTATTATTAGATACGATCTGAACTTTCACTGGCGTTAATGTCAAGTGGAAGCTTCATTTATTTCCAGTCTGTGTAATTTTGTTCCGCGAACTAGAATTAACACCGGCCTTTTTTTTTACAGTTAATCATCACATGTTTATGATTAGCTTTCTATCTTTGCGGCAAACCGTCAATTATTGTTAAAAGCTTTTGATCTACAACGTTACGGAATTATTCATTAATGAGAGTGTTAAACAAACTTGTTCTTCTCATAAATGTATACTTTCGCAGTAAATTTCCTCGCATGTGTAAATTTGATTCGATAAAAGTCGTAATAACGGTTTCGAGTGTTGTTGATTTTATTATCGAAAGTTGTGTTGCTACATCAAGTTCAAATTTGTAGTTACATGGACTGATTTGTATAAAATATTTAATATTAATATTATTATTATTATTATTATTATTACTACTACTACTAGTACTACTATTATTATTGTTATCATTAACGTTTAAATATATATGATGTTGGTTAAGATAAAAATAAAGCAATTTAATCGGAGTGCTTAGCCCCTTGTCTAAGGCAACCTGTCAAACACATGTTGAACAGATTAGAAGTTTAAAACCAAAACAATGAGGGTGACTCATGATTTTTATTACTATATATATTATAAATATGCATAGTAATCAAAATTACGTAAATTACTTGTAAAATGTTGAAAAAAAAAAGAAAATCTTTTTAAAAATAATATCAACTTTGGGAAATGTGAAAATATTGAGCGGTTATGATTGGCAGGATCTCTCTCTTAAAAAAAAAACAAACAAGAAACGGGTGCGATGTATAATTCAAAGTTAAAAAAGCGTATCTTTCGAGCGAGCGAAATCTCAATTCCCCGTGGAACGAGAAAGAGTGGGTCAATACATGATAAACGGTGTCTTAATTAACCGATGGTTTCATTCCGTAAGAATCCGGAAGCAAATTTCCATTTCACTCGTGGAAAAATACTTGAGAATTATCGAGGCACAATCTTCTGGCGCATTGATACCAAAAAATTATTTTTATACAAAAAATTGCATATATTTCTTATATTTTTTCTATTTAGACAATTTTTTATTACCGATTTATCTCTAGAATCGTCTTTAAATTCACAATGTACCGTAAAAATTCTCCAAAAAATCTATAAAATTCTAACTACGCGTAACGATAATTGCGGTAGCCTCCGAATTAACCAACCAACTCGTGGGTTAGCAAAGGGTTAGATGTGGTAAAACGGTACCAACCAGGTATTCCATGTTGCCGATGTCGATGGCGGACCGGGGTAACACTTGTCACTTATCAAATATGCCGCCCTATTGTCGGATATTACCGGGCAATATGATCACATCTATTGTCGCCTGATTGTCGATCAAGGTCCGTCGTCTCCAATATCGTGATACAAATGTTCTAGAGGCGTCCAACGCGAGCATTGGACGGTCAATGATAGATCGGTCGACATTGAATTTCTCCTTTATACCCGGCGAGATGAAAAAGTTGCGGAAACTAGTTAAACTTTTCTTTGGTCTTATATGTAATCCTATAGAAGGTGCGTTTCGCCAACGCCCGTTGGACAGTGAAAACAGAATGCATTTAATGCACTCGTACGAATCGATCTGGTCTTTCTGGATCTCATGGACTCGCGACACACATCCAAGAAAGTGTACGTACACCTTTCCGGTGGAGTTTCGTGTGAAATCATACATTGTTCGGGTACCATTTTTTTTTCCTTCTTGGTACATGGATCCTTTAGAAAATCTTCGTGTCACGCGAGACTGGAGGAAATTGATCCTACGTTTGAGGCACTTTTTCCTGGAGAAAGAGAATTGTCTTTGTGTGGCACCAAGGAAGAGTACCTTTACCCCGAGGCCGGAAAGGTACCACCTTTTTCTCCTTTCTTATTTCGGAGCGACGGTGCAACAAGAGTGAAATGTGTCTCGTTCCTCTTTCTCCCGTTCTTCGCCGTACGATCGCCGATAGATCGTTTTACTTTCACCTGTTCCTCATCCGGTCGGCGAATCCTGGGGGGGCCACACCTTTAATAACAACGCCATACATTGAAAATCCCTTTCCTTCCTCAGGAACGTACTCTAACGAAGCAATTTTAAGTGAGTTGTTGCGGTCATTCACGTACAAAGTAAACCTTCGTTATATTTTTACTACCGCATTGCTTTGTGCCCCTAGTCAAGGATCGCACGAGTTTCCCCTGGGAAAGTATTTCTCAAACGTTTCCGTGCACGAGGAAAGATCGATGTATCTCTCGTTAGAAGAAAATTCTGCGCTCGATCTTAACATACAAAGTATCTTCTTTTTTTTTTTTTTTCGAGATGGAAAGAGAAGGTACTGTTCTCGGCGCAAAAAATCTAGAAGTACTTCCTCTTGCAACGGATTATTCAGGAAACTACTTTGAATGTATAACGAGAACTTGAAATCTCTTAACACCATCGAATGCAAATATATATCTCCCGTTTCCTTGGTACTGAAAATATTGGGATCTGTTCTTCGGTGGTAATAGAAGCAAATAGAAACTTGAATGGCTCATTGTTCTCTTGAAAATTGTGCGTTTCGGATAACGGAGCATTTATAAATAATTGCTTTGGTAAATTTCAATCGTAATTGAAATTGTAATCTGAAAAAAAAATGTTTGAGTCACTTGGATATTTATAAAAATTATTATTCATTATTATTGAAATTCAATTTTTTAGAAAAACTACGTTGTTTTTTAATTGAAAGTAAATTCCAATTAATTCTGAATTTAATAATATTCTATTTTTATTATAAATAATTGCTTTGGTAAATTTCAATCGTAATTGAAATTGTAATCTGAAAAAAAAATGTTTGAGTCACTTGGATATTTATAAAAATTATTATTCATTATTATTGAAATTCAATTTTTTAGAAAAACTACGTTGTTTTTTAATTGAAAGTAAATTCCAATTAATTCTGAATTTAATAATATTCTATTTTTATTATAAATAATTGCTTTGGTAAATTTCAATCGTAATTGAAATTGTGATTGCAAATAAAAAAAAATTTTTGAGAGTCACTTGGATATTTATCAAAATTATTATTCATTATTATTGAAATTCAATTTTTTAGAAAAACTACGTTATTTTTTAATTGAAAGTAAATTCCAATTAATTCTGAATTTAATAATAATCTATTTTTATTTATTCTAACATCAATTTAACAATTGAATTTTTCTATTTTACAAAATTCGAAATTAACTGGATCTCCCACTGGTATTCCTGAAAACGCAATATTCGCGTAAACTGCACCTTTCATTACGATTTAGTGAAGTACATGGCGCGTGCCATTGTAATTTAAAAATTTTGCAAACGCGCTCGAAATGAAAAACCAATAGCGCAAAAAATTTGCCGAAAGCCATTTCATTAATATTCGACTACTTCTTTATGTTTCGATCGGTCGTATTGAACATTTCGACCTGGTACTTTGAACCGAGCGACCCAATTAAAAGAACCACCTTCCCTTTTTTTTGTCCAACCACTATTTCCGTACATTTGGGTACCCTATTGTCCTTTTGTTCGACAACAAGGTACGAAATAATTAGTTTCAATTCGAGTTATAGAGAGTACAAAATTAAAGTAATATTCCGCGAGTTCAACTTTTATCCGCACAAATGAAGTTCAGCGTGCAATGGAATTCCACGTTTCACGTCGCGAATTTTCTATCGCTAAAAACTGTAGAGTCGGAGTTATTTATTGAACGTTTTCGGGGAAGTCCCTTGAAGCGCGAAATTGCAATTTTCATTTAATAACTAAATACAATTTTCACGTATAAAATATAGGCTTTGCTATTTTTATTAACAAAAAAATCAGAAAAAAATAAAATTTTCATCTTCTGTCAAATATCAACCAAATGAGTCACATTCTTCGCGATTCAAATTTCTGCACTTTAAGTTAGGCCACTCTAGGATTTTCGAAAAATTGATTTTTTGAGCCATTATTCGAGCCGTTTATTTTGAAAGTGGTCCAAGTCCCGTTTCTTTAAATTTCGCAAAATATTTTTTATGACGACTAACTTCAAGTGGCAAAGTTCAATTTTTTCAAATTAAGGGGTTAGGCCACTCTAGGATTTTCGAAAAATCGATTTTTTTTGGGTCTTAAATGGTCCCTTGGCACCTCAAAAATAATGTCCCAAAAGATTCTGGCCGGGACAAATCTCAAAGTACTCGATTTTCGAATTTTGGTACACGGCCGCCCGGTCCGCAGCGAGCTACTACTCAAAACTTCAAACGCGTTTATCTCGAAACTACATTTTTCAAAATTGCCGGAAACGGAACTCGGACAATTTTCAACCGATCAACTTGAAATTTTAAATATATTTATAAAATTACATTGCCCATAAAAGTACGTATCACTTTTTTTTATATCGCATAGTTCATTTGTTATTAATAATTTTCTGACGATTTTTTTGGCAATTTTTTTCAGAAGCGCGCCATTTTGTCAAAAATCAATATATCGAAAAAGTGATATGTACTTTTATGGCTGCTCCGATATATAATCGAAAAAAAGTAACTGACTTATTATAATTAAAAAATTACAGACGGTGCGTTTCCGGCAGTTTGGCCTGGAAAAACGGAGGCGTCTTTGCAAAAACGCTGCGCAGCCGCCATTTTGAACATAATCGCTTCAAAAAAATTCGTGTACACAGTCGACGATATGTATAATAAACACCCTTTTTCGTATTTGCGATTTATTTTATAGTTTGTCTGAAAAAAATTCCCAAAGAAGGTCTATTTTTTCGGCCTCTATAGTGGCCTAACCCCATAACACTTTGACTGCCATGTTGGTCACCTCACCGGTGACTGACACTAAACTTTCCGTACAGGCCGCGCTGATTACGACAAATGCAATAGCCTATACCATTACGACCCACGTGGCGTGAATAGGGAGTCACGTAAATTGTACGTGGCGGTCAAAGGGTTAAGAAGCATTTTTACTGACATTTCTCGCGGTCTCGGATACACTTAATTTTTTGACGATTATTCTCCGTGAGTTGTTCATATTTTTATGCGGTTTATAAGCGTATAAAGGCGTAAGAGTCCAGTTTTTTTTTTATTAATAGAGATTTCTTCAAGATTTACGTGAGAGTGAATCCGGTATGTGTGTCGTGGGATGAAAGAACCAGCCGGAAAACCAGTGAAATGTGTTTTCTATGTATGTACGTCTTTTCTAACTTAACTGGACGAGATCCATGTTCTGGAATCTCAGGTAGTACCACGTTAGCCCGAGGCTGCGTGTTCAATTGGCCTGTCGTGGAAAAGCGCCACTCTCGATGAGTGCAATTATAAGACGTTGCAGTAAAAGTTAGACTTTGCTAATCCACGAAGTTGAAGAAGTAGAAGAAGATACTGCAAAAACGGTAGAAATGGAATTTAATGCAAGTCAAACGTGTCTTGTCCCATTTGAAACTCTTCTCAATTGAAACGTGATACGAGAGACTGAGAAATTACTGGTATTCAATTGCGACACATATTCGAGATAATTTTCATTGATAATAAATAAATTATAAATTTACTGGAATTAAATTAATTATTTTAAAACATATAATTTCCAATTATTCTAAATAATATGAATACAGAAGATCTGCGATTCTAGTTAAAAAAAAAAATTACTACCGGTCTGTGAGAAAAATAGGGAAATGTTCAAAACAATATGAAATGAAGATTTGCGTAGGAACGAGCCAATAAAATATTTCCAGCTGCGCTTAAAATAAAGTGCATAGATGCTACACGTGATGCATAATCGTACCTAACGATATCCGATCTAAATCTGTTTGTATTTACTTGCGAATAACGGGCTTTCGTATGTTGATACGCTCTATGCGAACCGACAATGAGCAATTGGTGTAGATGTACCCGATGTATGATATATAATTACACATAAATAGATTCAAATCCGCTTGCGTATGATTAGACATGATCGGGCATGATCAAGTACACAATGCATCAATCCAAGCTTCGAGAGATTTCAGAATGTTTTTCCCACATCGAATGAGTTCCAGCTAAATGCAACCAGAACTCAACCGATCTGGTTAGAAACGAGTAACAAAATATTGCAATGTAGGTCTAATCGGATCACACGAGATGCGGTTGGGTCACAATCGATACTGAAATTGATCTCAAATTAAATCTCTTGTGTATCTTCTTTCCACTTTCTCCTAAATAATTTCAGTGGTTGGGGAATTTGTGGTAATTATTTGAATGTATATTTTTTTTTTTACTTAATTAATCATTTTATTGCAACAGTAAATTCCTAATGTAATATTATTAATTTAAGGGGTAACACCACTCTAGGATTTTGAAAAAATCGAATTTTTTTGTTTTTCCTTAAAATATACTTTAGTGTCACAAAAACAATGTACAATTGTTCCTATATATGGTGCAGGAATCGCAGATTGAAGGTAAAATCAAATTTTCAAAGACCAAAGTACTTTCAAAACTTTAAACGCGATTATCTGGAAACCATGTTTTTCGAACTGGGAGGACGGATTATTCGGAAACTATTGCACGAATCGGTTTGAAATTTTGACAGTAGCTTGACAATTACGTTCATTACAAAAGTACGTAGCCGTTTTTTGATTCGTTGTACATTTTTTTTATAAACAATTTACTGCTCATTTTTTGGCCGAAAATCGAATTTTTTTTTCATAAGTGTGCCATTTTTACAAAAATCAATTTAAAAAAAATCCCTACGTACTTTTATGGGCGATGTCATATAGATTAAGAAATGTTGTGGTTTTTTGTTCCTGGTCTTCAACTTTCGGAGAAATCCATCCTCCCGTGGAGGCCCTTAGAAAAAAAGGCGATTTCGAAAAACGACCGTGGCGCCACCATTTTGCAACAAAATGTCAATACAAAAATTTCTTTTTACACTCGAATGCACGTTTGATTGATTGTCCGAAAAAAATTTCGATTCCTTTTTCCGTACTTTTTAAATTAATTCTCAAAGTTTGGCCCTTTTTCGGACCTCTAGAGTGGTGTTACCCCTTACTAATACTAACTATGAACATTGAAATTAATAAATAACTTAATCAAAATAGTAGAACCCTACCGATAAAATAATTTATTATAACATTAATCCAATATGAAATTAATTGAATTCAACAAATTAAATATTAATTAATAATATCTAATTGAGAAAATAATATTTGAGCATTTTCCAAAATATAATTTATTCAAAAGAAAATGGTTGAAAGCCACGTCAGCTCGAGTATTACCTGCACGTTAACCGTAATTGTGGCTGCCGCAATTGAGGTACTGTTAGAGAAGCACGTTACGTTTGAAATTGCTGTAATGTTTGCGTCAACTAAGTTTTACTTAATAAAATATAACTCTTACATTTTTCAATAATTGCTTACGACCATTTTTATGGATTATCAATTTTATTTTAATCAAAAACATTTTTTCTCGCAATGATAACAAATTTTCTATATTCAGGAGGAATATTATTTATTTGTTCGAGACTCGATTAAACAATATTCGCCTTGTTTCAATTTTTATAATTGTTACCGATCGGTGACGGAATTTCATTTGCAATAACGATACGTGACACGGTTACCTACTTGCAAATTGCTTTCTGCAACTAATTAATATGGGACCTGAGGTTCACAGTCGGTTCTACACCACCCGAATTCAAATTCTGACCGGTTGTACAATTTTCATCGGGAAATTTAGGTGCTCGCGTGACCGAAGTGACCCATCGCTCATTTGGCTTGACTGTGTTACGTCACATTTAAATTTCGCGCGGAAAATATCAGCCGGAAGGGGGCGCTGCCAATGTAAAAAAAAAAACAACTCGAAAGAAAAATGTCAAAAGGTTCGAAAGTCGAGTGTATTACGTAACACTTATTCATAAATTTTATTTATTATTTAATGAATGAAACTTTCCTTGAGATTTTTGAATCATTTGACGTCATTTCAAATTTACAGACTTTTTCGAGCTTTTATTCCATTTTCATAGGATTTATTGTGACGCTATATCTCCCGTAAGAGTGTTGAATATTTTACTGGCACCGTCGTACAAGTGTTATATAAGAACCACGATTCCAATTTGTCTGTGTGTGAAATAAAATCTATGGCTCTTATATTCAGATTTCTGAACGGATTTTCTATAAATCTTTTTTAATTTCCCATAAATCCCATGGAAGATATTTACAGCTATAAAAAATCAAGATAAATAAAACCAGAAGGTTAATCTGAAATATAAACTATTTTTTCTTTGCAAGATCTCGAGGAAAATGAAAAGAACTGAGAAGAATACAGTAGGACCTCGATATAACAATCTCCTCGTGACCGAACGAACGCGTTACAACAATAAACGAAAACGTAGAAAATGTTTCTAAAATTTACCTAAAAATAAGAATCTGAAATTTTCTAAAAAACAAATTTCTAAATTTAATTTTTCAATTTAATTTACATTGGATAGTCGAAAAAAGGGGAAGAAGAAAAAAAATCTAAAAAAGTTTTTAAAAAAATTTCAGACTGAAAGACTGACAATGAGGAAAAAAATGTATAATGAAAATTTTTCTTCTGCGCATACTCCTGCGCATCGAGCTTACGGTCTAGCCACGCCCGGCCACGCAGAGTGGGGGTTGAGGGTAAGATTGTTATAAAGAGGTCCTGCAGTACCAAAACTTCTACTGCTGCGGGATAAGAATTTTTTCGTCAAAAAATAAAATACAATCTGTCCAAAAATCCTTGTTTTTTGGCAATCACTGGTGTTGAGGTTGAAAAAATATATCGTTCATTCGTGTAAGAGCTGAGAATGCAGTTTCATGCGACAGGGAGGGTGCTTCTTCGCGTCTTCGATTGTTGAAAAATGCGATTGGAGAGAATCAAAGGAGAAATCAATATGCAGTTGTTCATTCGGTGCGCTCAGAAAAGATTCGTATTAATTATAAGGCAAAGAAAACTGTACTCGTGTGTAATTGCGGTCGACGGTACGCACGTATGTACGTTATTCAGAACTAGGTCAGCTGCATAGAAGGAGTAGGTCTGTTGGCGACACGCAGTAAAATCTTAATCATTTAAGCATGCATTTTTTTCTCCAAACTTTTATTTTCCCGAGAATAAACAAATGAGAGCATTAATTAACTTGTTTGCTTCTTTCTACAGCTGTTTACTTTCACTAATGAGAAAAGATCATACATCATTAATGTCACGCGATTCATAAGTTGGTAATAAGTGCCACACTTGTGTTAAATCGGTTACCCCTAGAATTATTTTTTTTTTTTTTTTCATTTGGTACGATTTACAATTCTCCTGATTCTGGGGGAAAAATTTCGTAAAAATAAAAAAAAATGCAAAATTAAGTAAATTGCCTGCGTGCAATTTATAATTCCTCTAATTTTGGGCGAAAATTCTCGTAAAATTAAAAAAAAATGCAAAATTAAGCAAATTGCCTGCGTGCAATTTATAATTCCTCTAATTTTGGGCGAAAATTTTCGTAAAATTGAAATAAAATTGAAAATTAAATAAATCGTCCGCGTTAATAATTATTTCCATTGGAAATCGAATAAATTGGAACTTTCCAATCGTTAAAATTGCGAATAATGCCTTTGTTGCTTTACAAAAAAAAAAAATTTGGAAACGCAGTTACTACAAAATGCCTTTCGCAAGGCACAGTCGAGTGTAATTACAGAAGAAAGCTGCGAGGAAGAAAGGATGGAAGGTAAATGGTCTTTTTGGAAAAGAAAGGAACAAAACTCAATAAAAACAGCAAAAGTTTCGAGTAGTCAATGAACCTTTGGAAAGGGAATGGAGAAAGCAAAAGGATTCCGAGTATACGTAAGTGCACAGCATCCGAGAAAAAGTAAGCTCTCCTTTTACCGTACTATCACTTTTTAGGGAAGTTACGAAAAAAAAAAAGAGAAGAAAAAGTCGATCCGTGGCACAAAAGTTGATAAAATCAATGCAATTCTTCTCGTAAAGTATTCATTTTAGCGGTTTTACCGAGGTCATACATTTTTGCTGGTTTATGGTTACCGGTCGGGTCTTAACTTTCGCAAATAAAATAAAGATTTAGAAAGGTGGCGGCAGCAACTTCATACTCACCCATATAAGATGCTCTCGGCCTTGAAGTAAAAGTGATCTCAATTTTGTGCAACTGCGAATTATTCTTGTTATTATTATTATTTCGCTCATTATTATTCATCTTTCTCGTCAATTAACTTTCACGTGAATTCTTTTAACGGGGAGAAAAATAAAAAACAGGAAACGTCGTTTTCCATGGGTGTGAATTTCACGATTAGGTATCGATCGCGATCGATTTATCGAAAGTATCGATAAAATTGGAAGCACGACTTCACCTTTTCTGGCGAATCTTGCGGGATATTAATTAACGTGGATTGCAGCAAATAGAGCAGAATCTGTCACGTGACGTTAGACGAGTACAGTACAAGTACAGTTTTATTGGAACACGTCCGAAGTAGAAACCAGACTGATGCAAATAATTGTAGAAAGCAAATTAGATGGAAAATTGCCCCTTTCGAATGGCAACCGTACAGCAAAAGCCTGTCAAAAGACACGAAATCATTGATAAGTAAATACCCTTTTCCGATTAGACGCGTTTCCAGGTTCCCTTCCGTGACGAAAATGGTCGCATGCAAACGCATCAATGTCAAGTAAATTGGGTCGATTTACAAAACGACCGGTTAGGTACTAATGGTGACGTTGCTTGTGACTGGAAAGTAAAGGACGCCGGAGTGACTAAAACGTTCTACAAAATGCATTTTATTAAAAAAAAAAAGAAACCGTAGTATACAAAACATTACGTATAACAATCACAAAAACATTATACAAACGCCAAGCATCACAACAAAGTAATAAACTGTATTAAATAATTAAAACTTATGTAAAGTTATTATAAATATTTCTGTGTGTGATCGAAGTTTAATGGCCTTTGTGAACAAAAACATCTGGAATCCACGAGAATGTGGAACATTTTTAAGGAAAATTCGAATTTTTTAAAATTTTTTCTAACAATTTGTGAGAGTTAGGAAAAATAGAAACTAATTTTTTCTAATAATTTGTGAGAAATTTTTTAGCAAAAATAGAAATTCCAAATTTTGTCTAACAATTTGTGAGAAATTTGTTGGGAACAATAGAAATTCCTAATTTTTTCTAACAATTTCTGAGAAATTTCTTAGGAAAAATAGAAATTCCAAATTTTTTCTAACAATTTCTGAGAAATTTCTTAGAAAAAATAGAAATTCTACATTTTTCTTTAACAATTTGAGAAAAATTTCTTAGGAAAAATAGAAATTCCAAATTTTTTCTAACAATTTGTGAGAGCTTTCTTAGGAAAAATAGAAATTGTAAATTTTTCTTTAAAAATTTATGAAAAATTTCTTAGGAAAAATAGAAATTCCAAATTTTTTCTAACAATTCTGTACGTGTCAGGAAAAGTAGGAATTTCAAATGTTTTCAAATGTTTTCGAGGATAATAGAATTTTTGAACACAGAGGACATTTTGAAAACTAGTCGTTCAATCGTGATACAATATCATAACGCGTGTCATGGAATGAAAAATCTTGTGAAATTATTTACAAGTATTGGATTCTTTAATATTTCCCATTGGGACTGGAATACGATATTGTATCGTATTTCGTGTCGAGAGAGTCCATGTTATCGTAACTTAAATACTTGGGACTGATGTTTGAGTAAGAGCCTCGCGAGTCGGATGGCGAACCGTAGGAGGAAGAAGGTTGGGAGGCGTAGCTCGAAGACCCCGAGTAACTGGGACTGGAGTAACTGGAGCTACTTGGACTCGCGTAGCTCACACTTGGACTCGAGTAGCTCGAGCTTGGCGAGTAATTTGTACTCGAGAGCGAGTAAGAGCCTCCTTTGGAATACCCCGAACTGGGACTCGCGTAGCTGGAACTCGGACTGGAGTAGCTGGAGCTGGGACTCGAGTAGCTGGAGCTGGGACTCGAGTAGCTGGAGCTGGGACTCGAGTAGCTCGAGCTTGGGCTGGAGTAGCTGGAACTCGAGCCAGAGTAGCTCGTGCTTGGGCTTGAGTAGCTGGAACTGGGACTGGAGTAGCTGGAACCGGGACTCAAGTAACTCGTGCTCTGGCTCGAGTGAGGCGAGGCTCCCGCGGAAGACGAGGAAGCGTAAGAAGCCGAATTGGAAACCGGGTAAGACGCGGAGGAAACCGGTAAGGTGTAGCTGGAGCTGTCGGAGGATCCACTGGAGAGGCCGATGTGGGAGCTCGGGGAATTGTAGGAAGAAGATACGGGGATGCTGTAGCTGGAGGGGCTTCCGTGGGAGCTGGACGACAAGGCTGCCGAGAGCGAGCTCGCGACCGGCAGGGAGTAACTGGAGGAGGAGCCCTCGTGCCCGGACGCTAGGAGCCCAGCTCCGACAGAGTGCGAGGACCCGGAAGAAATTGGCAAAGTGTAGCCGGAGGATCCCTGTGACAAGGAACTCACTTGTAAGCCATGAGAGGACCCAGCGGGTGCGGCATAAGACGACCCGTGACTCGCGCCGAAAACAACTGGAACACCGTAACTCGAGGATGGCGATGACGATGACGAGGCTGACGACGACGATGACGCTCCACCGTAGCTGCCGTAGGATCCCAGTCCTTGAAGCGATGACGTGGTGTAAATGGGCGACATGTAATTAGAAGCGGAGCTCCCGCCCCCCTGGACCCCAAAAGTCACCGGTCCGGTCTTCGTGGGCGAAAACAGAGCACCCCCATGCCCAAGACTGAGGGACGACACACTCGGCAGCGAATACGATGTTTGTCCTTTTACCGTCAAATCGGATAATCCCGATCCGTGGCCCCCAAGGTAACCTCCGAAATTGATGCCGCCGGAAGGTGATAGCGAGTATCCCGAAGAGTGGCCCAAGTTCCCGAGGGACCCCAGTCCTTGCAGTCCCTGGATACCGTGTCCCAGGGAAAGGGCCCCGGAATGGCCCCCGAAGGAATATCCACCGGATGAAATTGGTCCATGTCCTTGCAAGGACAGCGTCGGTCCTCCGGAGGAATACCCAAATGGGTAATCAGCGATGCCACGTTTGCCCTTTGACGGTCGGTACTTTCTGAAGGATTTCTCGCCCCGGCAGTCGATGCTGGAGATGGCGAGGGCCAGGAGCCCCAGTAGCACCTGCGACGAGAAAATAAATAAATAAATAAATATTCGTAACTAATGCAAATACTGTAAATGTGCATAATGCATGCGAAGCTCAGCGTAATGCATTTTAATGAAATTCTTCGCGGTGTCGTTACAATTCCAATTGTACAAAATGCGAGCTCGAACGTGAGAGAAATAAAAGCAAAGAAAAATTTGAATAACCAACGAATTTCGTAAAAATTAGGAAGATCCGGGTAAAACTTACGAATGACCGCATGTCGTTGTCTGGTAAATGGGGCGTTTTGGTGACTTTTACTCGTTCTCGAAGCGACTACCAAGTGGGTAAATGTGGTATAGTTCTCTGATGCCATTGCTACCAAGAAGAGATCTCTTATACCTGGATCCCCTCTTGTTAATGGAGAAAGAAAGGTCTAGGTGAAGGTAAGAGCAACGCACAGATACGACCATACACTGTCAAGGCTTTTACAGGAGTTTACGTTCAATGCTATAGAATGCAACTTTACTTGTAAATCAAAGGGTTTGTAGTAAAAGTGAGTCATTGATCTTTATCGATACGCGCGATTTGCTTTCATAATGCGAACAAAAATCGGATATTTGATACAGCCTGTCCCTTTCGAATGTCTTCTTTCTTGCAACGGTGTATCAGAAATGGGTGACATTGTTTCCTTTCTTTGAAAATTGAAATTATGTACTTGAATATTTTATTAATTGCAAAAAATGCGAAATTAATTTTGAAGAGAAAAAATTGGAAAACATTGGAATTGGTAATAACCCAAGAGGTAATTTCTATTTTCTTGGGTTACCATTTGGCAAAGACCATGTTGTTCAATTTTGACTTTGCAGTAAAATACATAAATAAATACAAAAATATTAATTGTAGAAATTTTAATAGAGAATCTATTGTAATTATCGTACAAAAAAAAAGAGAAAAACTGAATTATTTTATTTTTAATTTTTATTTTATTTTTATTTTACGTAAGCTAATCCAAATAATGATGAGAACGATGGGATACATTGTAAACATATATCGTCGAAAATAATCTGACCTGATTGCTTTCAGTACACTGGGATTTTGTTACCTGAGTAATTTCATCCACACTCGAATTTTGAAGAAAGTGTGTCGAACTACATTTTGTACATCTCTGAAAAAAATAGAGAAGGTGAATTAATAATCGCCATGATTTCTCATTGCATGTATCCAGCCTGTGTTAAACAATCAAAGGAACAATTAAAATACGTGGATGTCTTTATAAAAAATAAACCGTACCTAGCCATTTTTTTTTCTAAAAGAAATTTCTTACTTCTTCGGCAATTCAAAAATATAATTTAACGGAAAGTGGAAAAAATGTTTTTATTTTATTTTTTATCATACATTTTTAAGAATTTCCTGGAAATGTTTGGAAAAATTAAATAAAAAAAGAAATTTTTTACTTTTCCGGCAATTCAAAAATATAATTAAGCTGAAAATTAAAAAAACAAAAAATTCTTTTTCATTTCGGTCGGACTTTTTTAGGAGTATCCGTGGAAATCTTTGAAAAAAAAAAACAAATATGATTTTCGTCATGACGAAATAAAGTCCAATTGAAGCGGAGCCTTTTTTTTTATGAAAGTCGTGAAGGAAAAGGTTAGATCACAGGAACTGCCAACATGGACGGCGTCTGTTGGCATTTTGCTCCTGCGTGCATAATGTTAAACGATTCGGAAGAAATGAAAGTAATAGAACAAATCGATCATACATAATTTTATATCCTCGGCTTTATATACACATCCGTCGTAAAATAAGAGAACGTAGTGAACTGCTAACATTGCGTTTACTTCCCTGGCAAATAAAAGTAAAAAAATAAGACGCGGCAATTAGCATTCTAATTCCGCATTAGCGAGCTTACGATTGCGAAGCCCCTTCTTTGTGAGGTCACTTTGTACTTTTCGTATATATATATAAAAGTCTCGCTACTTTGAATTTCGATCACATAAATCGACATCGATTTGCAATTTCTTTGTTGCAACAAAATTTAATGGTGTAATTTTCTTAAATTATCGGACAATAGGGTTGGACGATAAAAAAGTTTTTTTTTTCGTATCGTAACCCTTGAATGGCTCATTGTGGCGAATATTGCTAATTAATTCGCAATTAGTCCAAAAAATAATTCATTAATCGTAAATTAGATTATTATTATTAGATATTAGTAAAGCACAAAATGGTAATTTAAGAAAATAATTGTAAATATAATTTAAAAAAGGCTATTAAAAAAAGGGTAAGTTAAAAAAAAAGATATTTTCTATTTTCTTAAATTACCATTTGGTACCTTGACCAAATGGTAACTTAAGGAAACAGAAAATACCTCCTAGACCCAATTCCTATATTTTGTAATTTTAAAAAAATACCACCAGGGCCCAATTTTGTCCAACTTGGCAAAGGTACCAAATAGTAATTTGTGAAAATAGAAAATACCAATTCTTATATTTTATAATTTTTTTTCGAAATTAATTCCGCATCCAAAATCTTGGAACGTTCGTTTACGTATTTTTAACATTCGGATTAATTTTGTAAAATTATTTCTTGCAGTGAAAGTATTTTTTTTCTTTTGGTACCAGGGATAAAACCAGAATATTAAAAATATATAAAAAAATATAGGGGTAAAATACTTAACGATTTACTTAATCGTAAAATTGGTCAATAAAATCTACATTTGATGTTTAGATTTTATGGTTGGGAAAGTAGCAGTGCATAAAGACGATGCATCTTGCAAAGAAAAAAAAACACTGAAATGAAAAATCCAAAATATCTCGACTTTTCCAATACTAATTAATTTACTAATTGGTATGGCAGCGATATTTAATAAATTTATACGAAGGATCTCATTTAATGCGTGTAGGATATTTTCGTAAATACTGTAAATGTCAAGCCGATCGCACAATTCAGGACGTTGTTTAATAAATATTTGATTTATTTGTAGAAAAGCGTTTTCTTTCGTCTCGCTGCTTCTTTATAACAACCTACTTTATGAGTTCTTGGTAAATACCCAATTAAGGAGAGCAGATACTCGGCTACCTACGCCCCGCAAAAAAGAATTCACCAGGTGGAAAGAAATCTGGAAACGGTCAATTTTAGTCCGTTGTTGAATTTCTACAATTCAGGGAAAAATTTTCGCACGCATTCGAGTGAAAATTGTTGTACAATTGGAAAAATGACTCGTTATGTTGTAACTTGACCGAGAAATCAAAATTATGTCGATGTTATTTTTTTGAGGGTATTTAGAGATTCGATTTTAAAAAGAAAATGATTTCCAAAATTTGGTATATTTTGTACGAAATTGTAGCATGGAACGTACATGATCCAGGGGAGTTTCTGACAAATGTGTGCTTTAGCGGCAAGGCAAAGGGACACTAATACCCCATTTTCAATATTTTCCAGCATTTACAGTAAAATGTAGCAAAATTATATTAACAGCAAAATGTAGCAAAATTCAATTTACTGTAAAACATAGCAAAATTGCATTTGCAACAGAATGTAGCAAAATAGCATTTACAGTAAAATGTAGCAAAATTAGGTTTACAACAAAGTTTATGAAAATTACGTTTGCAGCAAAATATAGCAAAATTACATTATCAGCAAAATGTAGCAAGATTAAATTTACTGTAAAATGTAGCAAAATTGCATTTGCAGCAGAATATAGCAAAATAGCGTTTACAGTAAAATGTAGCAAAATTACGTTTACAACAAAATTTATGAAAATTACGTTTGCAACAAAATTTATAAAAATTACGTTAGCAACAAAATTTATGAAATTAACGTGGCATTTTACGTGTCAAAGTATTTCCCATGTTTGCAGACGTTGCTGTTGTTTGGCAAAATCTAACTCTTCCTGTTTTCCATTTTTCCATGTTTATTATCAAACATAAGTGTCGAATGTACGATAAACATTTGAGTAATAATACGTTATTAATGAGCGAGATGTGTACGTTCGCAATACCATGAATAAAATTTGCATGTATTTATAGACTCTTGTAACAAAGGGAATTCGAAATTTATACGCGCAATGTAAATCAACTTATGATCACCATTATTAGAACATCACAGTCAATTTGCAGACTGGTTTCATGCAACTTTGTTACCCGAAATTGCATGCATTTGGGATTAATGACGTGGTATTTTCGCGCCCGCGGTGTAATCAGGATCCCAGTCTCACCAAAAACTACGATTTCCATGGAAACATTGGAATTTTTGTTTTCAAAAAAATTTTGTGTGACTTTCGGTCCTACTTTAAAAATCTTAAAAAATTCTCAACAAATTATTATTTCATTTATAATAAATTAATAATAAATAAAAATCTACAATAAATTCAATAGTTATTGTACGGCACGACATTTATGTAGGCGCTTGGAGAATTTATGTATTATTAAGAGTTCCCATTTATTATTCGGCAAAGAAAGATTTTTATTGAATAAACTGCGAAGAGCGTGTTTCGGTTAACTTTCCAAAAAGTTTTCTCATCTTTGTTTAATGCGAGCGTGTTTTCCTTTGTATGCAAAAGACGTTTGTATGAATGTACCAATATTTTTTAGCGGGAGGATGATCTCTCTGAGAAAAAAAGGAGCATGTAAGTGCTTTCACTGCGAACTTTATATACTTTTTAAAAGAACTTTAACCTTTTTTTTTATTTTTATTTATGCCCCAACGCATATTTTTACGACTAATTTGAAACGGGAAAGTAGCAAAATTGCAAACGTAATTAAAAATAACGTCATATTCCAATTTTTTTAAAACATTAAAATTCCTATTTTGGTGTTACGAGTAATAGAAATTCCAAAAATAATTTTATTTTCTTCGTTTTATCATTGAATATTTGATTCTAAAACAATTTGAGCAATAAAATATTTTCTTACTTCGATTTTTAATTTTAATATTTTGTACAATTATTTATACGCGCCATTACGATTGAACGACAAAATTTGCATCCTTCAATAATTTTTGGTGACGTCACAACTACATTTGAATCCATTTCAAGCCTAAGTGTGTGCTTTTACAGTGAATATATAATTTGAAAAATTAATATTGAATTTTTTTTTAAACCCATTGAAGGTCAATTAAAAAATTGCCCTTTGTCTGTTCTTGTTAATAATTTCAAATATATTATAATTTTAATAAATTATATAATTTTTATCGAAGGTATGGGAACGCTTTCATTAAAATAGTTCGGTGGTACCACAACAGGTGGTCTCTATTAAAAACATATCCTTTCTTCTTAATTATGCGTTTAGCGTGAAATAGAAAAGGAGAGTCAAAAAGAATGTAATGTAAAAGCATTTCGCCCAATCTCCTTGCGAGCTGTGTTAATCGACGATCATGAGGTTAAAAAAAAAATCTCGTTTTGTTTTACTTTCACTCTTATAGGATTAAGGAAATGTTTCCGGTTCCAGTATCCTTTCGCCAACACAAAGTAAAATTTAACGATCCTCAGAACAACCGCAATAGGCACTTAGTTGCAATCGCAAAAATTCAGTTTTAATTTCGAATTGCAACTGCACCAATTCAAATTTCCATAAACTTTTAGAATCTCATTAAAAACAATTTATTTTAATATATCAAATAAATAAAATTACTCGTTCTCGAGCCAATATTAAATCGGGACCGGAAATTAAATCGACCGAAATTAAATTGGAATTTAATTTCGAATTACAGCAGCGTCAATTAAAATTTCCATAAACTTTAGAATTTTGTTAACAACAATTTATTAATATATTCCATAAAAAAAATTACTCATTCTCGAGCCAAAATTAAATCGAGACTCGAAATTAAATCGACCGAAATTAAATTGGAATTTAATTTCGAATTACTACAGCGTCAATTAAAATTTCCATAAATTCGGAATGTTACCAACAACAATTGGAAACACGCGAAACAATTTCTCGTGAAAGGAATTTAGAGAAAGTGAAATAAAATAACTAACAAAAACTACAATAGAATTTATTGATATCTTTCATAACAAAATTACTCATTCCCAAGCCAAATTAGAAAATAAATTAAATTAGGAAAAAAAAGTTGCTAGTAAATTGCGTGTTCGAAATTGTCAAACAACAAACTATAGAAATTTTGGAATTATTATAAGATTATTAATAATTATTTTTGTGACGTACGAAATTTGAAAAAAAGAAAAAAGGAAACTTCTGCACCCCAGTCGCCTTTCTGAACTTTTTTAATCACTTAGTAACTCCATAGCATCGAGACCTCCTGAGTTTATTGTCGCAACAACAAAAGCTTGCCAACCATCCACGTCGTGAGCTAACTGTGATTTCTCTTGTCCGCAGAAGTATCCTACTTGGAGAAGATCCATTTTGGTATTATCATTCCACTTAGGTACACAAAAAAAAATGATCAAAAATTGCGAAAACCACGTCTTCTATTGAAAAATGCTGCTTTGTTGAATTCAACTGCAAGCGAAGTCACTCTGAAAACGGTTTTTAGTATAAATTCCCTAATTATTAAAAAAAAATAATTATTAATTTACTAACTACTAAGTTGATAATTATTGGACTACCATTAAATTACCATTTTATCAACTATTAAATTGATAATTATTAAAATATTATCAATTTAACAACTATTAGGTTGATAATTGAGGCATTTATACCAAAGGACTGTCCCTAAAGTAGCCTCGCTTGCTGTTACATTGAAAAAAAGGCATTTTGTAAAAATACCAAACTTTGAAAATTTTTGGACTAATGATCCATTGGCAAATTACGAAATTCGTCATCGGGGAAAAATACACTCAGAATTTGGTACCAATAAATATTTCGAATAATTTTGAAACGTTTAATATATATGAGAAAAAATAATACATTATTTTGGAAAAATGTTGAAGGAATTTGAAAACATGATAATATTAGGGATCAATTAAGAATCAAATAAAATGTAGTAAATTAAAGGTAGCAAATTAATAAACGGGGTAAAGCGGGATGTTCCAATTACGATTCCCGGAATCTAAAAAAATACCTACAGTAGTTTCTATTTTAATATAAGTATTACTAATTGTAAGATACAACGTTAAAAAACACGCGATATACATTTTGATTAAAGTAAATTATCTCGGCAATTTTCACATTTTTATGCAGCTCTACAAGAACGCAATTAAGGAAGGGTAGCAATTAGATCTGCTTTCGGCCCGTGAAACTACGTTTTTTATTTTTATTTTCTGTTAACAGAAGAAGTGTCTTTAGCGTCTTTTTGTTCTTACTTCTTCCGGAATTAGCGAAGAGCAGATTTTATATTTTCAAAAACGTGATAAATTTTTTAACGAAGGTTACGGAGCCGTCAATAATCTTATGTTTATTTTACTAAAAAAATAAATAAAATAGTATATCCTTCCGCAGTTGCAGTTTATCAAAGGAAAAATTGCAATAGTTTGAAAATGACAATTTTTCTTACCACAATTATTTACAACAAAAGTCACTAAAATTTTGTGTTTTTTCAAAATTTTTATTTTTCATTAAGGGGTGACACCACTCTAGGAAATTGAAAAAATCGGATTTTTTTGTTTTTGCTTAAAATATACTTTAGCGTCACAAAAACAATGTACAATTGGTCCTATATATGGTGCAGGAATCGCAGATTGAAGATAAAATCAAATTTTCAAAGACTAAAGTACTTTCAAAACTTGAAACGCGATTATCTGGAAACCATGTTTTTCGAACTGGGAGGACGGATTAATCGGAAACTATTGCACGGATCGGTTTGAAATTTTGACAGTAGCTTGACAATTACATTCGTTACAAAAGTACGTAGCCGTTTTTTGATTCGTTGTCAATTTTTTTTTATAAACAATTTACTGCTCATTTTTTTGCCGAAAATCGAATTTTTTTTTCATAAGTGTGCTATTTTTACAAAAATCAATTTTAAAAAAATCCCTACGTACTTTCATGGGCACTGTCATATAGATTAAGAAATTTCGTGGTTTTTTGTTCCTGGTCTTCAACTTTCGGAGAAATCCGTCCTCCCGTGGAGGCCCTTAAAAAAAAGGCGATCTCGAAAAACGACCGTGGCACCACCATTTTGCAACAAAATGTCAATACAAAAATTTTTTTTTTACACTCGAATACACGTTTGATTAATTGTCTGATAAAAATTTCGATTCCTTTTTCCGTACTTTGTAAATTAATTCTCAAAGTTTGGCCTTTTGTCGGACCTCTAGAGTGGTGTCACCCCTTAATAATCAATCTGCAGGTAACTAAAAACATAATTGGCAAAAAAAAATTGTTCATTTTTAATTTCTAAAAAATATTTTTTACGAAAAAAAAACATTTTAATAAAAAAAAATCCAAAATATTTTTAATAGCGATTTTGTGCTGTGAGTGGCGTCACCCCTTAAACTGAAGTTTCTTTAGCTTCACGATTTCAGTGCGTGACTGGAAAAAATTCCGTAATTTTCGAACAAGTGCCAAAAAATATGCGCTCTCTACGTCATCGAGGTTCCAGAATGTGCCGAAAAAAACCAAAAGAATACATTATACCCGATTCACCAAAAGAAAGTCTATCGCACGAAACGTGTTTGCAAATAACATCAAAGCGAAAGGTACGCGTTAAAACGCAAGCGATATGCCAAAAGACCCGATGAAATTTCACCCTTCTTCTTCTAACGAAGTCACCAGGTCGTTTTACAAGGGAGAAGAGTTTGTAAGTTGTCTCCTCTTTCCCGAGCTCATATAATACCGCGTTTTCTCACAAACTAGATACCTAAAAGGCAAGAGTATACATATTTCTAAAGAAGAAATCCTAACTGAACAGGTTCGAATGAAACGGTAAAAGTGCAGACAAGACGGGGTAAAACGAAAACAAGGACTTGATTTGGGTCATTCGCGGAAAGTGAGTTGGAAACACCGTGAGTTATCTAGCGTAAGAAAAAGAGAGAAAGAAAAGAAAGTTGAAAAAAAAGGGACTGAATTTCGTGTTTACTATTTTCACCGTTAACTTGTCCTTTGACCTGGAATTAACTTGTTTGTCATTTTCGGACAAGTTTCGTCAAACGAATTCGTCGGTGGCTTCGTGGAAAAGCCGGGGGACTGCGTTTTTCATCGTGGAATCGTTCTTTTCCTTTCATCTGTGAAACCGTATCGACGCTTTCTAGAGAAACTGAATGTTTCTTGAGACGTTTCTTGTAAATATCAAATGCTCGATTAAGTTTCAGCGAAAACACCATCGCGTCGAGCAACGTCGAGTCAGAAAATGGGGGAAATGCGCCTAAATTGGATCACTCCCTAAATTGGGTCCGTTTTTGGTTCAATTTTCTAGGGTTTCGCTAGGGAAAGTAATTTTGCTCAAGTGGTGTTACTTTTCCAGAAAAACCCTAGAAAAACCCTAGCAAAGCCACTGCTTAAATTGGGTCTGTTCTTGGTTCATTTTGTTAGGGTTTTCCTAGGGCCCAAGTGGACCCAGTAATTTTGCTTAAATGGCCCAATATAGGCTATGCTAGGGTTTTGCTAGCAAGTCCCTAGCAAAACCCTAGCAAGACCCTAGCATGACCGCTCCCTAAATTGGGCAGGGCCTTGGTTCAGTTTGCTATGATTTTGCCAGGATTTTGCTAGGGTTTTGCTAGGGCCCAAGTGGGCCCAGTAATTTTGCTTAAATGGCCCAATGTAGGCTATGCTAGGGTTTTGCTAGCAAATCCCTAGCAGAACCCTAGCAAGACCCTAGCATGACCGCTCCCTAAATTGGGCAGGGCCTTGGTTCAGTTTGCTATGATTTTGCCAGGATTTTGCTACGATTTTGCTAGGACAGGTAATTTTTCTTAAATGGCCCAATATAGTCACACTTCCCCTACTCGTGCATTGCGAGGATGCACCGCAAACTTTATCCTCCGTAACACCGCTGCAGTTGCATTTCTTTTCCAGGAAAGTTTATGGGATTACGAAATCCCCCATAAGAATAATCGTTGAACTGCATTTAAGTTTCAGTACGCCAGCATAATTATGCATGCTGAAACAAACTTCAGTAATCCAACGCCACGCTGCGGTGTGACCGTGGTTAGAATTATCGAATGGCTTTCGAGGTCAGGATCGAGCGCCGTAGGAAGCAAAATAAGAGAGGCCAAAGAGAGGTATAATAAGAGAGGCTTTGATTGTGTCGGTTGGTTTGTCTGGTCTTTGGTGAGAGTTTTATCCACTTTGACCGGAAACGCACGTAGCCCATTTTCTCATGCACGACTTTCCTCCGTCAGTTGTTGCGTTGCTCTTAGGCATCACAGCGCGATTAGCAATTTCAGATATAATAGCTTTTTGCGGACACTCGACGGTGGCGTTTTGAAAATCATGATCAAGTCCTTGAGCGTCAGAACCTTTTGGGTAAAATGGGTTCCTGAGGTCAAAAAAAAGAGAGTACTTGTTATTTTATTAAATTTTGGCGTACAAGGACATTTTTTGGATACCAAGAAGGGGTTATTATTGACTTTAAAAAATTTGAAAAATTGATGTTCCAACACATAGCGAATTTATTAATGTTAGAACAAGTATTCTAATTTTGCTGAAATTCGCTATTTTTGGTATTTAGCAAAAATATTATGAGATTGAAATAGTGGACACTTCCATAATAAGTAAATATAAGAATTTGGAATTTTTGCATTATATTTTTTGGAATAACAATTAAATTTAAAATTCCAAATTTACAACAAATGAACAAATCTGTTTTATTTTTCCATTTTTAAATTTGGAATTCCATTTTTAAATTGTCCAAAGTTATCCGGGAATAATTGGCTTAAATTCAAAATTTCTCATAAATATAGTATATCTATCCATTTTCCAACCTATCTTCTTTATCGTGTTTTATGCTAATGTAAAACTATAACCATTTCCCCGGCGGATTCCGTCAATGCAAAGTTTCCCGTCAATTTTGCATCGATTTTATGAAATTCGATGGAATTTATGTTCTTATCGTCGAGAGTCTGCCGTATTATCGAAAATCAATGGAAAATTTATTATAAAATGATTCATATATGGACCGTTTATTTTGAAATTCGTGTAAGTCCTTTTAAAAAAAATGAGATATCGCGTAATTTATGTTTAATTTAGGGTAAACTTTGTATTTATAATTAGCTGGAATTTAATTTCCTTAAAAAAATGCCCATATTTTGTCCAATTGAAAATTTGCCGGCCAAAAAAATTAGGGAAACATTAATTTTGAAAGTGGTTAAGTCCATTTGCCTAAGTTTCAATTTTCAAAATCAAATTTGTAGAAATAATGCCAGGCTTGATAAAATTAATATTTTTCCACCGATCGATATGCCAATTTTGAATTTTCTCGAATCAAGAGAAAATGGACTTACACCATCTTCAAAATAAATGGTCCACATACCGTCGATTTTTTTTTTTGCAAAAGGGTAACGTTAGTAGTTGCATCAATTTGGTGTTAAAAATGCATACCTATTTTGCCTCTCTGTCACTCTTCCTCGTATTAAACATTAAAATATGAAATAGACACAACTTATCTTCCCATTTTTTTGCACCAAAAGGTGAATGTGATTGATGTGACTTTGGGGCAAAAACGAAAACCGATGTCACATCGACGCCAAGGTGACATATTCCTGCAGGGAAGGTTGGAAGTCAAATGACAAGCGGGTTGCTCATTGACAGGCTTCACACTTTTGCGTAAAACGTATAATGGATCGTGCATATACGAAATACATACTTGCGTACCCAATATGTGTCCCCACACGAACCGTAACCAACAACGGGGTGTATCAGACCCCGTGTACCGATACACCAAAGAAAGATTTCACTTTGCTGAACTTTACAGGGTACGCATAAAAGTATCGATAACGACGACACCCAACAAAGTACATTCTCGACAAAAAGTCTTGCAAGGAGATTGCATTGTTACCCGATCACTTTACGTTATCTGCCTCCTCAGTGGTTTTGTGACTCAACGGTTGATAGAAAAGCGGTGAAACGTCATAGAACGTTGTCATGCTCCAAATTTGTTTCTTGTGCAACGTTGCAACGGTTGCAGGGGGTTTTCACCGAAAAAAAAAAAATAAATAAAGGCACTAATTATGTAATTTCTATGTGAGAGCTTCGGAAGTTATTATTATTATTAGCTGCGATAAATAAAATAATTTAAATTGTTTTTATGAAAAAATTGATTTCAAATAAGTTTAATTTTGAAAATTTGCAAATATTTTTTATTTCTCAGTTGGACAAGAGCTTAGAACTGAAGGTCCCTGGTTCAAATCCAGGTGGCAGGTTGTTTTTTTTTGTTTATCACTTTTTCGCTTAAAAAAAAAACAAATAATTGTTTTGTTTTGGTTTTACAAAATTTGCAATAAATTTATTTGAGTGGTTTTTCAAAATTTGCAAATCAAAATAATTTCAGTTGGTTCAGATTGAGTTTCAAGATCACGTATTTGCGAAACCCTGGCAGACGTGTATTTTGTGAATTTTGTCGATCTTGAAACTCAATCTAAATCACCTAAAATTATTTTTATTGGCAAACCTTGTAACACCAAGACGAAACAACTCAAAATAAATTTATTGCAAATTTTGTGGTACCAAGATGAAGCAATTATTTATATTTTTGAAGCGACTATATATGTATATGGGGCATTCCACGCCAAATCGGACGGTTTGTAAAATTTTGATTTTTGATTTCCTCAATTTTTTGATATTTTTTAGTACCTACCGAAAAACCCTTCCTGGTAAATTTTGAGATTTTCTCGATTACCCGTTCAAAAGATATCAAATTTTCGAAAAAATCGCTTTTTTTTAGTTTTTTGCTGATAACTTCTTGAATAATGGTCCAAATTTAAACTCTTTTTTTTTCAAAATTTTTGTTTTTTCATGTACTCTTTAGAAAAAATATTTAAAAAATTTGTAAACCATTTTCGAATGAGATTTTTGAGTCTTAAATTTTAAATCTCATTTTCCAAAGTGAGTGCGTATTTTGATTTTCGTCAAAATTTTTTATAGCAAACTACTACTCATTCCACAACTTTTCAGGCCGGTCCGAAGCTATTATTTTTTTTCGATTTTTCAAAAATTTTTTCTTTCCATTAATCATTATGAATATCAATTTCCGTTAATTTCCAGTCAAAAATCAAAATTTTACAAACCGTCCTATTTGACGTGGAATGCCCCATATATATGTATATATCATCATCATCACCATCATGACAGATCATTTTTACGATGACCCGTGTCATCGGGTTGCATTCGATGTTTCCCACATGTACAACAGAGGCAGATAATTGGAAACCCCACATTTGAATTATTTTATATGTTCCGAGTTAGCATCTATTTGTTTCTGATGTACATGAGGAAAACTGCAAATGTAACCCCCATGATAACCCGGGTCATTAGATAGCGAATTATTTTCCTGTAGGTAATCTTAATGTCTCCCAGTTCTGATGACAATTGATTTGTTTCCTCCTATAAGACACAATTCAATTCTCTGTCCGCCAACAATTCTCGAGCGAGCACTCGAGTGTCGACTCGGGGAGGGCATTTCAAACTCGTTCGTTTCAAATTTCGGAGATTCGTACCCTCTTGGACACCATGGTGAAGTTTTCGATCCTATTTCTCGGCTGCTCGGTTCTTTTGGCTGCGGGTAAGAATACTCTGAAAATTTGGATCGGTATAAACGCGTATTAACTTATGTAACTTATCAAAAGGAAATATTTTGAAAAAAATCCACAGATTTCACGAAGTAAGAGTCAGAGAGATTGAAAATCAATACGCAGAGGAGACAAAATTTGCAGGGTAACCCAAAAAAAATCCATTTTGCTATTTAATATAAATATGTTTAATATAAAAGATAACATAACGTCATAGCGTTATGTGACATTTCTCGATTCGAGCCTCCTACCGAAAAATGACGTCATAGTGTTACTGTGTCATTTTCTCATTTACCACTCCCTATAAAATAATGACGTCATAGCGTTATGTGACATTTCTCGATTCGAGCCTCCTACCGAAAATAAAAAGATTTTCAATCTTAAAAGAAAAAAAACGATTCACCTGTATCCTGCTTTTTTTTACGAGAAAAACATTTGATAGGGTGTAATTGGACAAATGTGGATTTTCATTGGCTTTTATTTTGACAGGTATCGCAAGAAATGTCGATGGTGCTCCCGAGGCTGAGGTCAGAAGTTTTAGGGATTCCATGGGGATTCGCCCAAAAGTATTGAAGCGAGGTAAAGTATCGGTTTTCTAACGAAAAATCGCGTTATATTATTTTCACGACCCTCCAATAGATTTTTAGACCATTTTTCGTTATATTATTTATTAATAATTAAAAATTATACTATATTGCTCAATCGTTTAATTTTTTGTTTATTGAAAGTTCAGTATTTCAGCTTCCAGAAGTTTATTTTTAAAAAAATGCCAAGTGTCTATTATTTTTTTTGAAAAATGAATATTTTTTTGTTGCCATTATAGAACAAAAAAATCTATTTTTAATAACAAGTAAGAGCAGCTATGGTGACTCATATAATTCACTTGTTTGATGCACAATTATAAATTACGTAACATCAATTTTACCATTTGAAGGTTTTCCTGCAAAAAAATGAGGCAGCTACGTTTTGGCATAATTGGAATTACCTTTTTTTCCGTCGGACTCATCTGTTATCTCCAATTCTTGGAAATACTTCCTTTTCGCAGCACACTCGTTGTTTCTAAAAATATATTGAAATTTATTGAATTTTTTTGCACGAGTTTCGAAAAAACTCGTTTACAGAGAACACCCGAGACAAGTTATAACGAGCAAGACTGAAGAAAATAATTGAAAAGAAAATTTGATATAAAAAAAAGGGGGATCCTTTTTGAGGATTTTTTTTCTTTTCACACTTGATTTCAGGTGAGAAAACAATCTTTCCCATGAGCACTGCGAATCTGAACGCAATTCCTCCGGACACGAGAGACAGCTTGCTAATGATGCGTTTGCGAAACATAAACGCTGGCGAGGGTGGAAGTAGAGTGAAACGCCAAAATAGGGACTCCAATGCGAAGCAAAATCTTAGGGCGTGTGCATCGGGAGCTTTGATTTTCGCTGCAACGAATGGAGTCGCCACTGCTGCGGTTCCAAATCCGTTTACGGGCGGCGCTGCTGCAGCATCTGGCGCGATTTCTGCAGTTTGCCAAGTTATTGCAGACAATATTCAGTAAGAAATAGCAAAATTCTGGCAAAAACTCCTAAGAAACCATAGAAAACGCGTAGAAACCATGGAAACCCCTAAGAATCCATAGAAAACGCTTAGAAACCATGGAAACCCCTAAGAAACCATAGAAAACGCTTAGAAACCATGGAAACCCCTAAGAAACCATAGAAACCGCTTGGAAACCATAAAAAGCAAAACCCCTAAGAAACCATAGAAATCCCTAAGAACCCATAAAAACTACTTAGAGACCATAGAAACCGCTGGGAAATCATAGAAACCACTTAGAAACCACAGAAATCCCTAAGAAACCATAGAAACCACTTAGAGACCATAGAAACCATTTACAAACCATTGAAACCCCTAAGAAATCATAGAACCCCCTAAGAAACCATAAAAATCCCTAAAAAACCATAGAAACCCCTAAAAAACCATAGAAAACCCCTAAGAAACCATAGAAACCCCTAAGAAACCATAGAAACCCCTAAGAAACCATAGATACCGCATGAAAACCGTAGAAACCGTCTAAAGCGGTTCAATAATAACGTCCAAGAAAGGAAAAACCGAGTTTTAGGCTTTTAGTTGATAAGCACAAGAAGCGGAAACCCGATTTGTAGGCTACCGGTCGACGCGCGTTGTCACCAAAAAGCCTATCCATAGGCTCAAGTTATTAATATTTATGTGTATTCCTATCGAGCACTTCGATGACGTTCTATGACACGCAACGGATATTTTTATGACACTTGTGATGTCACTTTTCTAACAACTGGTCATTAAAATATCCGTTGTGCATATTTATTATGGGACCCCGTCCCCTGCTCGCAAGTCACACGCAGAAATTTAATTTGAAACCATTGGTATTTCAGGATTACACGTTTCCACTGTGTAATTTTTTTTATTAAAAACAATATTTTTTATAACACCACGTTGTTGTTTATTTATTTTACAAACACAAATATTTGTTAGTAAATTAATGACTTTTCATGAATCACGTTAAAAAAATAAATAATTACACCTGTGAAGAGTGTTTTGTAAAAACGTTCATTAATTTTTTAAAAAATGCAATAAAAGTGCTAGCTGCACTAAAATACCCCCTCGAGCAGATGAGTGTTAGTTAAATAATGTGAAACAAAAAAAGAAGATGACAAAAAATAGTACTCGGAAGTGGGTCAGCATAATTTTCACTACTTGAAATTTTTGCAATATAAGCGTGCAAGAAAAATTGAATTAGCGATTCAGCCCGAGTAGTAGTAATAGTTGATCATATACAAGAAAATTTTTCGCGTGGGTGTTTGGGACGCTCAACTTTCTCTCATGCGTGGCCCGATTCTGCATATGGAGATTCATATTATTTTCCCATATGGAATGTATTTCTATTCTCGCGCGAATAAAAGCGAAGAAGAAAGTCTCCTTATTCATGAACAGCTCCTCAAAAAGATGGGACCAACGAGTGTCCGCGTGTACAGTGGGACCTCGATATAACAATCTCATCGGGAGCGAACGAACACCTTATAACAATCTCTCCCTTAATCCCCACTCTGCGTGGCTAGACGCGACCGGGTTGTAAGTTTAATGCGCGGGAGTATGCGCAGAAGAAAAATTTATAACGAGATTGTTGTAACGAGGCCCTGCTGTACTCTTTGAGAAAGAAAGTAATGAATTATTTATTAATTATTATTTTATAGTCAATGAAGTTTCTTTTTTGAAAAAAAAAAAAACTCATAACACGGTTCAGCATCGCGTTATTGATTTATTATATCGCAAAACTGTGAAACTATATCGTAAAGTGAGAAATAGTCGTGATCAATAATTCGTAATGTTAAAACGATAGTCGTGCCCGACGAATAAGTGAATTGGTTTAACCCACATTTGTGACTATTTAATATTCAAATCCATCGTTAGACTTTCCCGGAGAGAAAAAACAATTTTGTTTATTGGAACACTTCGTGAAGGAAAGGTGTGAGGCTCAAGTTTCTTTAACAACGTGTACCATGTTTGTCGGTGAAATATTGAAGCCAGAAATAACCGAGTTTAGAGAATTTTTCAATTTTGTTCTACAAAAAAAAATAAACTTTTCCTTTCGTCACTTTTTTCCGAGTGATATAGCAAAACCCTAGCAAAATTCTGGCAAAACTCGACTATTTCATGGGGAAATAAAAATACCAGGTGCAACACTAGCAAAATCCCAACAAAACCCTAGCAAACTCGATTATTCTATGGAAAAATAAAAATACTAGGCGCAACTCTAGCAAAACCCTAGGAAAACCGTAGAAAAACCCGACTATTCCACGAGGAAGTAAAAATCCTACGTGTTTTCCAATAAAAAAAAATAGGTAGACAATTTTCTTTAACAAAATCACATTAAAATTATCGTACAAAATAAAATTTGCATTTTAATTGAGAAAATCATTGTTACAAAGATAGCTTTCCTTATATAATAATAATAATATCACACAACATTTCCGCCAAGGAATAACAACACCATGCACCAATTTCGGTTCGTTTAACAAAAACAATACTCTTTCTTCAGCAACAAAAAAAAATATATCTTTATTTAAAAAAATAAATAACACCTCTGTATTTACATATTCCCCAGCAAGGGAGAGACAGTGCCGCGTAATGGGATCGCCTAAAATATAACAGGATCAACGGGATTCAATTTACCCGAAGGGCAAATTCCAAGGAGAAGGAGCTAGCAAATCCCTCTTCCACTTCATTTCCATATTTGAGCAGGTTTCGGCTGAGCTTGCAGATATGAGGGAGCGTAGCTCCAAGGATGAGTCGGAACGGCGGGTTTTTGTATCTGGTAGTAATAGACAGGATACACGGGTTTGATCGGTTTGTAAACGAAAGGATTGACCACAGCGGGCTGCACCCCGAACGTAGCTTGTGGCGGTGTTTGCACGGCAGGCTGCAATGGAATCAAGGGTTGTATCGGCACTAGCGGACGAACCGGCTGCAATGGCTGCACTGGCTGCACTGGGTGCACCGGTTGCAGAGGAATATGGTTAGCGGGCACCGGATTGGATTGGTCGTGGCTTGCCGGTGGAGAAGATGCCGCGGGAGGTGTCGCTGGCTTCGAAGGTTTCTGGTCCGAGGACGGAAAAGGTATCCCAAAATGGGTGGGCGAAGTTTCCGAAGGACGAAGCGGTTTAGCGATGGTTACTGGGGTCAGGAAACTCGTGCCATAGGTCGGCACGTTTGTTAGGAAATTGGTCCCCGGTAGTATCGGCACAAATCCGCCATACTGCGGGAACCCTGGAGTTAATGTTTGCCCTGGTGCCGGCAAAGAGGTGCTTACTTGGGACGTGCCATCCCCGCGAGTGCCTTGCGAAGATTGCGTGGTGGTGGTAGTGGTGGATCCGACGGTAGTGGTTGCGGGTAACGGAGTAGTTTGTTGAATAGTTGACGGTCCGTAGCGTAATGGAAAACTTGTGGTGGAACCAGGTAGGAACGAAGTTTGCCCGAATGGCGAGTTTCCCGTTCCAATGCCCCCGGAATTCAGCGCGCTCGGTTCCTGAGGAGTTAGACCAGTGAACTTTGATGACTCGTCCGAGCTCGTCATTTGAAGGTTCCCGCCAAAATTCTGAGCATACCTTCCCTCCACGCTCTCAGTATTTTGGGCCACCAGGGCCTGTTGCAGCTGAGCGATCAAACGGTCCTTCTCCAGAGACTGTATTTGTTCCAATGTTTCCTGGGGATTCAGGGTCCCCGAAGCGTAAGACGGCAGGGATCCGTGGTACGCGGGTGTACTGCTTTCGAAATGTTGCAGTTGATTGGATCCCAGTTGGCCCCCAACACCGGCCAACTCCTCCTGAGAGGGAGCGTAATTTTCATTGGGCGCCGGTGCCCCGTAAAGTTGGGACAAAGCGCGGGCATTTTCCGCGAGGAACAGCGCAGCGTCGGAGATTTGCTGGTTCTGGAACTGCACGAAGTTTTGGCTCTCGGTGTTTTGTTGCGGCGAGAAGGTGTTGGGTGCGCTATAGGCCGGCAGCTTTTGGTTTTGCGGCGGCAGGTAATTAGCCGTGTTCACGCCGAAGGGTTCGGAGTTTTGGCTCGCAATTGGACTGGGCTCCGCGAAATCGAGGTTCCTTATTGGACTCGGTACCTCCTGATTCAACAAGCCACCGTTTTGGTTATTCAATGAGTTTGTAAATTGATTACTATTAGATTGCCCGTGATGGTTGTTGCTCTGCGTATTAAAGCGGTGTTCCGTTAATGCTGAGTTATGACTCGGTGGTCCGTATCGGTTAAACGGACGATTGATTTGGCTGGGATACCTTGAACTAATCTTCCCCCTATGACGTTGAGATTGGTATCTATTGCCGGACGTGGTGAATCGATCGGGCCTATTATACGTGTAACTCGAATCCCTCTTTCTCAAAGTTTCTGGCAGATTGGCGTCCGCATCCGATTCGAGGTCTTTCAGATCAATCACTTCTAACTTCGTAACATCCAAGTTTTTCGACGACGATTTCGCTTCTTCCGTTTGGGTGGAAGATTTTACGAGGATTAGGAGGCACGTTAACTGGAATCAAACAGGTACAAGGTACAACATTTGTTTATTTATTTATCTATTTATTTATGGCCTTGACGTGTCATGTAATGAGACAATAGAGAGACAATGATTGAAGAATGTACGAGTAGAAGGCGATAGAAGAAGATAGAAGCGTTGCGAGGAGCCAAACCGAAGGTAGCTCAGGGATGAGCGTTAACAAATGGCGATTGAATAAAAAGGAAGGTAGGTAAAATAATGAATGAATGAATGAATGAATGAATGAATAGAAGAATGAATAGAAGAATGAATGAATGAATGAATCAGAGAGAATGAAAGCATGAATCAATGAATAGGTCAAGGAGTGAACACATGAATGAATGAATGAATGAATGAATGAATGAATGAATGAATGAATGAAAGAATGAATGAATGAATGAATGAATAAAAGAATGAATGAATGACTGAATCGGAGAGAATGAAAGCATGAATCAATGAATATGTCAAGGAGTGAACACATGAATGAATGAATGAATGAATGAAAGAGTGAAAGCATGAATGAATGAATGAATGGAAGATGAAATGCAGGCGTAAGAAAGATGATTAGCAGGAGTTGACTTAGGACACTAGGAAGTGCACCAAATAAGCGTAGAGCTTGGTGCGGAAAATTCGGCTCTTACTGATACAATTGTTATTCTTCAAACGAGTCTTTCTCGTGCAAAGATTCTTACCAGAAGCAACTTCATTTTTCCGATTCTTGGTTGTAATCCCTGGTAACACTTGGCACTTGTTAAGAGCAACTTTGTCACTCACTTCCTGGACATCGATACGGAACTGTTCGGAAACTAATTTGTTGAAGGGTGAAGAGACCTATGCTGACTAAGTCAATAGCCATACCTGCACATGTATAAATACAGTCGGGTCGCGACCATCCGAGAATTACAATAGACTTTCTTGCCGGCTTTCTTCGATTGAACTTAAGCAATACTGTTACCGTTTCGTCATGTTATACATATCGATGGAGACGACCGATGTATCGTTCACATAAAATTCGGGGGCCAATGGCTTTTTCCTTTTATTAGAGATCAACTTTTCAAAGTTACGTAAAATTCGGCGAACGATGTCTCCTGGAATCTTTTCGGGGAAAGTTTATTTAGTTTCGATGTAGAAAAAGTTGGAAACCAAATGGCAGCGAACTTATACATGCAGATCGATCATCATGCCGTAAATTCTCATGGTGAAACTTGTCAACCGTAAATTAAAGCCGCGTAATTTTGTTATTTTCTTCTATGGAGCCTTTTTCCGCGTCTACATAGGGTGTGCGGTTTTCTAGCCTAGGCTAGGCGTTTCCTAGGGTTTTACTAGAGTTTTTCTAGAGTTTTGCTAATTTCTGCCATGATTTGGTAGATATAGTAGATTAATACATTAATTTTAAGAATTACAAAAAAATATTGAGATTGTTTTTATGAAAAATTAATTAAATTTAATTTAATATTTTTTGAAATTCAGAAAAATTACTGAGTAATTAATTAAAACGTTTTTTTCTAAATTTTTTCGACACGCCCACCGAGTCTCTTCGACGTTCTGATTGGCCAATCAAATTTTAATCAATTTCTCGGTAATTATTCCGAATTTCAAAAAATGGTACATAACCTTTTTTTCTCAAATTTTCACCCTCTACCACCACCTCCCTTATACCGCACACCCTGTATGTGACACAAGCCCGGCAGTCAAATAGGAGACCCAGGTTTTCCGCTTACATACCAATTTTGCCATTGATCTTTCATGATATTGTCCCGAGGAGAAAATACACGCTCGAACTTTTTGCCCTTTTTTTGGTCATTTACTTAATCGAAATGAAGGAATCGCGGAGTTTTTTTTTTATTATTTACCGAATAATAATGATGTTCTACTTTTTCCCATCGCAAAGTAATAACGAAGAGTCGAAATAATGTCCCGGGGGTCACTTTTTTCATACCGTTGCCAAACCAAGTTTCGATTTTGCAATTATTACACATTTTAAAAAATAAAAAAAGCAAGACTCGCGACTGATGATAAAATAGTGTATGCTCGGATGTTTAGGAAAATCAATTTTCGTGGAAGTAAAAATTTCCAACGCCTCAAATTCTTGATGCAAATCGTCGAATGTGTAGAAATATTTATTAAAGGGTTAGGCCACTCTAGGATTTTCGAACAATCGATTTTCTTTTTGGTCTTAAATGGTCCCTTGGTATATCAAAAATGATGTCCCAAAGGATTATGACCGGAACAAATCTCAAAGTACTCAATTTTCGAATTTTAGTACACGGCCGCCCGGTCCGCAGCGAGCTACCACTCAAAACTTCAAACGCGTTTATCTCGAAACTACATTTTTCAAAATTGCCGGAAACGGAACTCGGACAATTTTCAACCGATTAACTTGAAATTTGGAATATATTTATAAAATTACATTACCCATAAAAACACATATCACTTTTTTTTTTATATCGCATAGTTCATTTGTTATTAATAATTTTCTGACGATTTTTTTGGCAATTTTTTTCAAAAGTGCGCCATTTTGTCAAAAATCAATATATCGAAAAAGTGATATGTACTTTTATGGCTGCTCCGATATACAATCGAAAAAAAGTAACCGACTTATTATAATTAAAAAATTACAGGCGGTGCGTTTCCGGCAGTTTGGCCTGGAAAAACGGAGGCGTCTTCGCAAAAACGCTGCACAGCCGCCATTTTGAACACAATCACTTCAAAAAAATTATTGTATACAGTCGATGATATGTTTAATAAACACCCTTTTTCGTAATTGCGATTTATTTTATAGTTTGTCTAAAAAAAAATTCCCAAAAAGGCCTATTTTTTCGGCCTCTAGAGTGGCCTAACCCCTCAACGAACTAAAACACAATTATGAAAATTGATTTTGCGGAATTTAACGCCCCGGTATGCCGACCGAAATACAAAAACAAGCGTGAAATATAGTCGCCATCAGAGACAATTTATTACTTCGGAAGTATCGACTTGCTGTCGTAAATCTTCTTGGCGACATCAACTTTGTTGAAAATTCGCTTAATGTGGAAAAAAAAGGTCTTTCACTCGTATTTTAGTCGGAATATGGAAAAGTTTAATTCCGCAAATTTAAACAGACGCCCGATATTGATTCGAATACGATGAGAAATAAATCATTTGAAAGAGAAATAATTTTTTTTTGTCTTCTTTCGCACGTTCAATTAAAATAATACTTTTATTAAACTTTTTTTGGGGACGCTTTTTCAATTAATAGTATTGCCAGAATGACATTTTCAAAAATGTGGAAAATGTCAATCTCGTGCTACTTTATTTTTATAAAATAGAATTAAAAGAATTATATTTTCTCGAAAGCATGCGATACATCAACGACACCTGAAAATTGATATTCCTCTGTATCGGAAAAAAATTCTGAAAATGGAAAATGGGAATAAAAAATTTGTCTTCTTTTTCGAATAATTCGACAATTTTATGTTGGATTTTTACCGGAAGAAAATAAATATGTTTCAACTTCTTTTTTCAGCAAAATGGAAAATTTTAATTCGAACTTTTACGAATAAAGAAAAATATCAAATAATAAATTTTTTAAATACCGAGAATATTAAATAAAATTATCCGGGAAGCAAAGTCCCTGCAAAACCCGAGCAAAACCCTGGCAAAGCCCTAAGATACTTTTGATTTTCAAAAAAAAAAACAATAAAAAAAAATTGCTAATATTGACACGGTAAATCGCTTATACCTCCACAGACTATAATTCCCGGTGACTCCGAACGGGACGTCATTTGACTATATTTAATATTACAGTCACGGTTAATCCGCTCGCTACCGGTGTTATTAATTCTCGTACCGGAGTCCACCGATATTTTTCGACGGTGGATCCTCATTTTTATTTATGTGTGAACGTACTTTCGAATCCGAAGCACTAAATGCCTGTATTCGAACCATATATTTTCTAATTAAACCGAATAACTCAACCGCTTATCACTGAATTTAAAATATGTATTGAGTGTAAATTTTACCTGTGACACAACTTTCACCCTAGTGTTTGTTTCTCTATTCGCTTCGTAAGATCGTATTATTAGCCTGCTTTGCAGTACCATTATTGATGACATACATCACCCGGGCTATAAAAGGGAGGATATATGTATGTATGTATGTGTGTATGCACAGAGAGAGCATCCTCTAGGACAATTCATGCAGGAAGCTTTGTCGTGCCAGATTTGTCTTCCCCAAAACCGCTCATCTATTCAAATCTCAGATCGGTGTGGCCAAGCTGTGTATGTGGTGATTATCGGATGCTCATATCAACTTCCTCGGTTTCAAGTATTCAATTATTAGAATTATCAGTAGACACAATTTAATCGTTTGAATTACGATTGATAATTCAATTAATTGAATTATTCGAATTATTAGTACACAAAATTTAATTAATCGAATTATTAATAGACAAAATAATAATTCCATTAAACCCAGGTTAAAGTTGTGACTAAAAATGAGTAAGGAAGTATTTTTAAATTCGACTGAGGAGAAATGGAAGAAATTTTGTTAGCGAGGGTAATGTTGATCAGTGTTAATATTGTTAAATGTTTATTTAAAATGTGTAATTATTTTTCTCCGTGTCTCGATATAATATTTATACACAAGAATTTGGATTAAATTTCGTATAAATATATTCCATTTAAATATGAAACTCTTACCCAGCACACGGGGTCATTGTAGACCCCACATCTATATTCTATAAATTTTGAGTCAGTTAAATTTGTTGACGTAAAAATAAAGAAGTCACGAATTTTTCTCGAAATTGCAGCAGCAACAATTTCGTTGCCCACAATCAAAAATCTACTCTACGATGATATACTTCAAACCCGTGGGAAAGATGAGTATAAATATCGATTTGTGTTAATAAATTCTATCACTCGATATTTACTTAGCTCAAGGCATTTGGAACTCATGAATTCGGTACCGCATCTACCAAAATTCGCTATTCATCTCCATGTCGAACTGCAGCTCGGACCATCTTCTACGAAAATATCTTCCTTCCCTCGGATCCATTTCAATATTATCCTTTCACATTTGTCTTGAACCATCCAACTGCAGTATGCATAATTTATGAGCAGTTTAAGTGAACACACATGGAATATGTTAATTTATTTGTTATGAAGAATAGCTTTTACATAAATATGTGTGTATATGAAAATTGCATTTACTTCGAATCTCTTTCGATTCTGGAGCAACTGAAGGATATTTATCACCCTACTCATAAAAAAATGAATAAATTAGGGCGTTCCAAAAAAAAAATTTATAAATTTTTTTATAAATTTCGCTCACCAATCAAAGTGTCAGTTTTACCAACTACATTTATTCTCATTCCAACTACTGTCACGGTTAAGGGGTTAGGCCACTCTAGGATTTTCGAAAAATCGATTTTTTTTTTGGTCTTAAATGGTCCCTCGGTATCTCAAAAATGATGTTCCAAAAGATTATGGCCGGGACAAATCTCAAAGTACTCGATTTTCGAATTTCAGTACACGGTCGCCCGGTCCGCAGCGAGCTACTACTCAAAACTTCAAACGCGTTTATCTCGAAACTACATTTTTCAAAATTGCCGGAAACAGAACTCGGACAATTTTCAACCGATTAACTTGAAATTTTAAATATATTTATAAAATTAGATTACCCATAAAAGTACATATCACTTTTTTTATATCGCACGGTTCATTTGTTATTAATAATTTTCTGACGATTTTTTTGGCAATTTTTTTCAGAAGTGCGCCATTTTGTCAAAAATCGATATATCGAAAAAGTGATACGGACTTTTATGGCTGCTCCGATACATAATCGAAAAAAAGTAACCGACTTATTATAATTAAAAAATTACAGGCGGTGCGTTTCCGGCAGTTTGGCCCGGAAAAACGGAGGCGTCTTCGCAAAAACGCTGCACAGCCGCCATTTTGAACATAATCGCCTCAAAAAAATTAGTGTATACAGCCGATGATGTGTATAATAAACACCCTTTTTCGTAATTGCGATTTATTTTATAGTTTGTCTAAAAAAAAATCCCAAAAAAGGCCTATTTTTTCGGCCTCTGATGTGGCCTAACCCCTTAAGTCAATTAGAAGAAGAAAACAAGTTTTATTCTTTTTTCTTTGTGTATTTTCACATTACAATTGCAAACTGAGATCGATTGCCGATAATTGCTCGATGACGTCTAAACCGGGATCACCCCTGGCCATTATGTCACGCGACAACACGGTGTTTTGATTACCGCAATGGCAAACGTATAGTTTTTGCGTCCAGAGCTACGTACATTTTCCCGATACTGGCGCAGTGTGCAATGAAATATAATCCATATAAACGGCGTCTATCAGATTATCGAAAGGACAAAGTATCGAATAATAATACTTTTGTATAATACATCCCCGCATATAACATTTACGCGGATATAGAATAACGTTATTTGACACTTTGTCCGCTCGCCGATCTGTCAACTGTCCCCATACAACGAATTATAGGATTCCGGAAACCGATAAATTGACGGTGCAGAATGCAATCGCAGCTGAAATGCGGAAAAATCGAATTGCATTTCGAAGTGCCAGCGCCTGGCGAGCAATTGCCACTCATAACAATTTTATAAATTATTTTTTATAATTTATTACAGACATAATTTTTATAAATTAACCCTTTATACAGCAATTTTAACAAAACAATTTTCGTCTACAAATTTATATACATATTTTTTTTTTATTCGCCCGCTCAGCGATCAAAATTTCAGTTTTTGTTGAATAAAAAAATTATTCCTCCTAAAGTTTCAGTTAAAATGTATTTTTTAAAAATGAGAATTCATTTTTGCGTCTACAATTTTTAATACATATATCATTTTTATAATTTTTTTCATAGATTATTATGTATAATTTTTCAATTAAAAAAATCGAAAAAATTGAATAATAAAGCGAAAACGCGGAATTAAAATTGCTAATGATGCATAAAATTGTTTCGCAAATCGCTCCGGTTAATTTCCACACGTTAATGAAAACTATTCTAAAACGCAGCACTCAAACACTTGAAATATCGTGGAGCGCTTAACCCGTCAAAGTTGACTCGTGCCGGGACTCGTTATTTCCACCCAAGGGGTTAACAAAAGGATGTAAATTTGTTGATTGCAATTAATTTATCTTAATAGCCAAAGTTCAAACGGAGCAATTTGGAATTTTGCTTCAGCGGAAGTCGAGGCAATTTGCGAAACGAAAATAGGAAGCAAACCGGGAACAAGTGTCATCTTGAACTACCGAATATAATAGCTGTAAAGGCATTTTGCGGTACACGCCCGGTACCTGAGAATCGTGAAATAACTTTTCGTCTATTCCGATCACGTGCAACCTCCGCGAGACTCAGTGAAAGTCTTTTTAAACACAACATTCTATGAGAATACAGAGCACGTGTTCCTTCTCCGGGAAAATATTCAAATTGTGTAACGTTTAACACCAAGAATATATGTGATTACGTACGATTTATACGGGCTATTTTTTTCAGTGTGTGTTGATTTATTGCACAAAAAAAAAACTAAGAATTCGATTTTTCGAATATTTTCAGTGATCGAAATCGAGATGGTTTTTTTTTTTAATCGAGGGGTAATACCACTGTAATGACCCAAAATTTTTTTTGTGGTCTTGAAATTTTTT